>VWYP01017323.1:54887-125166 GCA_013400435.1 Pycnonotus jocosus | reverse complement strand
GCAGCAGCCCAGAAGAGACAGAGCTGCAACCCAGAGAGGACTGAGGCTTCTTGCAGGGGCCTAATCCACCCAATCTCCTGCAGCAACTGCATCACCTCCTGGTGCAGAAACTTCCTACGCTGCTGTGTTTGCTGGATTGTGAGCACACCAATCCGTAGGTCTTGTGTCTGCTTCAGCAGGGTGGCCAGCACAACCACAAAGAGTGTGATTGCCACAGCCATGGCCTGGAAGAGGTGAGAGAAAAGTTTATCCAGCAGGTCTGGGTGAACAGGCCTGAAGGGACTGCAGTCCCTGGCTGGAGACAGCACAGGGCCCATCCTGCCCAAGCCACCCTGATGGTCATCCCCTGGCTGGGCTGTGCCCTATGAAAGGACAAGAGACACCTGAGCTGTCTCCTGAGGCCCCATCCCTGCCATGCTGGAGCATTCCATGGAGCCAGGGGCACCTGCACATCCCCAAAGCCTCTCTGGTGCCACTGGGAGCCCTGAACCCTTCTGCTCCCAGCCCAGAGAGTGGCACCCTGCCCTGCCCTGCCCTGAGGGGGCCTGGCCCCATTCAGAGTTAGAAACATCCCTGGGCATCTGTCCCATTGCCCATCCATCCCAACCCTCCCTGTGCATGTGCACTCACCAATTGCCCAAGTCCAGCTGCAGGGAGCTTGCCTGGTGTTGTCCCTGGGGATGGCTCCCACTGCCACCTGTTCTCTGTAATGTCACTGCCACCAGGGCTGGCAAGCCCCAGACTCCAACCCTACCCCCTGCTCAGTGGGTCCTGGGCACCACTGCACCAAGCCCAAACCAACTGCAGGAGGTGCCAGGGGTCTCTTGGCAAAGCAGGGACAGGCCCAAAAGCCAGCACAGAGAGCCCCAACTCCCACTGTCCCCAGCCCCAAGGGCAGAACCCTGCCCTGCTCTGAAGGGCTCAGCCCTCACTCAGGGTTAGAAACCCCCTGAGCATCTGGCCAGTCCCTCATCCAGCCCAGCCTTCCCTGTGCGTGTGCACACACGAATCTCCCAAATTCAGCTGCACTGGGGCTGCCTGGTGTTGTCCTTAGGGACAGGTCCCACTGTCACCCATCTCTATGATGTCACAGCCACCAGAGCCTCGTCACTGGTGACAAGTCCCAAACTCCACTCCACCCTCTCAACGAGTTCTCGGCATCATCACCCCAAGTACAACACCACTGGGCAGGGGTTCCCTGGGGCTCTCCTGACAAAATGGGCAGCCTAGGCCGCTCTGATGGTCATCCTCTGGCTGGGCTGTGCTCCATGAAAGGACAAGAGACACCTGAGCAGAGCCTCCCAAGGCCCCATCCCTGCCATGCCACAGTGTGCCATAAAATTCTGGGCACCCAGCATGACCCCAAAGCCTCTCTGGGCACCTGACATCCCTTAGGAGCCCTGGACCCCTCTGTCCCCACCTCCAAGAGCAGTCCTAGCACTGACTGACTGACCCTGGGATGGATTGACTGACAGACCCTGGGACTGACTGACTGACCCTGGGATGCACTGACTGACCCTGGGACTGACTGACTGACCCTGGGATATATTGACTGACAGAGCCTGGGATGCACTGACTGACCCTGGGATGCACTGACTGACCCTGGGATGCACTGAATGACCCTGGAACTGACTGACCCTGGGACTGACAGACCTTGGGATGCACTGACAGACCCTGGGACTGGCAGACCCTGGGATGCATTGACTGACCCTGGGATGCACTGACTGACCCTGGGATGCACTGACTGACCCTGAGCACCAGGGACAGATACAGTCCATGATCCCAACCCAATGGACAGAGCCATGGCCTTTGAACTGATGGTTACCCTGCCTAAAGAAACATCATATGTAATCTCTCTCTGACCACATCTCTAAAACTTTGACCTTTACAGTGGTTGGGTCAGTTATTTCAAGGTATTCTATAAATTCATTTATAGAATGGATTTAAGAACCTGACATATCCAGTTGGGTTCTTACAGAAGTCTGATTTGGATATACTCAACTCTGGAAAGAGATGCAGCTTGTTCTAGGAAGGATTTCTGGGGATGTTATTGTGTGCCTGAAGAATGTCAGAATCTGGAATGATATTCTTAACCTTAAGTGCCAGAGTTGTGCTGCAAAGGTCTTTTCTGAAAGGAGCTCCATTCAGCTTTTTGATTTTCTTAAGGAAAACGAGGAAATGTATTGGGCATTGCATGCTACATAGTTCAAGTCTGACAGCTGGACAGTTCAATCAAGCAATTCTGCACTGTCTTCAAAGGAAAAGTTTTGAAGAAAAAGAAAATAAAAATTCACAAGCTCCTGTTTTCTTATAGTAGGCTTTTTCTTCCAGTTATCTAATTTCAGTTATCTTTATAAAAGCATCTCTTACATTTTTTTCCTGAATCAGATTAACCTAGCACAGTGTTTAATAATGAATTCCACTCAGCATGCCAGTAGAACAGAAAAGTTCTTTTGTCTGATCTTAGACAAGTTCTCTAATAGGTAAAAATGAGATCCACAGGGCAGAATATGCTAATAAATTATGAAAAGAATTTATTAGAATTTCTGAAAGGTATTTGACTTATCTCATAGAACATTTAATGCAGTTTCATGATTATTGGCCCTTTTCAGCTTGTTGCTTTAGAAATGCATGAGGAGCTGAGGACAACATTTGCAGATCATTTTTGCATCTTTACAGACTGTTCCCATAAAACTGTTACTGTTCTTTAACAGTTACTTCGATATTCAGCCTTACTAGTAAGACTGCAAAATATTTAGATACAAGCCCTAAACCCTGTATTAAACTCTTTTAGTTGTGTGAGGAAGCTCAGCTGGGTGGGTAGTGTCAATCTTTATAGTAGCCTGAAACAAATACCTGAAACTTCTGGATTTTAACTCAGTCCTGTTCTGTCCAGGGACTCATTTTTTTCTGTTCAATTGGTAAAATACATATGATGTGAGTCCCTCAGGACCTTCATCCTGTGAGTAATAAATGAGTCTGCAGCATCTGCTTTATTGATGTGATGGATTGAGAGCCAGCCTGATGATTGACACTATGTAAATCACAGCAAAATCAGAAGGTATACTACTAAAATTGAGGTTAATGTCACCTATAATTAGACATGTAGTGATTTGTTATGATTGCTCTATGTCTTATTTTGTTGCCTTTTTCCAAAATGCAAATTATAAACAGGAATGGAGGAGATCTAAATTTACGCACACTTGGATCTAATCTGCTGGTTTAATGTGGTAAATTTTAAACACTAAGAAAAAATGGATGTACTTTCAGGTGGGAACATCCCAAAACAAAGGGGATTTTGAGCTTTGTGGTTTTGCTGATCTGGATTGTTCTTCAAGGCTCCTTGGGAATTGTAAAAATAATTCTCAGTACAGGACAGATGAGCCATGATGAACTAATTTTCTGCAGTGCTTGGATAAACACAATTTTAGATGCCATACAAGAGTCAAATGTGTTTATCAATACATATTAATATAGAGTTATGTAAATATATGTCTGTATTTGTTTAGAGGCCTGAATAAATAGAGGAATAAATTTAATTAGGCCTCTGTGATCTCTGCTTTACATTGTTAATGATAAAACTTCTGGAGTTCCCACTTGCAGACAGCTGCAGGATCAGGAAGAGCAGAAAGTGTTTGACTGCTGCCACTGCACTGACAGCCATTCTCTGTCTCTCCTGGTGCCCTGAGCTACATTAAATCCTTGCAAAACAGATCCAGTCTGAGGAAATCGTGCTGAATGAAGAAAGATTTAGAAGTTTATGCCATCCTGCGGGTGCACAAAAAATCTTTCAGTCAGAAAAGTGATGTATTGGCCTCGTTAGAGACAAAGAGGGACCAAGAACTGCATTTCTGAGAGCATTTAATAATTAAAAGAAGACTTCAATGAATGGAATGAATGGAAGGAATTAGCCAACTGTAGTTCGAGTATCATTACCTAAAAGTCCATGCAATTCAACAGCATGAACTGAGATGTCTTGAGACAAATCTAAACTCAGGTGGTGACTTTTACCTTCTGATATTTGTGGATTCCAGGGTTTTTCCCACACCAGCACCTACGCAGACATTTATAAGTCATCATATTTGACCGAATGTGCTGCAAATCTCTTTATAAAGAAAACACTCAGTTTGATAGAAAACCACATAAAATCTGGAAATACAGTTTTTCTTACCCAGTCCTGAATGAGCAGAAGTTCTTGCCAAGGGAGTGCTCTGAAAGACTTGTTCAGAGATGATCACATCTGTGTCCAGATGAATTTAAAATGGCAAAGCCATTGGGGACCAATTCATAGCAAATGACAAAGAGGAAAGAAACAGGGAAAATAAATTTAGAACTGACATTTTCCTTAATGAGTGCTTCTTTGAACTTCTCTTAGAAACAGCTAGTTCTACTGCCAGGGGCTGATTTTTTCCAGGGTCTGTTGCAAAACTCAGCTGAATTTTGCAGCTGTTTTCAAGCACTAAAACCACAGGGCCTAAATATATAGACTTACAATGATGAACCTCCTTATAAGTAATACTGATGAACAAATAATGCTAATGACTCAACTTGCCTTCTCCCAGTAGCTATCTGGGTTCACTGAGAAGATACCACATGTTCTTCTATTTTGTTTATTTTTATTAGCCTGGAGGATTTTTTTTAAATTAATGTTTGCTGCACAATCAACCTATGCCATATAGTAACTACAGGAAGTTTTTGTAAAAACTTTTCTCTGTACAGTGATATTTGGTTATCTCAGCCGCCTCTTTATGTTCTGTCCTACTCATAGTATCTTATTGGTGCTATGAGTCAAAATTTCCACATTCAATCTCTTATACCTGAGTCTTTTTTAAATAATTAATAACAATCTATACCCTAAGACATCCAATTTTCCAGTAATTTTCAGACCTTTCAATCCAGAAAGTATAGAAAAAGGGTTTGCAAAAAAATTATGGTTTTATGATGAAAGGCTGAATGTTTATCAGGAAAACTTTAGAAGAAAATGAAGCTCCATTGCTTTTCCCAGACCAGTAAATCCTCTTATCCTTCTGTAGATAGAGCCTTCCTGAGGTATCCTATTTATCTGTATTGGGGCATAGAAACTGTAATCCAGGATTCTCACGCCACCTGAGAATCACGAGGACACACCTTTACTAAATCATTCACTGTGCAAAGTGATTACTTAGGCACTTCTCATGTGCCACCTCTTTTTTTCCACCCTTCAATATTTGTACTGGGATTCCCAGCAGTGTCTTCACTAAGAGAACAATTAGTAAATTGGGGGATTGGACAAAATAAATTTTAGACCCATTGGCATTTGCTAAAGAGGGAGCTGTGTTGCAACCACTGCTCAGAGATTTTTTTCAAGTGATTTATTGACTTCAGTCTTTCTCCTCTTACTTATGCTGCAAGATGTGCTTACCTGTGATAAACAGGGCAAGAATGAGGCATCTCTGGGCAACAGATTTGCTGGTTCACATAAGCCCTTTGAAGGCTGTCAGTCTCAGTGGTGCCATTTCTGGGTTTCTAAACTCAGTGAGGTAAATTAGCACATCAGGACACATTTAATGGAGGCTCACACTGCTGTGGCCTGTGTACAGAATTGCTCTAGACACAAGAACTGGATGATTGGTCTTGTGCCATCTCAATTAGCAGCAGGGAACAAGAGATTTCCAAGCTCATTTCAAATAATCTTTTAAAAATGTAATAGTTTGTATCAAACTCACCCAAAGCATATGAACCCAGTTGCAAATGTCAACTGAAAATCACATTGGAACTTCTCTCTGTATTGCAGTTTGCCTCCCTGCCAGTCTGTTGGTAATATTATGAAAATAACTTTTCCATCATGGTATGTCCATTTTGGGACCTGAATCCTGTGTTCCATAGGATTGTCTGACAGTGGTGTCAAAGAGACTGAAATGAGAAAATCGGATGGTTTCTATTTGTGGGAGGGATTGAGATGTAAAAGCTTCAAAAGCTCAATAAGGAAATTAACTACAGGAAAATATTTGAAGCCTGGAAAGTTCTGAATTAGTTGATAAGGGATTTTTTCCTATGATTTGATTTGAATGATCTCATCTGACTTCTCATTCCAAACCCATAGTGACTCTTTAATACATTACCCACAACCCTTTTTATGCAGCAAAAGCATTAGCTCAGCTGTGTGATTACAGTGCCTGACCCACACTCTGATTTTTCAATCATAAATACAGCTGCTGAATTTTGGCTTAAAAAGGGGCATTGTAGAAAATGTCAGAACTGGGAACTGAACTCAGCCTTTGCTCCACTAAGTAGCTGTTAGAAAACTAGACTAAAACAAAATGGTTTCTGTAAGGATTATTTCTTCCATTTTTTTTTTCTGAACTATTTGTTTTGCATATACACAAAAAAGATACTTCTGGAAGACTAAAAGGTATGACTTAAAAACTGTTTTAAAGCAATGATTGTGCATTACTAAGTTGGAGCAGACTTTTGTTCAGCACTCTTTAAATGTGCTTTCTGTACATAAGCTTGGATTTTTGCCTGTTGTGTTCTGTGCAGAGTTGTGCATTTTGAGATTTTCATCTGACCAGACAAAATTAGAATTTTTTCAACACAGAAGAACATTTTGGAAAAGAGAGTTCCTTTTTGATTAGGATCTTTCTGGAAGTAGTTTGTGTTGAGTGTCCCTGAGGCTGAGAAAGGTATTGAGCTTCCTGTCCTGTCTCTCACAGGAATATTCTATGGGATCCTATAGGATCCCATAGGATCATGGAATTGATACTGTTGGAAAAGACCTCTGAGATCATCAACTCCAACCATTAATCCAGCACTGCTAAAAGCCGTGTTCACCACTAAACCATGTCCCCAAATGCCACATCCAAGTGGTTTCTGACAACTTATGGGGATGGTGGCACTTCTACTTCCAGGCAGACTGTTACAGTGCTTGGCCACCTTCCTGGTGAAGAAATTCTCACTAATATCCAATCTAAACCTCCCTGGCACAACCTGAGACCATTTCCTCTTGTCCAGTCGCTGTTCCCTGGGAGCAGAACCCGAAGCCCCCTGTCTGCACCCTCCTGTCAGGGAGTTGTCCAGAGCCAGAAGGTCCCCCCTGAGCCTCCTTTTCTCCAGGCTGAGCCCCTTTCCCAGCTCCCTCAGCTGCTCCTGGTGCTCCAGACCTTTCCCCAGCTGTGTTCCATTCCCTGGACACGCTCCAGCACGTCAATGTCTTTCTTGCTCCACAGCCCCCAAGTCCTCGCAGCCTCCTCAACCCTTCAGCAGCTCCTCAGTCCCTTCAGCCCCATTGTCTCACTCAGTCGGAGCCCAGGGACGACACTCAGGGATGATCCCCAGGAGGTGACACTGTCTGATCCCAGGTGGCACCGGCTGGGCTCTGACCCCAACATGGGGGAGGCTCTGTCCGGCCTAGGCCCAGCCCTGCTCCCATCCAGGGGAAGGACACAGCCATGGGGGGACCCTGGGCGGGTCTGGGGTGACAGAGCAGGAAATCAAGAGGGGGAGGGCAGGCCAGGTTTTCCCAAAGGAATGCCACTGCATCCCATGGGGTGACATTGCTGAGGAGAGGGTGGTGAAGGAGCTGATGGGCCCTGCTCTCACCCCAACCCTTCAGGGAACAGCTCCATGAAGGGCAGTGGGACTGCTCCTGGCAGAGACAGAGGGACCCTGGGATGGACTGACAGACTCTTGGATGGACTGACAGACTCCTGGAATGGACTGACAGACTCCTGGAATGGACTGACTGAGCCTGGGCACCAGGGAAACATGAGGTCCATGATCCCAAATGAATGCACAGAGCCTTTGAACTGATGGTTGCCCTACCTAAAGAAACATCACATGTAAGACAAAGCTCTCTCTCTCTCTGACCACATCTCTAAAACTTTGACCTTTACAGTGGTTGGGTCAGTTATTTCAAGGTACTATGTAAATCCAGTTGGGTGCATGCAGAAGACTGATTTGGATTTACTGAACTCTGGAAAGAGATGCAGGTGGTTCTAGGCTGGATTTCTGGGGAGGTTGTCATGTGCCTGAAGAATGTCAGGATCTAGAATGATGTACTCAATGTTAAGTGCCTGAGTTGTGCTTAAGATCCCTTTCCTGAGTATCTAGATCCTTTTCTGGCTCTCGATCTACTCGATTTCTAGTTTTCTTCTCTTCTTTCCATGGTATAGTTGGACTGTATTACCACTTACATCTTGTGTCCATAGTAGATGATCTGAAATCTCTTTTAAAACATCTTCTATTTAGCTATTTGCATCCATTTAAATTCATAATGCAAGTTTCTGAGTTTATAAAAGAAGTTTTTTGTTCTGTAAAGCGACAGAAAGCAGCCTGGGGAAGTGTTTATATGTTTGTTTGCTTTTCCTAGTGTAATCTGACATACTTTTTGTTATGTTCAATGAGATCCCTCTAGGATGAGAAAAAACTGTAGTTTTGATCATATCAAGTTTGAGAGTCATAAAGAGAAGATCCATTTCTTATTTTATGAGGAGACTTAACATAGTCTGAAGAAAGAAGGATGTCATGAGCATAAGAGAGAAGGAGATAATTGTACATTTTTTATTCTAGATTTCCTTTCTTGTTCCTTGGCATTTAGTGAGAAAATAACACAAAATATGTTTTGCAGCCTGAAATATTTCTTTATGCACTGTTAGGTTTTCTCTTAATTCTGAAACTGGGTTGCTCAAAATGTCAGTGCCTGTTGGTAACTAAGTAAGGCTTGCATCTATATATTCATTTTATTGTTGAAAAGAGGAAGGAAACATGGACCATTATTCTCTTTATTATATACTATAAGACAAAATATTCTGTTTGGATGATAGGTGAGGCAAGACCATACATTGTGATACCTGAGGGACAGAAGAAATGACTTCTGAGAACAACCAGTGATCTGGCACTTTGGTCTCAAAGTAGGACACGCCACAATTCAATCAATCGTACGAAATGTGACATTGCTCTTTAATCAAAAAAGCAACACTCTCAGTATTAGTTGAGATTTATCTGGGTGCCTTCTTATCTCTGTGCTTGGGGAGAGGACAGCACAGATGAGACAGGAAAGTCACTGGAATTATCTTAGTCCACATTCTATAGATCTGATAATAAGAACTTCAATTTGTTATCTACACTGGTGCTTAAATCGTTCATACCTTGCTATAATCTGGAAAATTGTGACTGATACTCAGCTCAAGACTGTAGTCACTTAAATGTCAGTGCCTACATCACAAGGTGGATGTATAAATTCCTTTTATTGCCAGTGAGATTCACAGAGCAGATTTAATGAAGTTTTAGAGGTTCCTCTTACCCTGAGTGGCTATGCACATTTCAGCACCCAAGTAGCTCCTTGGACTCAAGACTTCCTGAATCCTACCAAGTCCCCACTGACTGATGAGAGATGGGACATGAAGCCCATTTGTATAGATATGTTTTGCTTCTAACTCAGAATAAAATCCCACTTTTGGGCTGAGTTCACTTCTTCCTAGTGTTATTTGAGATGCCCTAAATGATCCAAAACACCAGGACTGGGCTGTCAGGGCTGACACAGGACCCACAGGGCTCCTGAGCCCTTTCACAGCTGGGGAGCAGGTGTCTCCTGAAAGGCATTCAAGAGTCTCCCTGAGAGCACCATGCAACTGTGTCAACAACTGCATCACATTCTTTTGATCTGGCTATAAAAAGTAGTACAACCATTTTTCATATCATCTTTTAACCTCCAAATATAGTCTTTCCTTTACAGCACATTTCAGACTGGTGTTATTAAGTATTGCCTATGAAATGCTGAAAGAAGAAAGGAAAATGAAAGATTACATAAATGAAAGTGAGAATTAAAAGGCAAGACCAAGAAAAGGGAAAATGAATCTTCAATGATTAAAAAATAACCCATCTCTGTTACTTTTTTGTTATTTTAGGAAGGATTATTTGCAAAGGATTAAGATTCTCCAGATTGCTAAAATTCTCAACAAAATACTTTTAACAGCTGAAAGATGGAACAAGCAGAATTCCTTTTTGAAAGATGTGAGGGTAAGGGTCTTCTCTCACTCTTGTCTGCTAAACAGATTGCAAGGAGTTATATCCTCAAAGGGTTAAACTGATTACAAAGTATAAGTCTAGTACAAGCCTTTTTCTCACACTCTGTTCTCTGAAATAATCCTATTAAAATAAGAAAATTTATTATGTACCTATCTGCCCAGATTTTATCAATATTGAAACCTTTTAAACAGAATATGTGATGAAATAAACCCTGCTCACCAATGTGGTAAAATATAATAGACATCAAAGCAGCTAAAAGTCCTCCTAAATCAATGCAGTAACTCTGCAGCAATTTCTAGAACAGAAGGTGAAAATCCCCTTAATAATTGATAAATGAAGGAAAATGTATAGAAGCAGATTTATAGAATACCACATTTGCACTCCTAAAAGACCTTCATTATGTCATTAACACCACGGTGATAAAAAGCACTTCCATCATTCATCAACCACATTGAGTCTGTCCTGCCGTTAAACAGATGGAATAATCCCTGATCCAAGTTCCCAAAACTTTCAGGGTACACTTACTTTCATTTTCTTGCCCTAGGCCAATCCATTTAACAACCCATCATGGCCAGGCTGGCCAGGTCTTCAAGCTGAATGTCATGAATAAGAAGCAGATTGAAAGTGACCTTTATTCTCCCTCCTGCTTCCTCTACCAAAGCCTGGCATGTAAGAGCTGAGAAAATATAAAGACCAAGTTTCTATTCTTTCAAGGACATTCAGGAATTTTCCAGTACTGATAGATAAATAAATAACTAGGTACAATTTAATGATTAATTCTTTCATCATTTTCATGGTATATAATGTGTTGATAGTTGACATTTAGTAAATGCACATTTGCTTAGAGCTGCCTGTCAATGCTGCCAACCATTGCTTGAGCAATGCAAGCATTTCAACAACTCTGTAGCTTCTGTCTCCAAGTCTCAACCTCTGTCAAAAATATATTTTGTAACATGCAAAACAGGAAGAAACCTTCCAAAGAAGGAAGGCTGAGTTAAAAACAAACATGTCAAAAGATAAAGGTCCAGTTTTTCTTGTGTTTTTAAATGTCTGTTTGCTTCTTGCAGCTGTTCCTCAGCACTGTCTAATGACATGTCTTTATCCATCAGGTGTCTTCTGTCACCTGCCATTCAACAAGCTGACTTTAGATATGACCTAAAATTAAGGATATCCGGGTCATTTACCTTTGCCATCCTCCACTTCTGTTTTGGGAACAGCTATCTGAGCAAATGGTGTAGGTGAGTGCAAAAACACCAGCACCAAAATAACCATGAGAAAGTTAAGGCTGGATGAAAAAACAAGGTAAAAGGAGAGGGAGGAGCAGGTTTACTTATCTCAAGGACCTATCAAACTTTGGTGACAGTCTTCAGCTGGAATGGGTTCTGAACAGAGGAACAGCAGTCAGCCAAATCTTACTCCACTTTTGAGCTTCAGCTCAGCAGGTGGTTAAACAACAGATGATCTTGGATATCTGGCTGAATAAAAAAGGCATCTGTTTTAGTGCATTGTCATCTTCCCTTTGTTCTTTTCACTTCCAGCAGCCTTAGATGACCCATTCAGCTGAGTTTGGATTCATTCAATTGCTTTTTGTCATTTTATGGGAAACCTTGCAATCTATCATTGATGAAATCACAGCAGACTGCAGAATATCTGAAGGGCTGTGCTAAAGTGGTTTTTAGACGGTAAATCAAATATTATCTAGCAACCAAAACTTGTTCTTCCAATCAACTCTTTACTAGGTCTTTATACATCTCATATTGATTATTTCTTTCTCTTTTCCCAGGTGGGCATAGAACCATAGGGATGATGAGCTGGAAGAGAGTCTGTTCATCCTGTTATCTGTTAAACATTGCACTTGAAATGGTTGATTAGTGAGATGTACATTGATGATACAAATGAATTTTTATCTTGTGGCTGGAATGATATTAAAATTCTTGGAGACATGTATGTCCTTCTGATGGACAGATGTCCCTTGCTGCCTTTCTCTCTTTAGGGGAATTTTTTTATCTTCTGTTTCAAGGTACTTGATTTTCTGTTGATTTATGTCTATTTTAGGGTCCCTTATCTCTCTCACTTCTTCTGTTTCTGCTTTCAGAACCTCTCTCTTTCTTTCCTTCAGGGGCCTATTTCTCTTTGTTCTGTCTCTCATTTTCTGTGTCTGACACATCTGCTCCCGCCTCTCTCGATGTACAGTGTGATAGATGGAACATGACTGGAGAAAAAAAAGAAAGTTTCAGTCCTCCCAGCCAGTGGAAAGGTGACCTGCAAACATCTGAACAAAAAAGGGAAGAAAGTTCATTTTTCTGTGTCGAATATTCTGCACAGCAAGAGACCAGCATATTTAGAGATTGCACAGGAGACACTTTAAACACCACCTACTCCGTAGTCCATCCCATTAAATTCTGTTCACAGATTTCCTCTTGGTCTGTGTCTGTGTATACATATATATAAAACCAGCTCTGCTAACAGAGGGCCTTATTTGAAATGTGGTGGTTTTCCCATTGTTTTCAATGGGGTTTGGATCCTCAAAAGAATTTGCTTTTCCTGCTGTGAAATCCCTTCTATACCACCTGGCCGAAGAGGGAACCAAGGAATCTGATTCTTTCGTATTTCAGATTTTCAGGCTCTTAAAAACGTTTGCAGCAACTTGTTTTATGATTGTTTTTCAATCAGAGTCTGCTTTGGGGAAATTTTAATGATTTTTTAGTTATTTTAGGACAAAATAAATACAGTAAAGCTGAGACAAAATATTTTTATTCATGGACGAAAAAGAAGGAAGGTTTTCCCAACCAGATCTGCTTTTAGAAGTAGGAAATCACTGTGGGCTTTCCAGACACTTAATTTTCCCTAAAGATATGTATATATCACTATCAGTTTTGCATAAAGGTTTTTATGTGAGATGGGTTGGAAGCCAGAGGTGCAAGGGCTTGGTTGTTGACCCAGTAGCTCAGATTTTGGAAGGTTTGAGAGTAAAGCAAGAGACAACCACCAGGAGGTTACTGCTATGAAGCCAGGAGGTGACCTTTGATAAGAGATGGAATTCCCAAACTCAGTTTCCTGGTCCACAATAGGGATATTGTCAGATTAGAGCCGTGTGTGATCTACTCCCATGGTGGAGCTGTTCTGGGGCACCCAGAAATCACCCATCCCATCTTCCTGCATGTTTGGAAAATGCTTCTCATAAAACCCTGCCCACGTTTTGTCAGATCTTTGTAGAACAAATACTGTTCTACAAAGCATTGCATTCCAGATTAATGGGTTGGGGTGACTCTTTTTTTGTTGTTGTTGTTTTTCCTCTTAATTTAAGAAGTGTTTCATTGGGAAATTGCAACTAGCTGTAATAGAAACTGCAAATTCGTTTCACATATGCCACCCCAGAGTCACCAACTGGCGTGGTAAATAAGTAACAATTTATAAAGTGAAGCAGTCTGAGAACATTCCCCAGCAGTTAACACATGGAAGGTATGAATATGCATGAACCATTTTCAGGTTGTTATGGTGCACATTTTCATTCCGAAACAATTATAAAAAACATTATTAGAGAGGTGTTAAATGTGTCAGAGAAGCATTTGGCACAGCCATTTTCACAGAGCTCTTTATTTTGGAGCATTGCTGATTTCTTGTGATTGGTTTTAAAAAAACCCCAATAAAATAGTACTGAGAAAAGAATTTTCCTCATAGTAATAATCTGATTTCCTGTGAGAGGATTCAACTTAAACTCAAACAGCCTGTTCCCATTTAAGATCTCATTCAGGAAATCAGTGCCTGTGTTTTCAGGAGCAATCACCAAAGATTTAAGCCTGGCCTGCTCTTCACTGGATCCACTTGGAATGAAATGTGCCCAATCTAGCCAAATGACCGAGAATTTAGTGCGAAACATCATGGTTTAGATAGTTGTAAGCCCTGGGAAGTCCCTGGCTGGATGAACAGGACTCTGAGTGGCCCCTCCTGCAGGGATGTTGGAATCGCAATCAGAGGACATGGCAGGAGCTGTAAGCATTCCCTCTATTGAGTGCCAGCAGGGATGGCTCAGGGTTTCTCAAGGGTACATTTGAATTTTTCAGCTTTCTCTCCCCAGCCTCTTTTTGTACCAGAGGAGTAGAGGCTGACATCCCCCCCAGTACACACGGATTGGGTGGGGATCTTGTCCTGCACTGGCAGCAGCTCCCTTCTTTCCCTGTCCATGCCTGAGCCAACCCTGCTGGTGTGCCAGGTGTCCTGTCCCAGGCACAGGGCAGGTACATGCCTCATCCTGTTGTCTTTCAAAGGGAGACAAATTCCCTCTCCTTCCCTCACACACAGAGTCTAAATCCTTCCACTGGTCCTGAGAAACCACCTCATAATCTCGCTTCACATTCTTGGAAGTGTTTCCTTATATTAGGTCTAAATTTCTTAGGATCATTTAGGTCATGAGACAAGGAGTAATGGGTACAAATTGGAAGAAGGAAAATTTAGGGACTAGATCCTAGATATTAGGAAGAAATTTTTCTCTGTCAGGGTGGTGACACGTTGGAACAGGTTGTCCAGGGAGGTTGTGGATGCCCCAGTCAAACCAAGGTTGGATAAGGCCTTGAGCAACCTGCTCGAGTGGAAGTAGTCCCTTCCCGTGGGAGGGGATATTGGGGCTAGATGATCCTTAAGGTCCACTCCAACCCTCAATGTTCTATGATTCTATGGTTTACTTCAACTTTTTCTCATGTGTCACTTTCTGTCTGTCCTCCCTTAAGGAGAGATCACTTTTGTAAGGTCACTTACAAAACGCAATCCTGTCTTCTCTTTATCTTCATTTTGGTAAGACAGTGATGTAGCAAATATTTCTCCAAATCTCTGTGGTACAGAAAATCTCTTCTTCCCAATTATCCTCTTCTTGTTTCTGTTGCAGTTATGCTGCCTCTTTTTCCACAAATAACCTGACCAGAGCTGTGTGTTGTGTGCTTATTGGCACTTCACCACAATCACATGTAATAGAATGAATAATTCCTTATCTCAACAGAAAAAAAAAAATAGGATTATATCAATGTTTTTATATCTTCCTGTTCTCCTCATCTTCTATCATGACCCATTAATAACCTCTCAGGATCTAGCAATAATTTTTCTCAGTAGATGTACTTTTCTTGGCACTTTCCTGACTACACTTTCTTCATTTCTATTATCCCAGTAGTTGAGTAGGTCTGTTTCTTCCTGTCTGACATTTATCTCCTCAGTTTATTGACAGCACTTCCTTACTTACTGGCAAAGCAAATGATCAATTTCCTACTTTTTTTTGTGTCAGGGTCACTGATGAAAATATCAAGTAAAATTGGTCCCAGTGCTGATCCTCAAAAAGTACATCTGAAGAGTGCTTCCAGGCAGGAAGGTCCTCCTATTGTATGATCCATCCCCAGATGCCTTTTAAGAGGATCTTCTGGACCTGACAGCTTTTTAGCAATTCTATCTCATTCTGTTTTGGTGAAAATTCTCCATGTGGCTCATTACATGAAGTGCTTTCCTCAAGTCCAAAGAGATGAGAGCCAGAGCACTGCCTGTCTGCAGAATATAATTTCTGTTACAAGAATAAAAAACAGACTGAATTAGTTTGGCTTGGTCTAAACTTGGTAAATTCAAGTTCTATTTTATCACATAATCCTTTTAGCTTCATGTCTTTCACTAATTTTTCACTTGAAAATATGTTCTACATCCGTGACACATTATTGAGGTCAGCTTAATTGGTCTATAATTGGTGAATTCCTTTTTCTTCCATTTTGTAAGGAGCAGTATGTGCTTGCTGATTGATAGCCAGTGTCCCAGATACTTGAAAATGTGGTGGTCATTGGTTAATTGGTTGATTCTGTCATATTTTGAAATTTAGTCAGCTCAGCCTCCCCTAGCTGAGTTTCAATTACATCTTTTGATAATAAATCTGTTCCAAAGTGTCATCCCCTTCATCCGTTCTACCTTTCATCCCAGAAGTCAAAGTTCGTAATTGTATTTTTAAAACTGTTATCATCAACATTATCATCATCGTCAACATAAATATTCCCTGTATCATCATCCCACCTATTAAGACATGTAGAGAGAATATTTTATATTTTTGTTCAGGAAGACAGTTTGGGAAATGCTTTTCTTTCTTTGCCTTTGATTTCCTTTGGGAGCATCTTTTACCCTTTTATGTTTTTTCTAACAAAACCAGGAGATCAGTACCCTGCTCCTCCTATGCTTTGTCAGACTTGCCTGAACAGATGGCAAATTCTCTAGGGCAAAATATGCCTCTAACTATGTGCCTGAACCGGGTCTATTATTATTTGCTAGCGATAGTAATCAAAGATAAAAATATTAATCCTACTTCCTTCTTTCTTTACTGAAAGAGGTGAGCTGGTGTCAGGAAATATGAGAATTAAGTTTTTGAGTAGAAAGTTGCATGAAAATTGCACAAAGACAATGTACCAGTAAGAACTAGGGTTCTGTATTAATTTTGTAAAAGTTTCTCTTTAATAAAGTATGTAGACAAACTCGAAAGGTATTTAGCAGTAATGAAATGATTTTATTTTCTTAATAGATTTCTTTGCTTTTTTTAAAGTCCCAGCCATGGAAATATAAAAGGTGGCATCATATCCAAAGGTGCGGGGAAGGGACAAACTATAATTTCAGTGTGTTATGAAAAAGACAAAATTCGTCTTCCAAAACACCATAGAAATCACTTCCTTGCAGTTGTATCTGCGGCTTATATGACTTAAACGTTCCAGACTCTATTTTGTAGCCTCCTTGATGGTTCCTTCTACCTCATAAATGCCCAGTAAAATAGAAGCAGCTTGTATTTTCAATTCAGGGAACTGCAGTTATGTGCTTTGCTCTGGGATCAGATTGCAAATCAGTCATATTTTTGTGGCATACTTCTGTAGGCTGAAATTTTATCTAGTTTCTCTCACTCAAAATACTTCTGAATCTCCACCCTGATATCCTCCTTAATCCAGTCTGAAACTTTACAAGAGTGAGGATATTAATGTGATTCTGAATTGCTCATTCATCCTAGGGTAGAATAATTTCTCTAGCACAAAAGAGCTTTTTTTAAACAAATAAAGATAATTATCTACTGACCATTTATCTAAAAAGCAATAAAAGAAAATAGCTTTAAAAAGCTAAAGCCCAAACATTAGTATAATTTATGGAACCATGCTAATTAATTTGCCTGAAAACTTTTAATTTATATGCTTTTATTTCTCATAGGTTTTTTTTACAAGCAGTCTCTGAAACCTGATGTTACAAGAAGCTCCCTAATTTTCAGATGTGACAATGGTCATAATTCATTCTAGACCTGGGTGGAAAAAGCTGCTTCTCACTCATTCGCCATGCTGAGAAATGAACATCAGTAAGAAGAGATATGGACAAAATCTGGCTATAACTGGAATAAATGCTGCGAGGAGGAAGGAAGAAATGAGTACTGCAACAAGTGAAAATATCAACAACATTACTGGGAATATTTGCAGTCACCAAAATGATCTATGTTACTTCAACTGTTTCATTTTTAGATTATTTAATCCCTTCGAGTTTGTATTAATTTCCCAATTTAAGTTAAAATGTTGCTAGAGTTGGCAGTGTCAAAATATCAGCTTTCAAATGTCAATGCCAAAAAAGAAAGAAGTTTTGTCCTTGTTCAGACAGCTTCTGCTGATGAAAATTTATTAAATTGTGTACATATTTTTACCTTAAGTTTGAATGCTTTGGTATGGTACAAACAGAAGATTCTAAGAATTGCATGTAAATGGAAAGTTTCTAGTGCATTAGAGATGCTTTAGGACATCCCACATGGCCTGAAGGTCTCCCAGTGATGAAAGCCATGCTCTTGTGCCTTGAAAAACTCAGGACAATTTAACCAATCTTTTACTTTACATCATTATTTAATTTTCCTCTTGCCTTGAGGAGATACAAACTTCCATTGTCCATTTTCCTGAGTGATGTTCACCACGAGGCCACCAAATAGAATGAGGAGGGAGCAGGACTACAGAGGAGTCAACTCTGTTGAGGTAAAATCTACAGCAGAGTGATCACTGCTGGTGGGGCTGAACGAGGTGAAACAAAGCAGAGTTCGGCTCTGGAGCCATCAGAGGATAAGACAACCAGAACAGAGATGCTGTTTTCTTATTTTAAAACTTCCCACTTTATGCAGCATGTAATCAAACCAGAAGGCAGGACTGTGCATCTTGTCTTCCTTATTTTCCCTAATAATCACAGATTTCTGTTCCTATAAGCAGAAAAAAACCCCAAAAAGCAAAAACCACATCCAAAACCATTGATACAACAGGTGTAAACATGCAGAGCAGCACAAACACAGATACCTGCATACACGTGTGTGTTCATACTGAAAATCCTGGATTGTTTGGAACAGTGCTCTGACAAAAACAGGAAAAAAAATACAATTCAAATGTTCCTGCTGCAGAAAGCAGGGCTGACCCTGACAGCTCTGTGCCTTCAGAATGCAACACCATCAGCAAGCTGCATGTCTGATCTCTTTTACAAGCTGCTGGGACAGCTGATGAAAGTTTGAAAAAAGCTGCATTTTTTTTTTTTTTTCCCATTTTCATGGTGAAATTTATGTCTCGTGCAGTTTCCTTCCAAGGCCAAGGAAGTACATAACGTGCAAACACAAGCCATGAAGGAGCACAGGCAGATCTGAGTGCTCCTAGCAGGTTTTTAAGCTGAGTAGCAGCACCTTGTGTTGCACAGAATGATGCATAACGAGGCTCCTTGTTAAGCACTGCATTTTTACAGAGCTGGTTTAAACTGCATTAAAGCACCACCATGGCATTTACATCTTCACTTTTACTGCTGTAATGTGAACGGCTCACATTCCAAATCTGCTGTGTCATATCCAGTTTGCCTGTAGCCTCTGTGACAGAAATCAGACCAGGAGGTGTCACAGACACCAAGGCACAAGTTCTGGTGCAGCCAGACTGCTAAGAAAGGTCTTATTTTAATGTCTCCATCACTCCTAGCCCATAGCAGAACTGCATTTTATTTGCATTTTTTCCATTCCTTAAACTTTCTCAGGGAAAAAAAGCAGATGAAGGCTATCAAGCTTTAGCCATTTTATTGTTTTGCCTTCATTATTTGCCACTGCTACAAGGCTTTGCTGTTTTGACAGGTTCATATTCACCCTGATAGAAAGCAGTAGTAACTTGCTTATTCACATTGGTGAACTTGGAAAATTACTTTTCTCAAACAATCTTTCCTTCTGCTGGTTTTTGAGCATTAGGCATTGACTGCAAATTGCCACATGGATATTTATTCTTACTGGTAAATTTTTTTTTTCTTCTTCTTCTTCTTCTAAACTCTGATGTCTAGAAAGTTGGGGGTGAGGGGAACCCTGATTACTTTCTCTTTTTCTTCACATACTTGTACATCCAGAATCATCTACAGGCAGAACATATCTTGCTAGAATAAGATGCATTAACTTGAGTATCTCTGCTTTCACAAGACAGGCTTAATAAAGTTTTTGCAGCCCTGTCAATATGTGGGAAGAACTGTCTGAAGAGATGAAGAGATTGTCTCTGAGAGCTCCCTGCTTCTTGAGTCAAGGTCAAGGTCATTCACAATTGTTTTCCACCACAGTAAGGAAGTTCAAACAGTTTGTTTTGCTGCTTTTTTTTTTGTTTGTTTGCTATTTTTGTTTTGTTTTTAAATTTATTTCTTTGCAAGAAGTGAGAAAAGGACTTCATGATCTGTAACATTTATTAATAGTTCCCTCTCTATCTTTCCCCTTCCAAGGTTCAAATCAAAGGTTCCAGGGTTCAAACGGAAGACTCATCCTTCTATGTTGTGATCAGGGCTCACATAAGAGACCAGAGATGTAAGAAGTGCAAATTTGGGTGTGCTGACAGTGCAGTTTTCAGTCACAGACACCTCAGGAGAAACTCCCCCTGGCTTTACTCAGATTTATGGATATTTTATAAATGAAAGTTTCAACAAGGGTAGCGCATAAAAAAGTTTCCTTGTCAAGAAATCAGTGTTTTGTCACAATACTCTTGAGTTTAATGAGATATCCAAGCAGCTAAACAGAAGCATAAGTTTCCCTTGCCATTTTCCAACAGTGATAACATTCATCATGTCACCAAGAACAGTAAATGGCCAAAGAACAGAAATTAAAGATGAAAGAAGCCTATGATTTATTTATTTTGATTTTTACAAGCTGTAATAGAAGAAAGTCTAAGCAGTGCCCCTTTGCCCTTGGAAGAAAAAATCCATGCAAGGAAAAATACAACTTAAATAAACCCCACAAAGTAAGACTTGTCTTCTGTTCTGACAGAACCACTGATCCTGGAACAGCTGTAGGAAAAGAAATCATTGATTGTCCTGCCCTGATCATAACCATACACAAGATCCCCATAACAACAACTGTGCACTAACTACCATTAACTACTTGAAAAATGCTAATTTAGAGACAGACCTGTGGATTGTGGTGGAAAAAAAAAAATCTCTCTGTATGAACTGAAACTATTATTTTTTTTTTTAATATAACTGGAATGCTAAGCTTGTCCTTAGATGTAGAAAGAAGGTATTGAAACCCCGATTTGGAAATGCTCTTTCCTTCAGGAAAGTACTACCACTCCAGGAAGTAACACTGCCTAAAGTCCTTAATGTGCACTGGAGAAGATGTTCCATAAATCCTGAAGGAGTGTGTCAGTGTAGCTTTTGATCACGGATCCATGGATCACCTCTCTGAAAAGTTACCTTGAGAAATTACTTTATCATTGAAGGCTGGCTGGCACATGTTTGTGTAGAGTGGGTCTGCTGATGAGTAAGGATGGGAACAAAATTATCAAGGGCAGGCAGATTTATTCTCCTCAGGTTTACAGTTTAAATAACAATAAAACAGCATTTTGGGATATAAATTAGACATTTTTCACATTAGGAGATAAAAAAGAAAATAGAGTCAAGAAAAACTCACAGAGATTCTAAACTCAGAATTGCTGGGATCCCTTCAAATGAGATTATATTGTCAAATATGTGCTTTTGGCTTGTTTTTGCAAGACATTCTGGCTTTTAGGGGGAGAAGGAGCTGGGCTTCTTTAACACAGCACTCTGTTCTGAGCTTGGAAACTGGGAGCCTGTGAATTGCTTTCAGCATACTTATGGCTCCTACAAGAGCATTAACAGAACAGTTTTAGCTAAATTTCATTTCAAGGTTTCAACCTATTACCTGAAGGGGTCAGCAAGGCACCTAGTTTTCTGTCTGCTCTATCTTTCTAATCTCCCTAAGCCTGTCACAGTCACTGCCATAATCCTGCTGCTGATAGGGCCCTAAAAATGATCCTGTGCATGTTTAGTCAGGGGATTTCAGTCCCAAAAGGCTGAGTAGTGCTTGCAGCTACAGGTACCTTATTTACCTGATGCCTTGTAATGTGTCTCCCCTCTGCACTCCCCATGCTATTGACACCGATTTGTACCAATATTTCTGAGTGTTTTGCTGATCACACACCTGCTATTAAATCCCTGGGGACTCTTGCAGGTTCATTCAACCAGCAGTTAAAAATCAGACATTCTGTTCTCCCACCCTCTTTGTCACCAATTGCACAGAATCACGTATATATGGAGTTTTGGCCTCATTTCTGTACCACTTTAGTGTACTTTAGTCATTTTAGTCTTGCATATATGTATGTTATCTTTCCTCTCTTGCGTGTCCCTATACAATGGAATTTCTGACACGTTTTTTTAATCAGTCTGAGCACATTGATTTTTGAGTAGGGGATTTTCTTACTTACATGTTCACCCACTAGGAATAAAATAAGCCAATTGAGGGGGTTTTATGACCAAACAACTTTACTCAAATTATCCTTCAAAACAGTGTCTTAGATCTGTTTGCTGGGAATGCCAATGGCATTGTCCTTTTTCCCTCCAGGAGGAGAAGATGAGGGCTAAAAGTGAAGGTGAGTGTTCACACACCCTGGTAGGACTGTCCACAGGTGCAATCTGGTCTGTAGGAAAGGATTTCCAATAGATGGAGGAGGGAAGTTCTGGAAATTGTTTTTAAAAAAGGAAATAATCAGAATGAGAAACAGCTTGATTTTAAGGAAGTGCTCACCATACTTATGGAATATACTGTACTTGATGAAATCTGCTGTACCAGGGGATGAGTTGAAGAGGTCAGACAGCTCCTCACAGCCCTGTGCCCCTGGCTGGAGGATCCAGAGGCTTGTGGAGACCCTCCCACAGTGACTGGGGGTGTTCACCCTTTGCAGCTGGAAGGGATGGGCAAGTTTCAGGGCTGCAGGAGCTGCAGGGCCTGAGGACCTTCCTGCTGGCTTTGCAGGGTGAGGAGTCTGGAGGGGAAGGCTGCTGCTGCTGCTGCTGCTGCTGCTGCTGCTGCTGCTGCTGCTCCCACCAGGCTCTGAGCACATGAAGTGTCATGCCCTGACAGGTGATGCCTTCCTGCAGACACAGATCAGCTCTCACAAAACCAAGGCAGATCCCACACTGCTCCAGAGGAGCTCAGGGAGAACTGAATTAGGTGCAGCACAACAGGAGCATCCTTAGGGAAACGCAGCAGCAGAGTTTGTGAAAGGTTTTTGCAGGTATTCTGAATGCTTTTTACAGCAGCCAGAGTGGTTTTTTTTTCCCTCTTTCTGTATGATAGAGAATTCCTCAGTGGTTTAACTATAAACTGGGACAAAAACAAACACCACACAGCTTTAGCAGCCTGAGGTTGCAGGACAGTGTGTGCTGGGAGTTACATATTGCTGAATATCCTGGAAGGAAGTGCCTGAAAAAAGTAAAACTGGGACCTTGATTGTTTTACTGTTTTTAGGTGCTTCAAAATATCTTTTAAATGTGCCCATAACAATATTCTTCTCATTTGTAGCAAAATTAAGAATTTCTGTTATGATTGTTGCCTGATATTACATATTTGTTTTCCCATTCCTGAACACACACACCATACTGGGTAGATCCCCCATACTGGGCAGCCTATGGAGAGTTTTGGTGTAGTGGAAATCACAACAGGCAAAGCAATTTTCTTGGTCCTGCTGTAGTATTTCTAAACCAACACTGGAAATTTTTCTAAAAAGGCATATGTCCCATAGGATGTAATCAGATTGAAATTCAGAGTGAGTGTTTTGTACTTTGGCTAGCTTGAGGTTCAAAATATACTTTGTATTTTGAACCAAATTGTAGACTTTTCAGATGAAAACTGTGAAAGCTTCTGCTTCTAAAGTGTTGAATGCTCTCCTGCTGATTTTTGTATCAAAACTGAACAAAAGAAATCAAACAAGAGACTAAATTTCAAGCAAAAAAAAATTTTAATTTCATCCCCTTACAGTTATATTATTTTTCAGTAGCCTTTTACCCATGCCTTCAGCTGCATGCCACTATGAAAACTGTTCTACAATTAACAGTATGAAGTCACTTACATTGTCCAAGAGCTTTCATTACCCATAGCATATTATACTTCTGAAGCAGGAATTTGGAAAGAGCTCACATTTTACTGACATTCTCTGGCAACTCCATTCAAACCTGCCTATGGTGAAACAGTCATTAGCATTTTCACTAAAAATGAGGAATTGTTTTGTGTCTTTGATGGGAGGAAGTGATGACAGGACTTTGCAGGACACAGCCATGGGAACAAACTGTGTGAGACTTTCTCTACTCTGATCTCTCCTGAGTGCTCATTCCAGTTAGAGACACACTCCAGATATCACACAGGCAGAAAGCCACGTCCTACAGGCTCGTTTTTCCTGTGATAAAGCTTTGCCCAACTGTGTAACATCACTGCCTCCTTTTATATATTGTGAGCATGGCTCCAACTCCCACAGAAAGATTTCTCTGAGATCTGGCTGGGAATTTGGCATGGGATTTGGTTTCTGGTGGAAAACACACTGCTAGCAAGATATACAGCAGTCTAAAAAAGATCTTCTGCCTTAATTTTGTTGACAAGAAAACCCTAAACAAAAAAACAAAACCCCAAACTAAAATCTCACAGAAAACCAAAATCCACCAAAAAACCCCAAAAAAATAACACCAAAAAATAAACCCCAAAGCAAAACAAAAACCCTTCCAAAATCTCCAACATTATTCTTCAAAACAAGCATGTGGGAAGAAAAAATTTTACCTGAAATAAATAAATAAAAAAAATCCTGAAATGGATTTTTAAAACTCTGTTCTCAGGGGAAAATTTTTTTGGTCTCAGTTTGAAATCAAAAACAATTGAAAGTAGAAGATTTTTCAGAGAGAGATTCAATTTTTTTTCTATCTTTATTTTCCATTGACTCCTGTGACCTCCAGATTGAAAACTAAAACACACTAAAGACTTAAAGTGATCTCAATACATACAATATCTTCAGTAAAAGAGCATCATTACTGATATGCTGTTCATTAATTTTCCTCTATGTATTAACAGCAGCACTGGCCGATGTCTTTAGAAAAGGAACAGAAGTTGAGACCTTTATGTATAGGGAGAGAGATCCCTGTACCTTAAGTGTGATTTGGGCTCCAGCTCCTGCCCTTGCCTCCATAATTAGTTGTGCTGTGAGCAATCCAATTAGAGAGGAAGCTGATTAGAGACCTCTAACTGAGGCATTACAATAACAAAGTAGTCCTGTGGGCATCAAAACCAATGTAACCTGCTTTACTGTGCATTTCTGTCTTTTCCTTGATTCACCAGTTTACCAAATTATCTTAGGGTGTAAACTCACCAGTATTTGATCTCAAGTCTTCTCTTTACTGGGTTTCTTTGGTTTTGGTGACTTCTGAGACACTCACTGAAAATTGAACTGAAATCAGCCACTGTGTTCAGTTAGGGACCAAAAAAATATAATAAAAGTAAAAAATGAATTAAACTCCAAAATTTAGACTGCAATCAGACTTCAATTTTATGGGCAAACTCCTTGTCAGTCCATATCAGGCATTCAGACTCTGTCACCTCTGTTCACTTAATTTACACTCGAGCTTAGATTGTGTGACCAGCTCTGCAGTTTCTGCCTGCAGAGCATCAGATGGAGCAGAGGACTGAGCTAATGAGGACTCACAGTTATAAAAATGAAGGCAGGACTATCACCCAAGATTTGTACCATTCCTTATTACAGGGCCTGGATTTGACTTCTAGATTAGTGTGAATAGGTTCAAAGCATTCTGCCCTGCTCCCTAGATTGCTTGATTTTATGGTGGAAGATTCACCATTTTCCCCTGGAAGGATACAGGAAAGAATTGAAGTTTTAGCATCAGAGTTAAGTGAGTAAAAATGTCTGACTTTGGCCCATTAATGAAGTACTCAGGGTGCTGGGTCTCACCCATTGGATTTTGTATTATCATCGAATTATGTGATAGAAAGCCACTGGTTTGAACAAACATTGGACAGAAAGTCTGAGAGTGTGAATTTCAACCAGAATTTCCTTTCTGAGCATCTGAATCACACCAGTGCCCATAAAATATGTAATGTTTCCATTCTTGGGCACATAAAGCCAGGTCTACAGTGGGCTCAATCATGGTTTGATGAAGGAGAAGAGAACCAATCAGTTTAATGAAGTGCCTCCTGCTGAGACTGAATACTTGATCCAGGGACAGCATTTTTTAGATGAAGGTTAGGCACCAATGGTAGCCACAGATCATTGGAAAAAATGATGTGAAAAGGATGTGAAAGGCACATCCAAATCAAAGTTCTGTAAGTACCAGATCATCATAAAATCCCTTTAATAAATTTATGAAGCCTTGAATTAATGTTAGTGGGGTTGGCTGAGATTTTGATAATACTAAGAATGTTAGAAAATGCCCCCAGAAGCTGAAAGGAAGAAGATGAGTCAAATGGAAATTCACAACTAGACAAAAACTTATGGAGAACCTCAGGACATGTGACCACACGCACTGTGAGGTGAGTGCTGTGCTATGAACTCTGCAAGCAGAAAATGGCAGCAGCCAAATCACCTGTGACCCATTCTGGTTCAGCAGTGCTGGGAGTAGAATGGGCACCAATGTGCTGATTTTAAAGCTCTCTTTAGCCCAAGCCTCAAGCATGTGCTTAACTCTTTAACTGCATGGCAGTAAATTTACCAAAGGTGAGCACATACTTGGGTTCTCTGCTGAGCCAGAGAATTCTGCCAAGATGCTGAAAATGACCTAATTTGTCATATTAGTATTGCAAAAAACCACACTTGACATTTTTCCCCAAGCAGCACACTAAATGAATGGATTACACAGCACTTTTCCCCTTTAGAGACAAAGAACACAATGCCATGACTCAGTCCTGCCTGCATTTCTTTCTCCATACTATGGAGTTGTTTAAGTCTATAAGAATATTGACTTGGTTCTTTCCAGCAGTTTTCCAACCACTGATTCTTCTGCCTGAAAAGCTTTGTTGGGGAAGTACTTATTTCAGGTTGGCATACAATCACCTTAGAGGAAGGTGATGAGCGTTTCACTGTGTGACAAGATTTTGTGTTTTGCTTGCTCCTAACTCCAATAATGCTGTCACAGATGAATCAATAATCTGTACCAACCTTTACTACTGAGAAGAACAAGACAGTTAAACTAACATTTCTGAGATTATATTGATTTATATTGATTATATCCCCCAGAAGAAGAAGACAGAAAATAGACAGTGAAGCCTTTACACAAATTTGACACGGGAGCAAAACTGTATGACAAAAGTTTTATGAGGATATTTCTGCTGTTTTCTTGTCTAAACAGCCAAAACCACAAATCAGAACTGAAAAAGCAAGATATGTGATTATTATTATTATGTGTATGTTCCTTCAAGACACAAGAGAGGGAGAAAACATTTCATTTTTGCCTGAATGGCGAAACTAAAATCTCACTATGATCCAGTATTCTACTTCTGTTGAGATAGTAACTAACTTTAAAAAAGTATTTAATAGTACACTTTAAATTTGGCACACTAAACTTTTCTTTAAGAGGTCATAAAAAATCATTGTGAGAATTTTGTCAGTTATATTTCCAATGGACAGAATAATTTGCCAATTTAAGGGGTTTTTTTGTTTTGTTTTGTTTTGTTGTTGTTGTTGTTTTTTCTGTGTACAGTTATGAGAAGCAGTGTTTCAGAGCCCAACACTCAGATAGTTCTATTTCGTGTCATAATAGCTCACAGCCTCTCCCACCACACATTTTTCATCCCAAAATGGCCTGGACATTTCTACTCCAATATGACTTCCAAAAGGACTTCTTGGCTAAGACAAATGTTTTTTGTAGTACTGGAACAGAATTAAGATCCTATTTTTTTTCCTTTTCAAGTGCAGCTCAAAAAATATCATGCTTTGAAAAAAAAACCAACCCAACTCCAAACAAACAAAAATAAAAACCAATCAAACAAACAAATTAAAAAACCAAGAGTGAAAACAAACCAAATTGACTAAAACATTCTAAACAGAATTTCACCCCACAACCAGCTTACCAACATTGATTAATTAATCCTTGTGACACTGAAGGTAGTTACTGTGGATGGAGACAAATCAATGGCCTGAAACTGTGCTGAGAGGGTTGTGTCTGTGTGCTGGTGTTTGTTAGATGTGCCTTGAAATGTCAGGCAGAGCCATTACCGTGGGGGCTGCACAAGTAACCTTTTCTGGGATGGCCAAAAAGGAAATGGGGGTTATAAAGGCAGTCAAGTGCTCCACTGGGCTGACTAATGCACTGCTTATTTCTCATGACCAAAGGATAACCCTCGATCGTTTCAAATTTGGATGCAGAAATCTGAAATCTTTCACAGAGCTCATACACAGAAAATCCTCTTGTTTGTGTCTGTATGAGGCTGAAAACTTTTGATCCTACCTTCGACAGCAAAAAATGAAGATATTTCAAAGCAAAGAAATGAAAATACTTTCTAAAGTGAAGGGTCACATTTCTGCAAAAGAATCATACAATAATTTACTGACTTTTTAGTGCAAATACTCTTTAAAACTGAGCATTCTTTTCAGTAGAAACATGTCCACTTTTACCAGATTGTTCATTAAGAAATATATTTGCTCAGTGTATGGCATTGAACCATCTCAGATGCCTTTTTTAAAAAAAACAAACAGCATGAGCACAGATGTTCTCCACAGGAGTTTAAGTTCAATAAACAGGAATAAAACAGCCTGGTGGACCCAAACGCTCTGCATACTCAAAATAAGCCCTTTCCAACACCTTCTCTGCCTTTCTCAGTGATGTTGCTGAGTTGTCTGACATCACTTCCATGGTTTCCAGTCCATTTCTTTGCTGGACTGGGACACAGGGCTGTGTCCATCCTATATTGAACACTTCATGTTGGATCTCTGTTGGACAGATGTATGTTCCTGCACAAGTGACCAAGGGACCTACAAAGACAAATATTTCTTTAGAGTGGCGAAGTCTTGCTTTGCAGTTCTCTGTTTCTTAGGACAACAGAAGAGGAAGAGTAGATCCAAGTTAGAATGAGGAGTGTTGGGCACTGAGGAAATAAAGTCAAAAGCAAGTCCTTTCAGCCAAATAAAGCTTTCAGGGCTAGCTCAATCTGAATTTCCTCTCTTTCTCCTTGTGCCTCAAAAAGCAATCATCTTTACAAGAGAGTAGACAACAAATAAAAGAAACAGTACAAGAGTGCCGTTGCAACTCTCTTGGGAGAGGGCGAGATTAAATAAAACTGAGCTCAGCCCAGGAAAATAATTGGAAGGCAGCTCTGTACTCTTAAAAAAGCTGAGAAGAATGGAACGCACTGTATTCTTTTCCTGCATTGCAAATAAGTTGCATATTCTCCTGAGGAAAAAATAAGTTGAAGATTGAGTATAGAGAGATGTCCAATAGTTTGGGGAAAAAGGCATCAAGATAAAATTTAAGTAATGTTCTATATGCCCTGTAGTAGTAGCTGAAACATATGTTTCAAAGTATGGAATATCTGCCTATGCGAAGAGAAAAATAAATGACAAAAGGAATAAAAAAGCAACAGATAATCATGTGAGTGTGGGATAAAGGGATGTATAGAGTTCTTATGTATAAAAATGGAAAAGCTATTTCATTCTTGTTTGGAGTGAGTTAATTAGCTGATGTATTTTTGTGGCTGTGATAAATAGAAAAATGCATATAATTTTTTTGCTACTTTGAAACACTTAAACACATATATTTAGATTTATGGTGTGTTGTCTTCTCTCAGTACAAGAATGTTGGATTACAGACAATTTCATTTTCTAATAAAAGCCTTTCTTTGTCTCCAAGTCCAGCAAATGGAATTATTTCTACTGAGGAATAAGCCTGTACTTAGCTGTTTGGCTGAGTGATGTGGCATAAACTCTATGTATGTATTTTGTTCACACACTTTGACTTTCACATTTAGTCTTTTCCCCAAAACTTGGCAGCTGACTTTGTGTGAGTCAGGAGCAGCCAGACAGAAGCCCCACAAGCTCCCATGGTTGTTTCCTTCCAACCATTCTGGAGCCTGACAAATTATTCTGCACTGATGAGAAATCTCTGGGCTTTCTAACACTGAGCTGGTGGCCTTTGAAGCTGCTGGGTGTGCTTGGGATGTGCTTGGCCCTGTGAGCCACATTCCAGGCGGGCAGAGGCTGTTCCTCCTTCCCCATTCAGTGTTTAAGTGGCTGGAGCTCTGGAGGGGTTTATATTGAAGGTGTTGGTATCAGTATTGAGGTCCCTGTGTGACTCACTATTTTTCAAGGAGTTGGCCACCGTCCATTAGGTTGGCATTTGTGTGAAAGCCCCTATTTTGGACTTGGAATCCAACAGTATCTGTGCCTGGATTCAACCCCCTTTTTACTTAAGGGAGACATTAATTCTGATCTCATGTCCTGAGTGGAGCTGACGCAGATGACATCACTTCACCTGGGTCTTTTTAAACTGAAAAATTGTATTTGCTTCCTGCAAAAATGGTTTGCCCATGTAAACTCTGTACAACAGGGTGGCATTTTTCTCTCATGAAAAAATTGCAAAAAGAGTTTTATACACAGTTTCCATTTCTAGTGATTTTCAGAATGCTCTCAGTCTAAATAATGAAAGAAGAGACTTCTAAAGAGAAAAGATAGAGAAGAGATTGAATGCAACATTCAGTTTTCTTTTATAGTACCCATAAACTGCTGCTGAATGAAAACCTGGGAGTGCTGTTTCTCTACATCTTCCCCCCTGCACTCTCCACTTTGCCCAAATAACAGAACATTTCCCTGTCAGGACCCCAAGGGCAACATGAGACAGGTGGCAATGCTGAAATTGATGACTTAATTAGCTGCTATAATTTATTGAGTATAAGCAAAAAATATAATGAATAACTTGCAAGGTACCACTCAAATCAGAATGATTGACATTTGATGGATGTTGGTTGACAAGAAGCTCAACATGACCCAGGAAAGTGCAGAGGCAGCCCAGAAACCAACCATGCCTGGGCTGCAGCCAAGGCAGCATGGGCAGGTTGAGGGAGGGGATTTTGCCTCTCTGCTCTGCTCAGTGAGACCCCACCTGCAGAGCTCTGTCCAGATCTGGGGTCCCCAACATGAGGAGGAGGACATGGAGCTGCAAGTCCAGAGGAGGCCACGAAGATGCTCAGAGTGCTGGAGCACCTCTGCTATGGAGACAGGCTGAGAGAGCTGGGGGTGTTCACCTGGAGAAGGGAAGGCTCCAAGGGGACATTCTGACACCTTCCAGTGCCAAAAGGTTCTCCCAGAAGCTGGAGAGGGACTTTGGACAAGGTCCTAGAGTGACAGGATAAGCAATAATGACTTTAAACAGTTATTTAATGTTCAAATCTTTAAAGGAACCTTCTCACTCTCATCATCTAGTTGGAACTAGATGACCTTTAAGGTCTCTTTCGGCTGAAGTCATTCTATGATTCTGTGACTTTGTCCAACTATGTCAGTCTACCACATTTCTGGTATGTGGAGATATTACATTTCACTTTATAGTATCTCAGAGTTATGTTTTAAATAGACAGTAACTTTTTCATCTTGATTTCCACTTCATTTGAAGGAAACAAAAACATCCCCAATTTATACCTGAATTTCAGTTTCTTGAAAATGATTTAGAATGTCGGATTCCTTCTGGTCCCCAGCCTGGCAGTTCTCTTCTGTTTCCTCCCTCAAAGTGAGAGGATTTCAGGCATCTGGTCAAAGGTAAATGGCACAGAAGAAGAAAGATAAAATTTTTATCAGATGCAAGTTACTTCTCTGACCAGCTGATTAGGCAACATGTATTGAGGTTTGAAAGGTACACAGAGCCAGAAAAGGTTTGAAATGCAAGGAGGATTGGGAGGTAGAATAATCAATACAGATATTTGTATTCTGCAATCAATGGAAGTTGTACTTTTAAATCAGGGTAACATTGATTCATGGATTTTTTTTCTTAAAAAAAGAAAACAGATGTGAGGTTTACATAAAAGGGCAGCTGAATAGCTTAACTTCTTTTTTTGTGCCTAATTTCTAGTTGCTGTCTAATGGCTGAGCTGCTTTGAGATCTCATCCTAAACTATAGTTTATAGAAACACTCCTATGGCACCTTTTTCTATCTCTAAGAGATTGAAATGACATGAGACAGCAATTAGAGTTCAAAATTCAATGCATTGGTGCAGCCTGTGAATTTATTTAGCTCTAGCTCTGTAAATTCTTGGAACACATTTTTGGAAGGCAGCTGTTGCACAAGCATCTCTGTTTTCTGAATACATGATTGAGTTTACAGCTGTTTAAAACCACTTTAGTGTTGGCATAAAGACAGTGCATACACCTAGGTCAGCTTTGAATCATCCTTTAATTTTCCCTGAATCTCTTAATTCTATTTCTAATTTTTCTGTTTTATATCTTACTTGATTATCTCATTTGGGGGTTTTCTTCTTATTACTTGGTTATTTTCTTTCAGAAAGGCACGCTAAGATAGAAACTAGTCCATTAATTTCAAGCAATTAACTCATCACTTGCTTGGGTTAATGTCTTCATGGCTTCTCTGCAGTGACCTAATCAACTCAATTCTTATCTTCTTTTTTCTCTCTTTTTTTTTTAACAAGATTCTGTACTTGTTTATGAATGCTGCAATGTAGTTGTATTCTTCAAATTTTTCTTTCCATTCATTAGGCTCTCAACATGTATAACCCCAGGAATCTTTGTACAATTTGTTATGCAATCTACACATAACAAAAATCATTGCAAAGAGGGAGAGCCTCAGATGAAAAATAATCACTTTAGGTTCCTTGTTCAAAGGAATACTGAAGATAATAGGGAATTTTTGCTGATGACAAACTCAGTTGGTCACCAGTGTGGATTGCCCAACATGAGCAAGAGACTCTCATTTTTTTATAACATATTAGACGGAAATCTGACAAAATTGTCATCCTTGCATTTGCTGCTGTCACGAGTAAAGGAAAGACCTTTCCACCAGCCAGTTTTCTGTGTCTGTGGAGAGCATTGAAGATCCTCGGGGAGTGCTGGCTTGATGGGAATGAAGCTTGCTCAGGAGGCTCCCAGCACACCCTGGGATCAAACTCTCTCTTCAAAGAAGTTTTACAGTTAACCAGGAGATCTCATTAAGGTGATGTCTGCAGCTTCTGATGCCCTGACACACTTCTCAACCCTGTAGATCACAGACAAGTACGATTTAAGATTTCAAGTCTCAGATTTTTTGCTAATTGCTCGTCAGGGAACATTTACCTCACAGCTGGAATGTAACACAGTATCATGAAGTTTGGATTAAAGAACTATCTTCCTCCCCGCCCCTTAGCAAAACAGGAGACGCTTGGCTTTTGTGATCATTTGGCTTTTACTGTTTCTTCTCTTCATTTTTATTTTTACTGCTGGAAAAAAAGTGCTGCAGTTATTTTTATTAGAAGAAAAATGCATCACTATGGGTGGAAGAAAAAGCAAGATCTACTGCAAGAGAAATTTTGGACTTCAGGTAGATAAAGGAAGCACAGTGGAGAGAGCATTGGGACATTATCTGATGAAGCTGAAAGCTTCACTAGATAGGACTAAAATGACCAGATAAAGAGAAATACGCTCCTTTTGTACCCCCAGCCACTAGGACACAAAAGATCAAGGAGATATATTGACAGCAGATCCCAATTGCCAACAAGAAGATGGTATAAAAAATCAATCTTGAAGTCAATTTTGTTTATGAACGTCATATAGTGGCTTTATCAGAAAAATCTCAGAATGGCTATACAATTCCTTAGCATAGCAAAGAAATGCAAATTTAATGGGAATTACCTAAGGCCCACCTCTCTTCCCCTGCTCCCAGGGCTGATAGAATATCCTTTGAGGAAGTTGTACCCACAACGCATTTGTGAGCAATGTAACTTCACCCTGAGTTTGGGCTGCCTGTAAGTCCTCCCTGTCCCTGTGGCTGGGAATACTCCATGGACTGTTCTGTTCCTTCTGACACTGGTCACTCCCACAACAAAAGTCAGTTTCTACACCATAGGAAGGTTCCATGAGAGCAAGTCAACACAATTTCACAGCAGAAGGAAACTGACCCCGCTAGTACCAGACATCAGGATTTTCTCAGGTGAGATGCATGCTGGAGATGTGTGTTTTTGTCTCCCAACTACAAAGTGAAAGTTGGGTGACCACCCCACACAGAGAAGCCTGGTGATGAGCAAGATAAATACCTGCAAGGTAGAGATGGGGTTTCAGGGGTGATCAGCAATGTCATTATGCTCCCACCAGCAACACCAGCTTGGCGTCTGCACGTTCAGCTTGTGCCTTTTCATGGAAAGGAGAACTGTCAGTGACAAACAAATCAATATCAATATCCACCTCAATATCCACCTCCTGTGGGTTCAAACCCTCAAATCTCTGTAGGTTAAGTTTTGGTGTTGAAAGCATCTACGTCGGTTGAACAGGAGCCTTTTACTACTCAGAGAGTGAGCACTGTTACTCTGCATGAAATTTGTCTGTCTGTGAGCCAGTTACTTGTTTTGGGGGAGAAATTCATAGCTGAGAAGCAACTCCTCCATTGTGAGTACTAACCTCAGTCACTGCTCCAACTGCTGTCAAAACAACCCCTCCACTCTGGTCAGATCAGCTCTGCTGTTTATTTACCACAATTTTCTGATTTCTTGACTATTATGGGTTTAAATTGGACAGCGTCACTGCATGAGGGACTTCAGTGTTTAAGTTAATAATCCATTTCATTCCCTCACTAAAAGATTTTCTGTTGCTCTGAGAATGTTTACGGTCTGATTCAGCTCATTTTTGTGCTTGCTGCAGTCACAGTCATGCCTCTGGCTCAGTCACTTTGTGTAGCATCACACTTTGCATTCTTTAAGTCTTTAGATTACCCATAAGCCTACAAGTGTTTTTAGTACTTTTCTCTTCCTTGTAAACATCTCATTATTTCTCACCCTTATGGGCCCTGATATCTGAAGTTGTCCTCATTGAAATTTCATTTTAATTCTCCTCTAATTTTCTTTTGAAGATGCAGGTCCTGTGCAGAACTAATGTTTTTTTTTTAACACTATTAATTGTGCTACGTGTCTTGGAAAAAAAAAACCAAAACCCTAACAACCTTCTTGATCATACTCCCTGGTTAGTTTTTTTTATCTGTCACCTAAATCCCTTGGTTGCCCTATTAGGATGGAAGTAGTCCAAATTAGTGGTGTGTTGCCACTGTGATATGATCACCAAGTTAATTGCTGACAGGCCCTTAGAGATTGCTTGGTTTTTTGCTCTAATTATTTCTTAGGACAATATTCCTGTCACCTTCAAGTTGTGTATATACACCATACAGCAAGGAAGTATTTAAAATGCAGACAATAAAATGTCTTTTACTTTCTCAATAATATTGACCTAAGCCTTAAACATGATTAAATTTTCTCTCTCACCCATGTACATTGTAGTTTATATTTGTGTAGAGAAACTTTGCTTTTGCATTAATTTTGCACTTAGTATAAACACAGACAAATACATACTGTGGTTGAAAATTGTGTTACGCTGACTAAAATCCATTAGGCACAATTCTTTAGTAAGCTTCAAATGGCAGGTTCTGTGCTCACTGTCCTGATGTTGCCAAACAAACTTTGGTTAGAACTTTCCCCTGCAAGTGGTCACTGGATGACTTAGTCACAAAACAAGGGTATAATTCCACAATTATTTGCATGGTGAACTTAATCAAAGCACAGCACATTTTCCTTTCAAGCATTTCATTCCTCTGCAAATAAGGATGCAGGGACAAGGAGAAAAGGAAAAGCAAAAAGTCTTTCCAGTTCCCCTGATCCTCATGACATTATATGAAGAAGACTGAAGGGAGTAAATAGTATCCTTATTTCCTTTCTCATTCAATCAGAGTATTATGGTTTTACAAGTAATTCTTTACAGTTCAGTGTACAAGAACCAAAAATCCTTGGAGAGAACTCCTGGCGGTGTTAGATTGATGCATCATTTTGGACTACCATTTCTTAGGATCTGCTCTGCAGATCACTCAGAGTTCAAGAGATTCTTCTTCAAACTTCATCTTCATTTATCTTCATCTTATTGTTATCAACATCAGAGCAATTCACTTGTGTTCCTGTTACAGGCAACAGAGCTCTGACAGTCAAGGTGGTTAATGGAAACTGGGGCTTGATTCATCTCAATCAGAAGTGAACGTCTAAAATAGGTCAGATAAACTGTGCTCTGAAAATATGTATATTTCTCTTTTGATCACAAAGGAAGGCTGGCTGACTGCCTCAGAAACAGACATATAGAGCTTTTTAAATTTGGGCAGGATGAATCACAAGGAGTTGTAGATGGAACAGTGAAATTGGCTATGATTCACCCTTCTCAAAAAAAAAAAAAAGTAATCCATTTTAAATTGCTGCTGTGATTTCCAATAAAATTGATCCTTCAGTGTTATCACAGGGGAGACCATTCACTCCTAGTTTTTAAATACATGCTTTATTGTTGTGTAGCTGGAGGATTTCTCCCAAATTCACTGTTAACTCTATTCCAGCAATAGTTTGAAGAAACCCAAGTTGTAACTGTTGGAAGTAACAGTCATCAGAGAAACATCATTAATGACCTCAGACAACCCTGGATTTTGTGTTCTCTCCCCAGAAACAGACTTTCCATCCTCAGTGAGGTTGTCTTTTAGTAGGAAGTGTTGCAGCTGGAGCTGGTACAGGTTTTGCTTGATTCAAGTAGGAGATTTTCAATATCGTGTGGTTTGGAGCCTTGAAAGCAGCAGCTCTTCTCGCTCTTCTTGTTTTCCAGCTGAGGAGCTTTTTGATGAAAGGACTTTTTCTTCTCTGAAAATGTCAGTCACAAAAGCCTAAATATTTTTGAATGTACTGATTTCACCAAAACTGGGCTGGAATGATCTCTTAGCATAAGCTCAGATGAGATCAAATGAGAGTGATGTAAAAACAACTTAATAATCCAAATACTTTTCTGGAATATGGGTGATGTAGCTTCAATTCCCGTGGTGAGACCAAATAAGTATGTAAACTTTCACACTCTGTACAGCTTAGGTGTGTGTCTGCTGCATTCAACTATCATCTCTTCTTAAAGTAGAACATAAATTATCCCCTCACAACAGCAGTTTACAACTCTTTCTTTATTTTCCTCTGTTTTCCCTCTTACTGGCCATACAAGAGGTGGAATTCTGTACTTTTTCAGTTGCTTGGGATGATGTGTCAAATATTAACAATATGCAATTATATATAAAAAAGAAAAAAGCTGCCTTTACCACCCGTTCAGATGTCATTTAAGAAAGGAAAGGCTTTTACAGCAGAGTACAAAAAGTTGACAGTGCTTAGGGAGCACTGAAGAGTGTGACAAATAATTTACTAGTCTCAACTCCTGATAAATGGTGAATGCTTGTTTTGTTTGACCAAAATATAGCTTTGATATGAGTGGTTTTGGCATCTTACTGCCTTGTGAGAAAAATTACACAGCTTCAGGTTTTGACTCAAGCAGATGCTCTGTGCCTTATATATATTTGTGTTTTAGGAACACCAGTCCTCATTCTCTTTTTGATCTGCCGCTGGTTTCAATAGCAATGGGAAACAATCCCCAAACAAAACAAAATAAAATGAAAAAGAAGTAAAAGGAAGTCCAAAGCAGCTAGCTATTGACTTTTAAAGAATTTTGACTTTTAGAATGGTGTGAATAAAATGGCACTAGCAGAATATCACATGGCAATAAACAGACAAACACCACAGTCCTGCAAAGTCAGGGACTGTGAAGTTTCCCACTTCAGCCTTGCCCTCTGCATCACTATCCCCCAGTCATAGCTACCATGAGAGGAGGGAAGGATGGATCTCCAGACTGGGAGAACAGAGGAGAAGTCTCAGGAAGTGAAAGCAAGAAGCACAAAGTACATCTTTGTGGAAATTTCTCATAGCGAGCAAACTCCCTTCTGAGGACCTTATATCCTCCCAGCCAGGGAGAGATGGGGGAGCTGAGCTGTGGAGGAGTTCAGTGTGGAGGAGTTCAGCTCCCACCACCCCTCACTAGCCTGTAAACCATCACCAGAGTTTTCAAGCAACCCTCATGTTTCAATAGGATTATCCTCAGAAAGCAGCTGTGGGATAAGTTGTGTGTCATTTGCCCCATGATATAGGAGGTTTTTGGAGCCAAAGGTGAGAAAGAAAAAGAGTCTCAAAGAGATGGGAGTCCCCAAAATTTCCTTTAGATGAAGAAATCTAAGCTATCCTTTGCTTTTTAAGGTTTTCAGCATTGCTGATTTTGATTGTCAGCATCAAGGCACATGAAAGTTCCTCTATTTTCATAATATTATAAACTGTTTTTTATGGAAGTCATATCCATTAAAGGTTGCTGACAGACACCCAGCAAGTGCACAGGGCTGAGTGGGAAAAACACGAAGCAGTATCCATTTGTTTGATGTTTCATATGCCAGATTAATTCTGAAAGCATTTATTTTCTCTTCATTTGAGTGGCCTCTTTTCAAGACCATCTTTCCAAATCTTCCCGCTTTTGTGGAACCTCTCAGTTAGCTTGAGATCACAACATCTTGAAAACAACATAAAAACACGTTAAAGCAATTGCAGTTTAAAAGAAGAAGTGATTAAAATACTTTTTATTGAGGCTTTTCAAGAATTACCATCATCACTATTATTTCCTGCATTTATTTTTGGTTCTCTGTTTATCTAAACAGAATTTTAAATATCCATCTTCTAACTTCACTGCCTCCCAAACTGGATTAGACAATTTTATTTCCAGAAGTTGTATAACTGTATTTTCTGCTTATGCTGCAGGTAGGGAAATGCTGCAGGATATATTAGAGTTTCCTATGGAAATTCTCATCATGGAACACTTTTCAAAGAAATCATTGGAACAGACTGTAAATCAAAGATTGTATTGTAGATCTAGTAATTATTAAGTTGATAATCTCAGAATCTTTAAGCAGAAAAAAAAAAATAGTTTCCCTAATCAAAAAAAGGTGCACTTAACTTAAATTCTTGAAGTCCAGCATGTGCATGGAAAACGCTTGCCTGAAATGGTCACTCATTATTCACAAATACATTCAATGATCCTTTTTTTTTTGTGTTTTAAAAACTTGTTGATGTGTAAGAAACATATTCCAACTGGAGATTTCCCTGTGAATCACTAAATGTGTTCTCAGAGCCCAGGGTTAACTGCTTATTTGAATGTGGAAGTACTTCAATTGTATATGCAAACATTGTAACAGTAGTTAGGAAAAAAGGGTTTATTTTATGTTTTACCATGCAGATACATATATATCTCTTTAAAATAGCTACAAAAAATTCGAATTATGCTTATTCAAAAGTATTTTGACTTATTTGATAAGTGTACTGACTTATATCTAAAAACAAGTATCAACTATTTTGTTTTGCCTCTTTCCCTGTGTTCCATTCTGATAATAGCAAATATGTGGACTATTTTGCATTTAAAAAATGAGAAAATGCTGCTTTTTTGGCCTCTGTCCTATAATGACACTGAAACATTAGACTTCACATTCTGTGTTACCTGTTCTTTCCCATTTGCAGCTGCTGTTCAGATCAGTACAACAACATTTCCCTGTACATTATTTTTACACACAGTTGTGCCTTTTCCTTGTGACTTTCATCCTCTGACTGCTTTGCCCTTCCTGTTTTCCCTTCCAATTGTGTTTTTCAGTGCTTGGTGCTTATGTGAACATTTCCATATGCAAAGAAAGAACTGGACTGCCAGTTACAGAATACAGGGGTGTCTACTTGCTCCTTCCAGGACATCTTAATTCAAATGGAGGAGAAATTACATTTTTATCATTCTACATAGAAATCATGGGAACCTGTTTCCAATGTAAACAAAAAAACCCAACCAACCAATCAATGACAAAAAAAAATCCCAAACCCAAACAAAAAACCACCAATCAACCAAAATAACCCCAAAATTCAAACAATAGGACCAATAAAAAAATCACAGAATGTGTCAGTGTCCACAAGAAGGAATAAATACATTTTATTCATTTTTATGTGTATAAATATATGAACATATTTGCTTTCTATGTATATATTTTTTTTTATAAGACAAATTTATTTATGTTTACATACTTGCCCTTAAGACTATACTAATCTTTGACATATTCAGCACTTAGTAAACTGTAACCAGAGTTCTAACTAAATGCACAAGGAAACATGTTTTCCTCAATGTTTTTCATATCTGTTTTTTCACAACACATCCAGCTGGAGGAAGTTTGTGTTCAAAACTATTTCACATTTTCTTGTTAATATTCTTTTGCAGAAGTTACATTTATGTAAAATTCAATGAACAGTTTGACAAACACAGCTGAAAACTCTTCGACACTGTACAACTTTACTGTTTGGTGTCTATTCAATAATTTAGAAGAAGCAGTTTGAACTATGTAATTTTTTAGGCACTGTGACAGAGAATATATCTCATTTTAGAAAAATGGTGCTTTTTCCACCTTCGTAGGTCAAAAATCCATATTGATGTTTTAGATTGCAGCCCAGAGACCTGTCTCTGTTAAGTTGAACAGAAAATAATATGGTTAGAAATAAAAAGGTTTTAAATAGGTCCAATTGATTTGTCCTGTCAAGATTCCTAGTGGGAAAAAGAAAAGAAACAAAAAAGAGCTACTAAGTCAATATATAGGTTTGTTGTAGTTTGGGGGTTTTTTGTGGTTGTTGCTGTGTTTTGTTTTTTGTTTTTTGGGGTTTTTTTAGGAGGAAGACTGCCGTGCTCAAAGACTTAAGATTTCCCATGAAAAAGAAAAAGAGATCAAAGACTGGAAAAGTAGTGTAAGACTGATATTTATCATAGGAAAAACAATTAAGATGGAGAACTACTTCCATGAAAGATTCCAACCTGTGAGCTGAAGCAAGAATCTGCGTGGAGAAACTTATTTCTGCTGGTTTGTTTTGCCTGTTTGTTTTGTTAGCTCTACATTCACCACAGTCAGTTTTTCTTCCATGTTACCCTCATTTAGGGGAACACAAGATGCTCCCTAGAATTCATCCAACCTGCCTGATCCAAATGGACAAGAGTCATGTGAATAGAGCTGATGTCAAATATTTTAAAGATGGGCGTGTTTTTCTAATAGAATCCACCCTGGCTGAATTCTAGCCGAATCTACAGAAGAAGACAGTTTGTAGAAAATTGTTGTGCAGTCAGGCAGGAAATTACAGTTGGAGGGAATTGTTTTCCTGGCCTTATTTTAGACCAACTTCTCTTAAAATATTTAAGTTCCTTATTTCTGAACAATTGTGGAATCCAATTGATTTTATTGTCACATATAAAGAAAACAGTGTGGAGTTTTTCATCTGGCACCACTGAGAGAGACAGGCAAACAGAATTAATATTTCTCACGTGGAACACCACACAGATGATTGTATTCCAAACTGGGCTATTATGGTAATGATTCACTTGCACTATTTGCATGAGATGGCTGTAATGGAAGCAACTGCTAAAACTCCAAGCTATGAGCTATCTGTGAGCGTTTAGAAATCAGAGTTCATTTTCTCTTCAGTCTTTGCAATTGCTTTTTCCTAAAATATAACCCTGAGGGTGCCTGCTACTCCAGCACTCGTGCTTTATTGACTGAAGTTTCTTTGTTTCTTACCCAGTTCTGAACCTGCATCCTGGCTCATATTGGCTCTCTGCACTGGCTTTATGATCTTGTTTGATAGCCATGCACTCACTCTACCTTCAAAAACTCTGTTATGTTCCCTGGCCAGAGCTGCTCTGTGGGAGGTTTGGTCCATATCAGATTGCTGAAATTGCTGCTGATTCTGTAACTGCTCCCCAAAATGTACCTCCTGCGTGTTCTGCCCCTCGCAGGGCTGCCCCCTCTCAGGAGAGAAGAAAGCTTTCTGTGTCAGCTCAGGGAAAGAGAAAATTGTAAGAAAATAAGAAGAACATAAAACTTAGAACTTTATTCCCTGAGCCTGCAGACTTCATCTTTCTATTTGTTCTGTCTCTACTCTCTGAAGCATGAATACAGCAAGAATGCTGAATTCCAAGTGTGTATGTGCAGAAAAAAAAATTCTCAACTCTGCAGTGGTTTGCTGTGCTCAAGTCCTTCTATTATCCACAGAGCCTCTGATTTGGATATAGCTGATGCCCAAAACTGTAGGAGAAGGGAATACAGGCGACCTCACCCCTGACAAGTAACAGCTGTGTTAGTTAACCAATTCAGCCTTGCCTCTGATGAGTCACAGCTATAATCAATAAAGATAAGTGTGATAAAAGGGAGTGGATGAGCTGGTGAGAGGAGGAATCTTGAAGATGAGGGTATGAGAGGCTCATGAAGAAGAAGGATCCTGGGGAGAGAGAATTGCTGTCATGAGGTCAGTCTGGGTGTGTAGTCAGAGCCTGTTGGTGGAACCTGCAGTCAGAGTCTAGCTGGGTAAAAGCCTGCAGTCACAGTCTGTACACTGATCCCTGCAGTCAGAGTTCAGCAGGAAATAACCAGCAGTCAGAGGCTGCAAGGGAAACCTCCAGCAGGAGCTTGCTGCAGCCAGAGTCAGTGAAAGTTGGAGTCAGGATGGCTGAGCTGTAAAGAGGAATTAATCAGGGCCCTTTTCATGCTGTGATAAATGAGAAGTCTCAGCTCATTTCTACCCTCTAACAAGAGGGCTGCTGCAATGCAAAAGGTAACCTTTGTGTTCATTCTTAATGTCTGACTTTGCCACCAACATCCCACATTCCACTGTACTGCATCTTGTCATCACATCCAGCCTTATAAGGGGCATTAGGACGCACCTCAAGTGTTTCCTGTTCCAAGTTAGAGATGGCATTACACAAAGAAGAAATGCTGGGCCAGTATGTAAGTACTCCTGAGCAGTTAAGATTAGAATTTCCCCTTCAACAGGCTTTGGGCACTGATAGTAGTAGATGTTTGAGATACAGGGCTGTCAAAGGGCAGCCACAGGTAGCCATGGCCTGGATACCTCCTTTGCTAATGTCCATGTTTGTGTGCAGAGTGAGCTGAGCCATGAGGTAAAACTTGCCATCCATCCTCTTTGAGATGCTGTAATTCATCCCAAGAGGATTTCAATAGTCCATGACACAGGGAGTGGATTGAATATAGGCCTGCCAAAGGTGAGAAGGAAGAAATAAAGATTGCCAAGTGCTTAGCAGGATGATAGAACTGTATGAGTAAAGCTGCTGTGTAGCTGGCACTTCGGAATTTGACAGTCAGGGCTTTTTCAGTTAAGTTTTCTTCTTACTACCTTCAGTGCAGGAAAGACATCTTTGTGAGGAAAAAGCTACTTTTTGCTGTTAAAGAGAGAGATATGATTTTTTTCCCCCTAAACTGTAATTTAAAAAATGGTGTCAGAGTATAATATTAAAAGTAAGTTCCAGTCAGACCTTAGGATGAGACCCTCTAATAAACAGCATGAGAATCACAGGTGAAAGTAAAAGATCAGCAAACAGCACTGGAAAAGATGCAATCCTCCTTAGTGTCAAGAGCTAAAGATAACATTCCTTCCATGATATCTTGGAGCAACTCAGCTGTCACAAAACCCTTCCTCAAGCTCCTTAAAGTCTGGTCCTGGGTACTGTCACATTAGCATATGAGTTTTGGCATTGCTATGCCCGAGCCCATACATGGATTTAGCACCTGGGCTCTTTATTCCTGATCTATTTTCTGATCTTTTCTTATTTCTATCCTTCTGGTTTTGCCTCCATTCAGCAGTGCATAGTTAAGACTTCTAAAGTTTAATTTGTGTTTGCCCAGGACATAGAAGAGCAGAGCTCTGATCTAATCTCGTTCTTCTTGGAGTTTTTGCATTATTTACTTTGCAGAGAAAAGGGGTCTGAACTCTTAGGAGTAAAAAAATCCCAAACCTCTTTTTAAGACTTGAAGTGGAAGTTGTCATTGTTTCTTCTCTCTTCTTTTCTAAGACATTATCTAGCACAGCTTTGCAAACAACATGGTGACAGTTCATCTGCTCTGGGTAGTTGTAGCTTCTATCAATAGTGTTTTTATTCAGGTGAGACTTTAGAGTGTTTTCTGTTTTTTTTTTTTTTTTCCTTCCCAGCCAAGCTATAGGTTTTACTTTGTTTGTATTTTTGTGGATGGCAAATTATATCAAGGTAGACAACATAGGATGTGTCTATCTATTGTTCTTTTTCTCTCTTTTACTTATTTTTATTGCAAAACATTTGACAGCACTGTAATGACAAATTATACCTAGAGAAAATCACCCAAAGAAGTCAACCTTTAACAAGAAAAGGAAAACAGCAATTTAATTTTTATTAGAAAATAAAACAAACACAGACAATATAACAGAGCTCCTTCCTTCTATGTTCTGAGAGCCTTAATAAAAAAGGGTGATAAAGTGGTAGCTAATAATGAGAATGAAAGTAAGAGTTTATTAGATTTGTACTACTCGCATAAATATGTATTATACATCCAAAACATGGCTGTTGGCTGAATAGTGAACATAACACAACATAACAGGATTCTAATCAACATTTCATAGATAAACCAGTTCTTGTTTTTAACCCTGAAACTCTAATCCTGGTCCATCCAATCTCATATAGATTATTCCTTATTGTTTTTTTCAAGAAAAGAAAGGACTCCAGTGGAGCACTGGATCACACTAGAAGAAAGTTTATGCCACTTTTTGAGTTCTCAGTAGATTTTCCTATGCCAGGCAGTGGCTGGGTCTCCAGATTCAGTACACACTGACACAACCTGGTCTCCTGCCTCAGTGTCATCCTGCTGAGAGGAATTCTTTACCAGGAATTTAGCCTCTGGTCCACAAAGTGAAATGACCACCAAGCCCATCTCTTTTGGGGATCTTTTTCTACTTAATTTTATGTTTAGACTAGGTGAAATTAATTGCTTCTTTTAGACATGGTTTCACAAGATCACAGAGTATGCTCAGTTGGAAGGGGCCTACAAAGATCGAATCAAACTATTATTCCTGCACAGGACTTAAGATGAGCAATCTAGTAAAAGAATTTAGATCTACTATTTAATCAGTAAAAGCCCAAGCAACCCTTGTGCTGTTTGTACCACCCTTTGTATGTTTGTAAGTGTTCAGAAAGAAAAATATTAGAATTCAAATCTGAATTATTTAATCAAATCATGAGTCAATTTTGGCTGAGTTGGAATTAAAATTGGAAGTTTTTCATTTAAATTCATCCATTTTTCTCAAAAATTACTGTGTGAAATATGTGTACTCTAAAGTGAGTTATTGGTCCCTGTGAAATCAATGTCAAAACTGCTATTGGCTTTATTGGCACTAGAGTTTTCACTAAACCCAGCTGCCTCACTCTTTGCTAATTTACTGGTTGATCTATTCCATATATTTTATTTATGATTTTGTTTAAAAAACGGGTATGCACCAGAAGTCCCAGAACTTCACACTTAGCTGCTTTCTGTTTTTCAGAGCCAGTACATTTTAGCATTCCTGAAATATCATCAGTCTTAAGACAGTTTTTATCCAGTCAAATTAAAATAGGAAAGTAATAGAAAGGAGTACTTATAAGTAATGTATTTCATATACTTCAGACATAATTCTTGCAACACCTGCTGAACTAATTTGGGATTTATTTGCTTCATTTTCCTGTTACCTTTTTTCCTCCTTCTCTTCAGGGAATACTGTCCTTCTCCTTCTCTCCTACAAACCAAATCAGCTCTCGTGTTTGGTGCAGACATCTGCTTCTTTAAAAGAAATTTTCCCTTCTGATGTTTGTTCCATGAAAAAATAAGGATTTTTTTTTGTGAAATGTTGATGTACATTCCTCGTTTCTTAGTGCCAACCCGTAGAGTCAAAACAAACTGGGATATACTGGAATATGTACTAATCCATCATTGCATCTGCTGCACACTGTGATGTGATAGAGAAATGTAATTTTGGGTTCTAAATTTTCATTTCAAACATTATATGTAAATACAGTCATAAATATGTATCAAATGGAAACAGGTCATCTCTAAGATTTAAGGAACCAGACAGTCTGAACATATTGAGCTACCTCATAATAGAGAAATGAAGGTAAATTAAGAACAGGTAGCAATTCAAAAAGTTAAAAATAAAAAGTCATCTGATGGTTAAAGCTCTTGAGAAGGCTTTAAAAAAACTAACAATAGAGCTCCTGTAAAACATAACAAAATAAAAATAGATGCTGTAGTTGCTGGATAAAAATAGTGTAGATTTAATGCTTCTTCAAACAGATGGCTCTAAAACTTGAGATGACAAATTATGATTTGTTCAGCCCAAAAAGAAGTCTTTCCAAAGGCTCTGTGAATTGTGATAACAGTGTTAGAGATGACCTTGAGATGGGCTTAGATATCTTCAGACTTTTTTTTTTCCTCGTGAATTGAAATCTAGCATTAAAACCAAAATAAAACAAGGAAAACAAAATTAAAGATTAGAATTATGGATTGCCTAAGAGCTTTACTAAGATTTAATTTCTTGTCCTAGAAGCAGTGGTAGGGGAAATAGAAGAAATCTTGTCTTTGATGCATTTTAATTCTTTCAATGTAGTATTTTCAGTCAGGGCTCACCACATTCATCCTTCTCCAAAAGCAACAGCCCACTCCACCAGAGAATTTGAATTTATTTTTTGCTGGTGTGTCACTCTTGTTTTAAATATGAAGGTGGAGGAAGGAATGAAGTACCCGTCCATATATACTTTTGTTTTCAAATGTTACCTTACTTAAAAGTGCAAACTCATTTCTTGAACATAGACAAAGATATATAAACCTCTTCTGAAGATTTTCCAGGATGACTTTTCCCACCAAAATCTGTTAACAAGCTGGTAGATAGAAATAATGACCAGAAAAGCATTTGGTACTCCCTATACCAGTGCTTTACCAATGGCCTTTTAATGCAACAAGGATTCCCTAACGAGCTGTACAAATTGATGAGATTCACTTTGTGCTGTTCCAGCCATATTCTGCTGCAAACCCAGGTTGATTTAATAGTATGAGACTGAAATAGTTTAGTCTTAAATGTAACCTGTTATCTCTAAGTTAATAAGTAAATAAAATACATTCAGGGAAAAAACCCAAACCAACAAAACAACAAACACTTGTAAAATTAACCTCTGCCATGTATGGATTTTCTTATTTTCAAATTAAATAAGTTGCAATAATGATTATGTATATATGAACAGCTTAATGTTTCTACAGCAACTATCATTTGAAGAAAGTTTTACATACATTAATTATTATTAATAATATTTATTAGTCTTGTGCCTAAGGAATAACCAATCTCATGGTGTTCAGCAAATTAAAAAACTGAATTATTGAGATTGTGCTAGGATGAGGGCCAAGAAATCCTTAAATATTCTGGATAGATGGTCTGTATTATATCTGAATTTTACCTTTTTTGTGTAGTGATGGAATAAGAAGGATTTTAATTAACTTGGGACATAATTTGTCTCTGCTGTAGCAGGCTCTGATAGTGTGTGCACAGCAGCACCTCTCTCTGTGCTCAGCACTGGTCTCTCCATTCAAGTAAAAAATAACAAAGGAATCAGCTGCTGTAATATATCTCACAGGCCTGAATTTAGTGCAAATTGAAGAGACAAGGTAAGAAGTGAAAAGGGTAAGGTAAATCAGATGAAATAAATGTATCTATGAAACCAAAGGAGGGACAGGTCTGGAAGAAACCATCATTCAGCACAGAGTCCCAAGAAAATTGTTCCTTATCAGCTTCCTATTTGTTCTTCCTTGGCTGTGAAATTTGATTCTGCTTTCTGAGTCACATCTAGTAAATAACTTGAAGCCCTTTTCCTATTTGTTCACACCACTAACTGGAATGGAAAAGGCATCATGGTAGAAAATGAATTGCCGGTGAGAGAGAATGTGGGCTACAGTATATTCCAGATGTGCCTTGTCTTGTTCACTAAGCTGCAGTATTGCCCTGAGATTTGAATGTCTGAAATTAAGACTCTGCCAGTGTATACTTTGCTTTTTCTATTTTAAGAACATGTGGAGAAATGATTCTCATAAGCAACTGCTTGTTAGTGGCAGCCATCCAGCTGCCACAAGAAATGGGAGACAATATATTTTCAGAGCATGAAAGCAGCTGTACTAATGAGTCAGGCACAAGTTTCATCTTTGGATCCGTATTGTGTCTCTGTGGTCAAAATCAGATACCAAAAGAAAGGTATGACAGGGAAATATGTGATGTTGTCCTCACACTGCTAAATGTCTCAGTACATTAGAGAAAATTCTCCTGCATGGCCACAGAAGCAGCTTCAGCATCCAGTTCCTCAAAATCCCCCTGCTAGTATTTTGGTCAAATGTTTTGTGAGAAAATATCCTCGTGATCCAATTAAATGCACTCCCTGTCCAGGCAACCACATAAAAGTAAAATTCCTTGCTTTCAAATACAAACTGTGAATGAGAGTTCAATGTGAGATATGCTTTCTAAAAGGGCAATTTTTGTTCTAGCTGACCTGAGATTAGTGCATCTATTTTCTGGATAAATGTACAGTCAAGTGCTGAGAAAAATGGTACCCTTTCAGATGGTTTATAAGTGGTGAGTGAACTTGTACAGCCCAATTTCAAATCCACTCCAGCTTTACTGTGTGGATCATATCTTGTTTAATATAGACTGTAAAGAAAGGGCCAGAAAGGTTGTGAGCTGAATCATGCCCGGTCACTGAATTTGCTCACCAGTGGGGACAAGGATATGACACAGGTCACCTCCTGAGTCTGTTGACTCCTATATCTGCCCTGTGCTTGATGGCCAGGTGAAAAGCAACTGCTGTGGAAGCCAAAACTGATCTAGTTATAAAGCCAGGCATTGACACTCTGCTCACTTTGTCTTCAATCATATCACTGGGATAAAGCAGTAAAGTTCAGGGAAGAAAATGTGATCTAGAGGAATCAGTGGGCGTTTCATCACTAACTTAAATAGTGACTGAATTTCACCCTATTTTCTTGGCAGGGCTTGTGTCTGTGTTAAGCCTATATGAAAATGTAAAGCCTGGCTCCTGTTGGCTTGTCACAGGAATGGAAAACCCATCAAGAAGAAACACTGATGTGAAGACAGCTAACCATTCCTGAACCAGTTAGCCCTTGTCCTTAGGGGAGAATGCAACTTGCAGGATGTGAACTGGTGTCACCAGTCAGCTGGGACAAACTGGTCCAGGAGATTCACAAATACACCCCAAGGAAAAGTGTTTGAGGCAGAACTTTGATTAGTGTGTCCATGGCAAAGCCACCCCCATGTGAATCCACCCTCAGAGGGAAGGAAACACCCAAGACTCATAAATGCTCATGATCAAAAGGAACAACAAATGTCGTAGGGTCTGAGCTACAAAAACTCACCAGTTTTTAGTAATAAATTACATAATTGGCATGGCTATGGCTATGTTAGTCCCTAAGCTAGCCTATCTATACCTGTCAGGGGATTTGGGAAAAAGGGGTAGGGGAAAGGGAAGGGAAAGAGAAGAGATTAGTCAAGACTAGTACGTCCTGCTGTGCCCAGGCTCCCGAGAGTCTCTCAACACAGTCCCACACCACATCCTAATCTCTGTTTTGGAGAGCCCTGGCTGTGAAGGTTGGGTGATTTGGTGCAGGGGCAGTTGTCCAAATGGACACAGCCAAGGGGCTGTGGTCAGTGCTCTGTGTACAGGTGGAGAGGAGGGATGAGGGGTGTCCTCTCAGGACTCTGCCATGGCACTGAGGCTCTTTAATGTCATTATCAATGCCACAGAGAGTGAGATCCCAGCACCTTTACAGCTGACAGGAAGCTGAGCTGGACAGGTGACACAAGTGAAGGAAGGGACCATCCAGTGGGGCCTGGCCAAGCTTGAGCAGTGGGAGTGCAAGAACCAAGGACATTCAAGTTCAATGTCCTGCACCAGGGGCAGGGCAATTCAAACATAGTAAGAATAATATGGATCTGCATCTATGCAGGGACTCATATGATGCACACACACATCCTAGGAACACATTGAAATAGCACTTCTCAGCTTTTCAAATCAAGAGTTCAATTTAGTTTCAGTTATCTCTACTTTTTTACCTCCATGGAGCCATTTGGAGGAATCCATCTTGAGAACATACGTGGCTGGTGAGATCCAATATCTATGTTTTCTGTCTCTGGCACCAGCCAGTAGCACACTCTGGGAGTTTGGTCATAAGAAAAAGGCAGTATTCCCTGGAATGCTCTCTTGCTCTGCTGTGTTTTAGTCTTTAGCCCCTTGTGGAGCCACAGTTGATATTTTTATACTGAAAATGACATGCTGTTGTGGTCAGAAGAAGAGTTACCATGGAGAAACACATGGTTAATCTTGAGTGATTCAAGTCAAGCTCTGCATAGCTGCAGCAAAATTTTAAAATCCATAACTTCAGTCTCAATCTAATCTTGCACATCAGCTCTTCAATGACTATTCCCTCACTCAGAAGATCCTCAGTGTGCAGATGAGAATGTTGCACTCTAAGGGGATATCTCTCCTAGAAATAATATGAAGTGGAAGATTGCTTTATTTGGACAATGATCCAAGCAGGGATTCATTGGACCAGATGGCTAGAGCTGTACTAGGCACTCCAGGGTCTATAATTATGGGGCTGAACAAAGTTGCCAGTGCTGTCTATAAATGTGTTTAATTTTTTCCTAGTGCATATACCCACAACAGGTTATGCAAATCACACCACTAAGCACCCGTCCTTCCCCATCGACTCTTGGGAGAGTAACTTATGAGGTAATTACACGGATAATAGGAAAGTTGCTGCCATAGACAGAACCCCCCAATGTCCAAAATGTGAACTCTGCTGCACTCTTTCAAATTACAAAAAAGCCCAGGGTAATGGAAATCAAATTTTGAATTCAAACAATATAATCTCTGTTTCTGTTATACATTCTTAACCTCACAAAAAACAAAAACAAAAAAAAAAAGGTTTTCTGTATTTAAATTATATTGTGCCAGGTATATGTCTTACAGTGTTGGGTTTTTTTAGAGTACTTTTCTAAACTTGCACTAGTTTAGGCTGTCTTGAGAAGAACGAGTTTTATGGTCAGTCTTCAAATAAGGTTATTTTTTTCCCATTTAGACTTTGAGACTACTGTTAAAAATATAACATTTTAACCTACATTCTGGCATCATTTATAAAGATTTAGTTTTATGCAGAGACTGAGTATCGAGCTACACTTCAAGAAAAATTGTAATAATGCTTTCTCCCATATAGAAATAATAGATGAAAATAAGATTGAAGTAAAACAGTCAAGGAGAACAAATAATTTTCAGTGTGTATATTCAGACAAAAAGTAATGGGTTCAGCTAACTGGCCTCCTTTAGGGCTAGTCAAAGTTTCTTCAGTCAGAAATGATCCCAAAAAAAATGTCAGTAACTACTAGATAAAGTTATATGGCAAAGATGAAACCAGTTAACGTCTTTACTGTAAAAGAGATCATTACTATAGAAAAAGACCCCAAAAAACCAAAAGAAAACCCACATATGTAATATATGCTTTCTGGTATTTTTCCATCCTCTAGGATTTTCAATCAACATTTTGCTATGCCACTGATGTGCCATAAAGTATCATAATTTTATTGATCTAATGTCAGGTCGATGGCATAAGAAAGATTTGAACTGACAACTTGAGTAGAGGGATTGTTAAATTTAAACTGATATGTTTGCCTTCCTGTCAAAACAGTGCACGATCCTTCAGCTCATCAGCCACCTACCTGAGCCAAGCTGACTTCAAACAGCAATGCTTGGATCAATATTTTTGGAAACAAGCTCTATTGTTCCTTTGAGGCTTTTGGTTTTGTTTTCTCCCTGTCACACTCTCTTTGAATCTAAATATCAAGTTATGAAGATACTTATTTCACCTCAGCATGGCCTTTGAGCATGGAAAGTGCATGTTGATGCTCCCAATCTGTAGTTTAGCTCAAGAGAAAATAAACTGAGCAGGTAAAGCTGCTAAGGAGATATCATTTGCTTAGAGATTGAGTTAAATTTTTCACAGTGTATCAGTATGTAAGAAATTAATCACATTTACATGGTATTTGCTTGTGATCATCTAGAAACATTCTAGCAGAGGTCTCTGTTCTCTTTGAGTTTCTCTATTCTGCTCCCACCAAAATTTTCTCAGATACATTGGTTGCATTCTTCTCTATAATCTACTTTGTAGAAAAATATCATCAGATGCCTTTCTAATCAATGGTGGTAAAGAGGTGTAAACTCTTGTGTCAGCCAATAATAAAATAAGCTAAGAAAACACAGTTCATTTCCCATTTTACTTTTGTCTTCAAATGTCATCACAGACAGAAAGAATGGAAAATAAATGTCTTCATTTTGACATTTTTAACTGAAGTGTTTTCATTAGTATTTCAAAGTGGTTTTATCTGAAAATCCATTGACATTCATTTTTAAAAGACATCCAAAGAAGAGAAAATATTTAACTTTGGGGAGAAAAAAGTGTTCAAACTTACTTTAAATTTGCTAAGAAAACAAAGGGAAAAAATCATCAGTATAACTCATATTTTGTTTATTTTTTCAAGACAACTAGTAAAAAAGAAAAATCTATACACATTAGTCATGTGATTCAGAAAATGGGAAACTCACTTGGCCTGCTTCTCTTTAGCTCAACACAATCTTCTTCTTTGAGACCATCAACCTCATTAGATTATTTTTTCCACCAAGGCATCTCTATAGTCTATATGAGCCAGCTCACCTTGTTAATGAACTACCAAAAACCCCCAAAACTTTTCCAGAGAACAACAATCACATTTCAGGCTTGAAGTGCAGAAAAACTCTTTGGAGAGCAGAAAACAGCCACCAGACTTGTGAGAAGTTGTGCTTGTGATTCTTTCATTCTGTGAAGCTCTACTTGGCAGATTTTCTTGTGTTCAGCAACATAGCTGAGCTTCAAGTTTTCCCTCTAATGTGATGTCAAAATAATCCAGAAACATGAGGGCAAAATAGGTTTGGTCTTCCGAGGAACAACTGAAAACCCTCCTTCTGTCAAGTGAAAGCATGGAAAAGACATTAAATATTTGTATGGTTTGGGATTGTCCAGAGTAGGAACAGAATGATAGAATCACAGACTGGCTTGGGTTGGTAGGGACTGTAAAAAGCATCTTGTTCCAAACCCCTTCCATCGTCAGGGGAAACTTTTACTAGACCAGGTTGCTCCAAACCCTATCCAACCTGGCCTTGAACACTTCCAGGCATGGGCCAGAAGCATGGCCCATTTTAATTCCTTAATTTTCAAATGAAATAGTAAAAAAAGGCTCTAGGGCAGTATTGGTTGTAAGTGTTTAGTTAATAACCTGAGATGAGAAGGGAAAAACCTGCCTGGAAACAGGCAGGAATAATTTTGAATAGATGCAAGAACCTGTGCAAGAACTGGTTCTAAGAAGAAGCTTCACAGAACAAGGTTACCCTGTGCCAGCAGCTCTCGCTGTGGGCACATGTGAGAGACAGGGAAGCAAAAAGCAGCCTTGCACACCCCACAGCGGCATAATTAATGTCATTATTCATCAGGGAGCAGCTGGCACAGTGAGTTGTTCCATCAGAGGTGCTGTTATGCCCTCCTGTATGTGCTTTGTGGGTGATCCAACACAGCTTCCACTCCTGGGTGAGGAAGCAGGGAGCAGCTTGGATGATAATGGACATGTTATGTGAGAATCTGGCATTGTGGGGCTTGTGATAGGACTATGGCAGGAATTTGGATGAGTTTTGGAAGAGAAGTAACTCTTCTCTGTACTTGAAACTACCCTTTAACTTCCAAAGCTGTAAATTAATGTTTCCAAGTCTTATTTTTGGAGAAATACTTGTCAGTGTGCCAGAATTATGACTTACATCCAGCAACACCTCATCTCTCCTACATGAGAATTGGGAAAGTTTCTGTCTTAGCAAGGTGCGTGTTGTATTTCTGCTTGAAAGAGATCTTGCTGTTATTTATAACACTGAAAGCCTAGAACAAAAATAGACCAAATAAATCACTTACACTAAACCAAATAAATCACTTATAAAAAAGTCTTTTGATGTATTATATAAGGCCTTTTCCTCAATTTCTAATTCTAAAACTAGAAGCATATATACTTGTAGTCTTTTATTTTGTTTTTGGTTTTCCCCAGTCACTCCCTGTTTTCATGATATATTTTCTAAAGGCTTGTGATGACAAGCACTTATAGCAAGAGCATTGCTCATCCAAGAAAACAAAACTTAGCTGCATTCTCTTACAGAGTCCCTCTGCATGTGGCCTTAGTTCTAGCAGCAGCAAAATGAAAATGGGAAGTAGATAACAACAATTAGAAATGTGGTGAAAAATCTCGAGACAGCACTCAGACTTCAGATTTCAACTACAAACTGAAAATATCATCAGAATGAATATGAGTGCATGTATTTGAGGACAAAACTCAAAAGGAAACCATCCCTGTAAGAGAAACAGGGTCAAAATAAAATGGGGAATATAGAAGGTGTTTGCCAGGACAGGAAAAGAACAAGGATGAATTAACTGTGCAGGAGGCTTGTTTCACTCAGGAGATGGGACAAAATAAACCTGAGGAACTCAGCTGACAGGACCTTCCCTGATAGCAGAGAGGTCTGAGGCAGCTGATTCAGATGGAGACTCCACAGAGCATCAGAAACAAGTCTAATTCAGATGAAGGCCATGTACACATGAACATTTTATTCACTGCTGTTTATTATTATCCAGGAGTTTCTGTCTCAAGCACAAACTCAATGCCAGTGAACCTCACAAGTCATCATCAACTTGGACACAATTGAGTTAGCATGACTTAATGAGTTGGAACTCATCAGCTGGACTCTGGTAATTGAGTGCTTGTATACAGCATGCACAGATAAAATGCATTAGCCTAGGGGTTAGGGACAGGGATTCAAGCTTCTATATCTTATTTTGCATTTGGGAAAAGACAAAAAAGCAGAAAGGTGAGATACTACAGTTCACCTGATGAGCACCTATCACTAACTAAGGCACAGTTGCCCACTTCTACAGGATTATAGCTGTGGCTCACTCTTTCAGAGGAGTACAGTCCCTTAATTTTTAAAAACAAAGGAATCTTCAAAAATCTGCAGGACTGCAGCCCTTTGTATCTTTCTGATGCAGAGAATGTCTATCCACGTGTGCACTGTAACCCTCAGGAATAAAGAAATGATTTACATGTTTGCAGGATTAAGACTTTGGAGCACATTTTTGAAAGAATGAATGTCAAACTGCTTCGATAGTTAATATTAAGATGAGTGTTATATTTTTAAAAAAGCCCTTCAAAATTGTTAAATCAGATACTAGCCTTCTATTCCTTCCATATAGATGTGATCAGTTTGGGTAAACCAAATATGTGGATTAAAGGCTAAGGAATCCTTACAGAAATGAACTTGGTGCTTTTGCATTTGAAGCTTATGGCAAAGCAAATACGCAGAGTTCTACTTTTTGCCTGTGTTTTTCTTGGTGCCTGCCTGGCCACCCCCCTCTGTCACTCTTCCACCTTAACTGCTGGTGAATAAACAAGTCCTGCAATGCAGAATTACCTGAGTCCTATCAGATATATGAGAGTTCAAAAGGCATATTATGCTGAAAATTATTGCCATTAATATGAAGAAGAATACATGGAAATTTATCTGCTTTGCAGGTGGTATGACAGGTTCATCCTGTGAGATCTGCAGGACATGCCTTGGAAAATGGTTCTGGCACTACCTGATGTCAGTCCCAGATGCCTGTGAGGAAAACATAATAAAAGCTGAGGGAACAAGATGACCATGATAAGGAACATGGGGAAATGTTTCTACCTACTTGCTAGGCAAAAGTTTGCTTTCAAGCTGGAATGTGAGAGATTACTTCCCTTTTAAAGCACTTTAATATCCTTATTAAAATGCTGACATTCACCTTTTTTCCAATAAACATTCACTTTCCTTATCTTTGCTTGGGGGATTCTAAATTGTTTAAGTTTTAAAAGCATTCAGTATTTTACAAAGGCAGGAGGAAAATAGGAGGTCAAAAGACAAAAGAAATATTTAATGAAAATTCTATCTCATGGGTTGCTGCTTGTAGTGTTTAAGAGCATACAGATATTTTCTAATACAGCAATGTATACCACATAAATTTTGTTTAATAAACAGTTGTGTCAAAAATAATTTTAAGTTTTAGTTTATTTACAAAACATCATCTTGCAGAAACCTATTGGCCAGCATAGAAGAGTGTATTACAGAAGAAATGCTGCTCTACTCAGAAAATGGCAATACATATTTATTTAGAATCTGTGCTAGGAATAGTATTCATTTTGGAAAAAATACTTCTAGATTTTGGTGTCTTCAGAGTCTGTGTGTGTGTGTAAATTATTTTTATTTTTTGATCTAATATTTCTAAATCAATGACCATTGAGCATTTAAAAATATTTTAATGGAAATATTTATGTGTATGTCTTAGTATGTCCACATAATTTACCTGTTAAAGAAAAACCTATTGGAAAATGCAAGTTTTGACCAGCACTAATAGAGCTGAGTTTTAGAAACAACAGATTTCCCTGCATTTCAATGAAGACAAGGACAAGAGAGTAATGATCTGATTGGCATTATAAATGAAAAAAATAATCAGGTTGCGCTAAGGTTACAAAGGAATGAGACAGTAAAAAACCCATCAATATGGAAACAAAGACCCAATATAGAGGCAAGGTTTTTTTTCTTGGGTTGGATGTTCAATAGACCAATACCATATAGAATGGGATAATTCAAATACAATATCACTCTCTTAAACATTTACTGACAGCACTTAGCATCCTGTGATCTCTTTCTATAAGAAATGCAGGCAACAAAAACGTCTATTAAATAAATCAACGATTGAATGCAGTCCTCCTCTGCCAGATTGACACGAGGTTAGATGAGTTATTTATGTATTCTGTCAGTATGAAGCACTCAGATAAGCCATATAGAGAGAGAGGCTGATGCTTCTGAGAAATAGATTAATTAAAAATGTCAGTTAAAAATTTATTGAAACAATCTAATGAAGCTGGGAAAAAATACTTGGAAATCATAACTCTTTCTCCTTATTGTAGCTGAAATGTGAAAAGTAAACCAACATAAGAGGAAAGTCTGGACACACACCAGGGTCCTGTGTGAGGGATTATTGCAGAGCAGAAAAATCAGCAGCACTTCTATAAGAAATCAGTGTTTCCTTTGGTGCTGGTGTCTGTCCCCAGCCTTGCCTGTAGAGTGTGCAGCTGTGTGTGGAGACACACACAGGAGCTGGGCTGCTGTGCTCAGCAGTGCAAGATTCATGAGGGCACTGGGAGATGCAGGGGAAAAGCAGCTTGATTTTGTAGTCCAGTGATGCAGCGACTCCCACAGGGCTGAGTGGTTGTTCCTGATGTTGTTCACGTGTTTTATTCAAAGACTGTTTAATTCAGTGTTGGTAGAAGAGTTTGACAGTGCTATCCCCAGAAAGTGAGCGCTAGCTGTGAGCTTCCAGAGTTACTCTGGTTTTGGCTGGAAACTCTTCATCTTTTCACCTTTAATTTTGATTTTTTCAGTAGCAGTGTGGTACAAGAGGATGAAAAGCGTCTTTGGTCCAGCCTGGTGCCCATGCAGGGAATTGATGCATTCTGCTTGCTGAGAGAAGTTGTGCTTTGAATTGTTTACTGCCTCAGAGAAATACACAGCTCTCTGTCCTGGGATTTCTAACCATGGGGCTGGCACAGAGTGGTGGTGGCACCATCCCTGCCTGGCTTGAGAGAAAAGCAGGAGCCACTCCAGTGCCAAAGTGAGATCACTGCTCTTCCAAAGGGAGGCATGCTTCCTTGAGTCTGAGAAGGGGATTCAGGCTGGAAATGTTCCATCCAGTCCTGCATGTGCACCAATTTTACCTTTTAAGCAGTAATTATGTTACAGACTCTGTTAGCACCTTCCTTTTTGAAAGGAAAAGTCACTTTCCACGTTGTTACAAAAATGTATTTATTTATGCATCTGGCAACATGCAGAGCTACCATGAGAACAGCAATCTGTGATGGAACTGTTCAGCTTGTTTTACCTCTGTCCTCCAGCCCTGAAATGGGCTCAGGCTACACAACCTTGGGCCAGAGGAAAACACTTGACATCAATCTACCTGGCTCTGCTGACTCAGTGGTGTGGATGCATCTGGATCACAGAGGAGATGGGCAGGACCTCAGATGCTGTTAAATGACACGTGCCACTAACTTCAGTAAAGGATCAAAGACTTGGGCTTTGTTTTGGGTGAAAAGTCAAACTCCAGATTCTGGTTAAAAAAAAATAAAAGGTGAAGAAAAAGGAAGAAAAATAATTAGAAACAAATTAAATAAAGAAATTGAAAATAAATTTTTCTTTTACATAATAAAAATGTAAGTTGTTACTCTCTAATGTTTGATAGGGAGAAAATAACAGCTCAGAATATAGCCTCAGAAAGGAGGAAGCTCAAAGTTTCTAAAACTGGATTAATGGAGGAACCTCTAAAGCCACCACGTTCACTGTGTCAGCTGTGCAGATCCCAGGCTGACATCCCAGTACTTCACATTTCTCCTAAATTTATTTTCCAAACAAGTTAAAAAAGAGTGTGCCAATATTTTTAAAATTTAACCACTTCTGGTTTGGGGAAATGGATCTTATTGAACATGTCTATATAATTTTCCATATGAGGATGATGATACAAATGTGCAAGTTCTTCTCCCTGATGGTGGGAATAAATGAAAGAGGAATGAAATGTACACTTGTTACAAAGACTATTTGCTAAGGCTGCACAAAGCAGGATTTACAGGCTGAATATAAGGATCCTTTTGAATTTATTCCCTTTGCTGACAAACAGATTTAAAGATCAAACCTTCTGCTGGTGCACACTGACATCTCTGCAGCAGCCCAGTGCTTTTTGCCATACTGTAATGATTTGCACAGCCTGTATTTGTGCTTTGTCCTGAACAGCTGTGCTTTGCTCACCTTTTTGCCTGAAAAAGGAGCAGTGTTTTACTCAAGCATCTGAGAATCAGGATTATCTTCACCCAGTCTTTAGTTTGCTCAAGCAGAAGTCTGGTTTGTCAGGTATTTGTCTGTCCTGTGACATCATACTGGTCACTTAAAACTTCTGTTACTAAATGGGGGCTTATTAATAAGAAAATGGAAGAAAGGGAACCCAGAGAAGAGATGAGGTAAAAGCCATCCTCTACCCCTGAAAAAGCACAGTTGGTCCCTTAGTAGTTTTTATTTCAGTTCGTTTCTCTGCAGCATTTGCAGTGAAAATAAGACCAAAGGAAAATCCTGTTGCAAAACTAGAGTGTCTGTTAGGATTTCTCAGATGAATTTTCTTTTAATAATGAAAAAAACTGTGAGTTTGATATTAGAGTCTCTCTGGTCATGGCTCTAAACTATTCCTTCCCTCTATGCTGACTCAAAGTCAAAATTTGGTTAAAATAACATTCTATAAAATGAGCTGTGCTGCTAGGGTAGGAATCAACAGCACTCATACTTATCTCCTACTGTGTGTAAAACCTATTAAGATCAAAATAAATATTTGTGCATTGAAGCTAAACAAATTTTAAGACATTTCATAGAGATAACTGATGGAAAGAATATTCACTAGTTGGATAATCATTCCTGCCCTTCCACTGAAAATATGCTTGTGTGAAGACCTGACCTGATCTTACTTAATTAACATTTTCTCATAACTATCCTTATCAGATGAGTTATTTCATGAAAGTAAAATTTGGACCCCTGTTAACAGAAGTCTCTCAAGAGGATAAAATGAGTGGTTAAAGTGTGTGCACACATCTGCACATGTATGTATCCCTTGAATAAATTATACTTTTTTTATTCATAAACCATAAAACTTCAATCTGACTAAAGGGAAAACAAAGAAAGACCTTCCATGCAGTCACTGACATACGATTTTTCCTTTTTTTTATTAGGAGATTTTTCCTTTTAATTTTTCAGAATTTGAAAAAAATAACTTAAGAGTTTTGATTTTTAACGTGAGCTGGATTTTCATCTTAACAAGGACTGTTTTGTGGTCTGAAATCAGCACTGAGTTAACTGGGTTAATGTGGGAGAAAAAAAACCCAAGCCTTTTAGCTCCACAGGTCAGTATTGATGCTGACTGTGGTGTGGGCTCCGCGTTATGGGATTCAGATGCCAAAGTTTTTCCTCCTCTCCTCCACAGAGCATTTAACTGTGAGGCTTTATTTTTCCCATGTGCTCAACCTGCATTATAAAGGTCTGGATGAAGCAGTTATTCTTCTTGGAGCTGTTGTGGCTTGTGGTTTTTTTGCAATATTTTTCAGCTTTCCTCTTGCTTCTGTGTATTTTTCCTCTATGTGAAGAGAGGATGTTTCCTCCCAGGGAAAATAGAGTCCGGGCATGCAGAAAAATACATCTTTAACCATCAAATATATTAAAATATAACTCAAATCAAGGACAAATTTTCCTCTCAAATATTCTTTCTCGTGCTAGGAGGGATATCAGAGCATATTTCCACAACAGCACTTTTGTCCTTAGTTCTCTTTCCAGCCCTTGGGACTCCCTTCATTTGGCATTCCCTTCTTCTCCCATCTTTCTCTCAGGCAGTCCCCAATCTCACATATCTTCCCTTAGGCTTTTTCTCCTTCACTGACTTTTTTTTTTTTTTTCCCCACAAAACAACTTTGTTCTGTGTGCTGCAGTACTTAACTTTAGCAACAAATTATCATTAAACCCAGACTAGAGTTTCTTCAGGGCAATGTTTCTGCCTGTACATTGTACTTCATGGTGCCATCCTGCATTACTCGTTCTCATGACTAAAAATTTGAATTATTAATAACAGTGTTAATATATACCACTTATTTCACTCTATTTCTATATCTCCACATGGCTTTTTTTTGCTTTATTCACTGTTAAAACAACCTATCTCTTTTTGTAAGATTTTCTATTTTCCATTCTCATTCATCATGATTTAGCAGTAGTTGTTTTGAACATATATATTCTCAAGTAAACTATCTACACAGCATTTAGTCTATCCCATTTAATTTTCATTTCAGAGCAGGGTCACTGTCAGCCAGACTCTGGGTCAGCTCTGATACACTGAAAATGACAACTACGAGGAAATCTGTCAAGATCCAACAGGGATACCATTAATGATTCAATTGTAAAAAAACAGGGAGAATTCAATGGGCAGAAGGGATGTGGTAAATAGGGAGATTGTAAATTAGGGAAAAAAAAAAAAAAAAAAAAAGAGAAACTTTGTATCCACTCTAAGGAACTAAACTAATTAAAACACCAAAAATTCCTGGAAAGGAGCAAATCAGTTTGGACAGCTCAGCTAACAGTACAGTGTTATTCCATATACACTGTAGATGTTAAGAAACAAATTGGTATTTTGAAGTATGGCAGCACAGAATTAGAATTGAAAAACAGCAGAATAACATCAATATTGTGCAATTACTGTGTGGGAAAAGTAGAGTCTGGAGAGAGTTGGGGGAGCCAAACTGCACAAATGTAAAAAGTTTTCAGACATAATTTAACTCCTCATGAAAGCTGAAAGTTGAAAGACACGTATTCTGGAGACAATTGCACACGCAGAGACAGTGAAAAATAATTGTACTCTATATCTATGAACAGAAAATAGGAAAGAATGTAAACATTTTAAGAATCTATCATTGGTAATAATATAGTTCCCTCCAAACTTCAGGATGCAATATTTTTCCAGGTAATTTCTGTACTGTTCCAAGGGGAAATAGAGAGTTTCCCTTTCCCCTGCATCCACACCAGGCCTGTTTGTTTCCATTCCTTCATGACCATGGACAGCACAAGTTTTCCTCTAAAAGAGAATAACTTCAAAGTCTACTGATCAATGCTGTGAGGGTTGCTGTTCACAACTTGTAAGGAAGATATTGAGCAAAAATGTTACTTTACTAGTGAATTTCTTCTTCCTTCCTTGCTGTGAGTATGTCAGAATATGTTGTCTAGAATTACATAAACTGATTTTTTGTTTTGTTTGGACACAGATTTCTTATAAAATCTTCAGAAGTTATGCCAGCCGTGAATGTAATATGAGATTTAAAACCAAATCAGCTTCTCTTAGGAAGGAGAACACTCCCCAAGTACTGGCACCAGCAGCAAAATAATAATTTTTTTTAATCAGAAAAGAGAAATATGAGGGAAAAGATGTTACAGTAATTAAAATGTTTCCGTTTGTGTGTGACTAGATAAATAGATAGATAGATTAAAGTTATATCTAAGAATACATTAAAAAAAATGGCTTGGATTTAAACGTTCAAATTCCATGAAGATAGTTTCCATCAGGAAGGTTTGTTTCATCTATCCTAGACATCCGCCATCCAAAGAGCAAACATTGGTTTGGCCCATTTCATTACCATATATGTGATGAAATAGAGCTTTAGAAAAATTTATGACCTAGACACAAGCAAATACGGTAATAAAATATTAAATAAAATTTAATTTGAGGCAGATTAAAATGGAAAAGTCTGAATTTAGAATCCAGGAAAGGGGAAGAAATAGATGGAGTGTTAAATGCTGGAGGGTTTTTTGACAGAGTTGCCTAGGGATGCACAAAAATATCCAACAGAGTTATTTAAGTTAATGTTTCACATCAAAATAAAGATAATTAAATAAAATTATGGGGCCAGACTTGCACAGCTGCTGTTTCAAAAAAGCGCAGTGGGGTAGGAGCTGTTCCCTTAAATAAAAGCCTTTACGAAGAAATTGTACAGATGGATCCTTATGTGAAGCTGAAGAGGAGAGAGGGATGCGAGACAAAGCCTTGACAGGGTTCTGTAAAACCAGGTATACATAAGGCAAAACTCAGCAGAAGAGCAGAGTTACCCCAAAGGACTGAAGCAAACAAACAAAATGTCCTGTTCTAAAGGAGATAGGAGGGAGAGTCTGAAGAAATCACCGTTCATATCATGTTGTGGCAGCGACAGAAACATTCTGGTTTTATTCATTCTTTTAAACCCTTTAGGGATCTCTCTTTTTATCTGTCTTTGAGGACACTCTCCCCAGGCTTTGCAAGGTGTCTTTATGTTTTCTGATCCTTCTTTATGAATTAACTGAGTGTTAGCCTGCATTTTATTTCCCACCAACAATGCTTGTGTATTTGAGAAAATATGTTTCCAGCCCATAATAGTCAGGGCAGTCTCAAAATTATAAAGCATAAGTGAACTAAGGTTAAAGGCAAAAGAAATTGCAAAAATTATAGTTTTCAGTCTAGGTCTGGAGTTTATGAAAATCAGGAGAGCTTCATTTATTGCCACATTGGGATGTCTAACTCTGGGACAGGTCTCCCACATTCTGTGGGTAAGGTTCTAAGGTTAGGTCAATGCTGACTTTCATACCAGCTAATCAGATGTTAATTCCTCCTTAATTCTAATTTATGTTGCTCTAAAATGGAAAGAAGGAGTATGGCAAAATAATCAGCGAGGGCTTCAGGCAGAGCAGAGGGCGTTTCGTGTTCCTACCCTTATACCTGCTTACACACATTTTCTGTCAGACAATTTGCTTCTTCATGTTTGTATCTTTCATAAATTTATCTTGTGAGTGTGATTCAGTGGCCAGTTACCTTAATGTCAGGTCTAGAGGGATGAATACAGTTCTAGCAAGACGTTTTAGAAAAATACATTAAATTACATCTTTTTAAATAGACACATTCAAAGCCTTTCCTGCAGAAGCTATAAAATGTCCCAGTAAATATCAATATTGGTGTGGCACTCTGTGCTCAGCAGCTGAAAATCAGGCCTCTGGAAACACCTTTGCTGGAAACACTCCAAAAGGAGGCATTTAGCAGGGAAATCCTTTTTCTTAATGGAGAACAATCCCTCAGAAGGATTGGTGCATTCCTCTGCTGATGAAATAGATTCTTCCTTTGGTGACACAATAAAATTCAAGGTTGACTGATAAAGTTAATGCAATAAATATGGATACTGGGAGGAAAGAGGAGAGACAGGGGGGTGTAGTAAGAATAGACAAAATTCAATTTCATGAATACTAATATATTTGTATATCCATATATATCTGCCAAATAGACATAAAAAGGGAAATGGGTTTTTCATTTTGTTGAGTCTACTGGGCAAAAAACTTAACTGCGTTAAACATTAAAATAAGAAAGAAAAGAGGGGATTTTTAATGATGCCAAGTCTGAGAGAGCTACAGGACACATAATACCACCTGCTGGAAACATCATTATAGCAAGGTTTTTGTGTCTAAACAATGAAACAGCCCTCAAACATCCTTCAGTGGGGGAAACTGGACAGGGGATGCCCTAAGCCTCCACTTACTGTAAATATTGTAACTCCAAACATCCCCTCAGAATCACAGAAGCAATTAGGTTGGAAAAGACCTCTGAGGTCATTGAGTACAACCTATGACCCAACACCACCATGGCATGGAATGCCACATCCAGTCTTTCCTTAAACCTCTCCACAAATGGTGACTCCACCCCCTCCCTGGACAGGCCATCCCAATGTGAAGAAATTCCTCCTGGTGTCCAACCTAAACCTCCCCTGCTGCAGCTGAAGGCTCTGTCCTGTCATCCTGTCACTGATTGCCAGGGAGCAGAGCCGACCTCCTATGCCCAGATTTTGTATCTCCAGAGGACCTTTCAGCTGTAAATCACAGGACTGATTTTACTCAGGTCACATCCTCTGTCCCTGGGCTGTGATGTCTCTACACATTGTGAATGTTGTTATCTCCAGGCTGATACATTCACAATCACCTGCATGTGTCTCTCTGCGTGAGCTACTTCTTTCTGACCAAAAGCAGTCAGCAAAAATAGAAACTTCTACTAATCTCATCTCTGTGGGACCACAGAAACCCCTGACATTTAAACTCCATTGTACAGCTGCCCAGAACAGCTCAGATTCACCAAAGTAAGAGCTTGTGTGGGTCTGCTCTGTCCCCTCAGGACAGTCAGGGTCTGCCACTGACCTCCTCAGGTGTCAGCTAAACTTCAGTCTTTGAGCTCAAGGCAGAGCTGGACATCTCATCCACATCCCACTGTATCACTCATACATTATTTTATCTCTTGCACAAAGCCTTTCCTTGTTCTAGGAAACTTGGCCTTAGTAATAAAGATAGCAGGCAAGTCAGTGTCTCTGCTGATTGTCGATATTTATTAGATATTGCAGAAACACGTACTAAATTTTATCCTCCATAAGCCCAGGCTCAACTTAATCAAAGTTTAGCATGATCTCAAAGCTCCCTTTCGATTCTGTCAGTCAGGGAAATTTTTTTGATCTGATGTTTTCAGTCCTTTGCTCTGTTCCACGATTGATCTGGGCAGGATGAGGGTTGGAGCAAATGCCTAGGGGGGTTTCTATGCCAGGGCAAGAGATCTAATCCTCTCAGGGCCAGGCAAGGCTCTGTCACTGGGGATGGGTCAGAGAAGCTCAGGGCTCTCTGTGGTGGCATTCAGGGGTTTGTCTCCTTTGCCTAAGGAACCCCTGTGAGCTCCTGTGGGTCTGTTGGCATTCAATGCTGTGATGCTCAGAACCCACCGAGCAGGGGGTGGGGATGGAGTCTGGGGCTTGTCAACCTCGTGACGTGGCTCTGGTGGCTGTGACATCACAGGGAACAGGTCACAGTGGGAGCCAGCACCAGGCAGCTCCTGCCCTGCTGCCCCTGTCCCATGCTCCTTCTCCATGCTGGCCCCTTTCCCCCAGCTCTCACAGGCCATGATTGTGGTAATCACATTCATCGTGGCTGTGGTGGCCGCCCTGCCCAGGCTGACACACGACCCACAGGCCGACATGGCCGCGGCCCAGCGCATGCAGCAGCGCACGGAGTTTCTTCAGCAGGAGATGGCCCAGCTGTGGCAGGAGGTTGAGCAGATCAGATCCCTGAAGGGAGCCCTTGTCCATTATGTGTTTAAGAACTGGTTGTTTTGGGCCTGTGCAGCAGCCATGCTCGGGGAGGTCTGCTGGCTGGGCTGGCAAAAGAAGCTTGCCTCCAGCAGTGAGGATAATAACGAGGGGAAACAAGACCCCAACAGAACACGGAGTAATGCCAGGCTTTTGGCTGAATCCACCCAATTACCAGCATGGGAGCTGCCTGACCCGTGCAGGAGCCTGAAGCAGTTGGTGCGTGACCTGCTGTACATCAGCCGAGAGTTTTCCAGGAGGACTTTCATGCCAGAGATTTACCCAGAGAGAGGAATGGAGGGCAGCCATGAATCCTGGAGCGTCTTCAACAATAGAATCTTCTACCAGCTGCTCGTGTTCCTGCGGCCACCCCCTGGTCACTCTTTCATCCTGGAGCAGGACACTCTGAGGCAGCACCCAGAGAGGAGCTCTGACATCCGTGTGGTGCTGGAGTGCACATGCTTCAAGGAGGATGAGTTGGGATATTCTTTATGTTTTATCCACGGCCGGGGCACTGAGATGCTGCAGGATCACAGATCACTGGTCATAGAAACCCTCTGCACAGGCTTCTACTTAAACGTGGAGCAAATCTCCATCTGGGTGCAAAACTTGCTCTTTTCAGCCTGGCTGCGTTTGCCTCAGTGGCCACGCTGGCGTCTGACGCTGCTGCCCTGCTCCCGCTCCTGCAAGTTCCTGGTGAGCAGCCCCTCCAAGGAGCAGAGCTGCACTGAGATGTTCTTTGCAGTGCATGAAGGCAGCACGGGCAGCTTCGTGGTCCTAGAGTAGGCAGCAGCTTCCCCAGGGATCAGATCATCTCAAGTGCAATCATACAGCTTGTGAAGGACAAGCCTTGTTTGCAGCATGGGCTTGGGAAACACAGGTCCCTCTGATCTTCTGTGGCAGGGTGCCTCACATGTGGAAGTGAGGGAAAGGATCTGGGCTGCCTAAACTCTAATAAAGGAGCGAAATTTAAGATTTTTTTTTTCCTTTTGACAGAAGCAAGAATTTTAGGGTTTTTATGGAACGTTTAAAATGCAGTGACTTCTGCTGCACAAAACCAGTTTATAACTGTCAAAACAAACCACTAATTAACAAATAGTTAAGTGCTGGTCGAGATTTTCCTTCAGTTCAGCATTCAAAAAACAGAATTCTGCTTTGTAGTGTCATAATATTGCCAGCTTCTGTTTTATTAACTTCCTAACTTCATGAGAACTTTCAGATGATATTGCCCATACATAGGGAATAAGGGAATACCCCAAATAAGGCACATAATCAGTGAATACTTGTTTCACACATTAGTCTATGCTTGAAGAGTGAGAAGAATAGTCCATGGCTGAAGGACTGGGAGCTGAGAGATAACTATATTTCTTCCCCTGTGCTGATGGGCATTGGGAATTTTGCCACAGGCAAATACACCTGGGGCTGCATCATAATGCAGTTAAGCTGGGGCTCAATTGCCCCAGTTTGAAGCCTTGCCTATGAAGCATCTATTTTTTACTCAAAGTGAATTAATGTATAATTTCATCTATTCTAAAGAATAATAAAGCTCAGCCCTTGCAGTGTGAGTTAGGGGGTTAAACCTGCTGGTAGCACAGGCACATCTACATATTCATGGTGAGTACAGAGTGGAACATTCATGTAATGTCCTTACATTACATCAGGAGCAAGCTGCCTGTCTGAAGGGTTATAAACGTCTGGAGAAATTCTGCAATAAAAGTCACAGTGCAGGTTTTGGAATACTGGGCAGGACATCTCCTCAAACAAATCACAGCAGACAGATTTTCAATACCTACTGCTCTGGTCAGGCCCAAAACAGCATCGCTGTGAAGTTTAAGTTTATAATTTGTCAAGCACAGTCTTCCTATAGTGGCTAGTGCAGTGCAATTCAGATTGTGAAATCAGTGCCAATGTGAGCCACAAGTTTGGTGCAGAACAGGAAGTTAGCATACAGGAGAACTGCTTGTGACTGAACACTGCTCAATAAAAATTCTCCGGCCACCCTACAAAGAGTACTTCAGGCAAGACTTTGGCTTCATTTCAGCACATGATTGCAAGATGAGACACACACCCCCTAAACTAGCATACAACTGGATCAGGGCAGGTTTAGGTTAGATATCAGGAAAAAGTTCGTCATACAGAGGGAGGTTGGGCACTGGAACAGGCATCCCAGGGCAGTGGTCACAGCAGCAGCCTGAGAGAGTTCAAGAAGCACTTGGACAAGGTTCTTGCACACATGGTGGAATTCTTGGGGTTGTCCTGTGCAGTGGCAGGAGTTATTCTATGATTCTATGGTTCTAAACTATTAGCAACCACTAATAGGAAGGAATAATCAGTTAATTTCTATATACAGCTGGAGTTAGGTGATCTCTAAGGTCCCTTCCAACCCAAACAATTCTGTGCTTCTAAGAAGCCTCTTTTTCAAGTCTATGATTCCCCCACTTTATTTAAACCAGCCCTTGATTTTAGATAATTCAAGCCTCTGATTCTTTTTCCAGACATGGTGGTGTGCTTTGTTTGTTAGAGATCTCTATCAGTCTTTCTATGAATATCTGAGATCATCCACATAAAAGTTAGAATATATATATATATATATGTATAAAGGTGAGGAAAATGAAAAGAAAAAAAAAAGATTGTAAATCTAAGAAAAAAAGGGTTCAGGGATTCTCATGAAGATTTGCATTTTTAAAAGAGTCTTACTGAGAAGAGAATCATAGAATCACAGAATGGCATGGGTTGGAAGAGAGCTTTAGGATTATCTCATTTCTTCTCCACTAGTTCATGTTACTCCAAGCCCCATCCAACCTGGCCCTGAACACCTCCAGGGATGGAGCAGCCACAACTCTGGGCAAATAAAAAAAAGACAGTAATACATTATTGATCCAGTGACCACTATCAGAGTAAACAGGTAATAGGCTTCACTTCTTTAAACGTGTCACAAGACAGATTGAAGAGTTCTCTTATTTATCCATCAGCATGAACAACTGAACCCTTGTTGTTATGAGGTCCAAATTCCCATTTTACAGCCCACAGGGGAGCAACAACAACTTCTGCTGTGAGAGAAAATGCAGATCCATACAAGGAAAAGCAATTCCAGGCTGTCCTGTGGATCCAGCCATGAGAAGATTCTCCACTTCTGTGCTTCATTCAGCTCCTAGGACAGCAATAGGACAGCAATATTGCCCACAGGCTTTTCTGCCATCTTTATTAGGTGTGACAGAAGCAGGTGTGACAGAAGCTCCCAGGCTGTGAAATCTGCCAATAAGTCACTAATTGAGCTGTGACAAACAAAACATCTGTAAACATCTGTCAAAAAAAAAAAATATAGATGTGATTCAGCTATGGTGCAGATGAAGGAATAGGTGACCTGCCAAGCTGTATTCCACTCCTTTATAAATGAAAAACCAATTGAGCCATATTGAGGGGCAGGTAATGAAGGGTTTCCTTCATACTTGTCTTAGTTATAAGCATGTGAGTTTTTCTTATGTGAAGTAGCTCTCATAGTCTATAGGATGTTCTTTAAATAATAAAAGAAAAAAATCTATTTGTGTTTTTTTTTAAATTATAGAGCAGAGGAATTGGGCATTGTTTTGGAAAGCACTGAGTGTAAAGACAAACATAGTGGGACTCCTTTGATAAAATTAATGAGAAAGAAAAAGACTTTTATTTCAGTATTCCAAGGAGTTCTCCAATCTCAGTGACACAAAATGAAGCTAACAAGTTTTTCTAGTGTTGCATCTGATTGTTGCACATTTTGTGTGAAGGTACACCGCATTTGTGGAGAAGGGAAGGTGTTAATGAGATTTCAAATACTGATGCATGAATTCCTTCATTCGTGTTCTTTCATCAATTGCCTACATAGCATTTAGCAGAAAACTATTATTTTCCATGCCTGGAGAAAAAAGATTAACATCACTTGCCTCTTAAAGAGACCTGAAGAAAGTGTTTACACATAATTTCTTCATAGGAAGCAAAAGCAGCAGTCTAAAGCCAATGGAAAGATTGTCACATTCCAAGGAGATCTCCTTCTGTCCACAACATTTCACAGCAGTGAGCCTTGTAATGGCAACTCAGAACTGACCTACACAGTGTATTAAAAATTGATTTCAGTCGACAGAAGACTAAAAAAGGTGAGCATAAATCATGCTCTTGAAACTGATAGAAATATTTCATTAGTTATCTGTTCCCTAAATTTGTAATGGTAGCACCCCTGGGATAAAAAGGGAGGATGATGCCATCTGAAAATCCAAGTTCTGGCTGAGGGTATTTAAATAATGATTAACTATGTTCATGTGGATGTTATCTGGGGACATTAAAACTCAGTCAGACTTCCTGTGGTCTGCATGCCAGCAGTTTTCTGAAACACAAAATTAGGGGTGTGGGTGGCATTCTCTAGGAAGTCTATTTACATCAGGCAATTACTTTTTGAACAAAATCACACCTCTCATTTCACTGAGACCATGTAGGTGAGGATAATTGTTCTTTTTCTATTGCCACAGCTGAATTGTGTTCAAATTGCCCTCTGAGGAATGCAAGGAGATAACTTCTTGCACTGGTTTTTTTCAAATATTAAATTTTTATTAGATAAAGTGAATCATGTAGAAAAGTGAGTGATAAAAATTCTATCAGCTGTTGAGCCATAAATCCCAGGAATTCCCCTTAATTCATTGGCCCTGTTAATTATATAGACCTTAATTAAACAGGCCTTAGTAGATCAGTTGGAACATAGACAAATATAAGGATAAATCTACCACAGGGAAAGAATCAGGTACCAGCTGCTCTTTGTGGCACCTACCAAAAAATAGCAAACTGTGGAGGAAAATTTTCTTGACAAAAGGAATATAAAAAATGTTGGTATAGATCAGCTGCCGAGAAATATGTATTCTAGGTTTTAAAAAATCAAAGAAATTGAGCCAGAAGTCATCTGCCCTTAATTCTATCTCAGTCTTTGGGACTAATGTTTCTCACTAATTAAGCCCATCTGGAGTTCTGGAGTCAGAGGATAAGAAGAATGGAGCACAGGGATTCTGGCCAGGTGAATTTAGGCACTGGAAAGAGCACTGACTGTCCATTCCATGGGCCAGCACTCTGGGAATTTGGCCTGATTTGTTCTTCATGTTTTTTTCTCTCTGTCTCTCTCTCTCTTTTTTTCTCTTTCTCTCTCTCTCTCTTTCT
>VWYP01017323.1:0-54780 GCA_013400435.1 Pycnonotus jocosus | reverse complement strand
CTACAAGGTCATGGGGAATAACATAGGAAGAAGTGTTTTGGCATGGAAAATTAAAATATAGCAAGACTGTGTACGCCCTGGTAAGGCAGGTGCCTGTGTTAGCATTCATAGAAGGTTTCATTGAGTGAGGAACAATACAAACCATTTTAATTACAGCTGGTGCATTCTGGTGGAACATTAGTTTTACATCATGAAACTCACCATCACTTTCAAAGCTGTGAGCTTACTAAAACCTTACTTTTCTGCTCAATTGTGATTGCCAAGTATGATGTGAATTTCCCCTCCTAATGCAATTTCATGCACCTTTAGGGCAGCATCTCTGTGAAAATTGACCTATAATTTGTGTGAAATATTATTGTAATATCCATGTTGGAAATGGAGCATAAAATTATACTAATATGTACACACAGGTCACATTTGCTTATTTTCAGGGCTCTGTTTCAAGACTATTGTTTTATCTACTAGGGTTTTTTTTCAAATCTTTTTGAATCATTTAGTAAATATATGGAGTCCTAATCTTGATCTGAAAAAATTCAGATTACTATGACTCCACTGCTTTTCTTATACCAAAGCAGGTGTCTTAAGAACCAAACTCAGGTTATTAACTCTAGAGATGAAATTTTAAGACACAAATGGATTCTTTTTCTGTGACATCTGCAAACATCAGAGTTTAAACACTTTGCCCCTTTTTTCTTTCATTTAGATCACTGCAACCCTTTCTTCAGTATCGACCAGTGGAGTTTTAGGACATACCCTGTGGGCTTTTATTTGTTGGATTTTTTTTTAACTAAAAATAGAAAGTGGCAATGAAAGAATCCTAGAATGGTTTGGGTTGGAAGAGAACTTAAGGGTCATCCAGTTCCAACCCCCTGCCATGGGCAGGGACACCTTCTACCTTCCAGGTTGCTCTGAGCCCCATCCAACCTGGCCTGGAACACTTCCAGAACAGTGTCTACAACCTTTCTGGGCAAAGAATTCTTAAATCTCTCAGTAATCAATGAGGAGAGGCAGTCGATCCTGTAGGAATACTTATCTTGTCATCTGAGCAAACTCTGAACAAGCAACTTTTATTTCTAATGTTTAGATCCCAAGAGTTGCTTGAGATGAAGCCAACCAGTAGTGTCCAAACCCACAGAAGTGTGTAAATACTTCAATCTAGCTGAACATCATGAATTTCAGAGACTCTGGGATTGGTTTTGTACCTCTGTAACTTCCTGGGAGAAACCTCCTAGTGGTTCCTAGCATGCCATAATTGTTTTGAAAACCACAAGTCTTTACACTGTACAACTGCTTGTAAAAAAAAAATCCCTGATGGGGAAATAAGTTAAGTCTGAGCAATATTTGCAAATCTCAAAGACGATATTAATTTTTGCAAGCTTGCCTAAAATTTATATTTGCTTATATTCCTAAAAATTCAACAGAAATAGAGACCCAGTGATCTCTTGAATGGCTACAATTTCCAAAGCTTTTTTTCTGTCTTTGGAGAAAGTTTTTTGCATATCACAGCAGGGCTGCAATTACTCCAGCACTGCAGAAATGTGCTCATGCTAAAGAAAGAGCCTAATTATCCTCCTATTTCCAGCTTGTCTTTCTTGGTACAAAACTCGAAAGGTTTGTGGCAGAGCATTGCCTATAATCACACATGATCAGTTTGGGTCTATCTTTAGGTCTTTCAGCACCTGTATTGTGTTACTGAGCTAATTTCAGGGGATGTTTTATGGTTCAGGTGTCTGCATGCTGGACCTAGAAGACTCAAGGGAGACAATGGATGATGTCCACATTCAGTCAAGCTGGAGTGGAAGTAAATATTTACAGAAAATAAATGAATTAAGAAAAAATAATGTGAATTATATTAGGAAAAGAAATTTAATTAAATAGGACAGCTATTTGACCATCCAATTTGATAGGATAGCTGGATAGCTCATTGACAATGAGAAAGACAAGCTATCAAATTGTCCCTGTGGGTCTGTAGCCCAATGCTCCTTAGGATGATTTCCTCAAGCTGTGGACATTATTGTCTGTATTACAAGGTTATCTGTGCTTTGTGTCACCAAAATATTTTAGCAATGTGTTACTCAGCACTTTTTTCCTTGTTTCAACAATATTTAGTCTTAACTTGGGCTAAATTTAGGACACTTTAAATGAAGAAACCTTTTTTTCTGTACAAAGCAGAACTGTGATGTTGGAGAGTGTCTCAAACACTGATCCAGAGACAAACTGATTCCCTGAGAGAGAATCACAATGGATTTTTTCTGTTGTACCTGCTTCCACATCAGATTTTAGGTTTTTCTCTAAATTTGTGATTTACCAACTGGCTTGTGACTAAGATAACCACAAAGCAAAACATTTGAACTGCTTTTGATCTCAGACTGATCAACTCCTTCAGACCTTCAGTCTTGGAGTATAAATCAGAAGAATTATAATAAAAGGAAGGAGCTTTTCAGCACTGTTAAGAAATTGGTCTTCCTATATCCTTAATCTCTAGGCATGAAAATTTTTTAACGTGCTCCATCATTTTAACTGTTTCCATCCTTCTCTACCTCAGCATTGTTACCAAATATGCAATGGATACTTACACAAACAAAATATACTGAAATCAGAGGTCATTTATAAATTACATTACTGACCAAAACAGTCTTTATGGAAATCCCCTCCATGAGCAAACCTCATCCATCATAGCTGACCACATTACAAGAATTTGGTGGACCTTTCTGAGGGGCAATGGAATTTAAAATTTTACAAGTAGCAAATTGATTTTATCTCAAGAGTTTTAAATTCATCACTAGTAAATGTCAGTTGCCTGTTGAATAGCAAGTGGGATCCTTAATGGAAGTCAGTTAATCTTTGTGGTGAATTATTATTTATATAATACCCAAATACTGTTAGCCTCTACACAGACAAGGATCGTGAGGACAAGTCCTTGCCTCACAGAGTTCAGACTGAGAATCTGATTCTGAAAAATCATTCTCACATGAATCTATTGAAACAAGCAGTCTCCCTGAACTCAGGTTAAAAATTCTTCTATGTATTTGAGGACACACAAAACTTTTGTATATGTATTCAAAAGTATCACTTGAATCTATTTTTTAATTCCATCTCTATTTAATTCCACCTCTGTTTTATTGTCTCTGTTTAAAACACCTAGACAAAGTTTTGGAACACAACCAACAAACTTGTGCCTTGTAAGTCTAATACTTCAGTCAACTTCTTTGTTACTGAAAAAAATGAAATGGGAAGAAACTTTCTACAGTTAAGAGAAATTACAATTATAGAGATGCTTGGAGTTCACCTTGACGGGGTTTGCACTTTAAGGCATAAACAACATTTGTCTGACATTCAAATAACAAAGGTGGATCCAGCACACATTACTGAATGGTTAAAATCCTGGATCCTTCCCCTTTCTGTTTCTATGCTACCCTCTATTTCTTTCTATCAGTAAAGGCATATATTTCTAGTTTGGTGGCTGAAAACCAATCCCTTTAAATCAATAGGATCCTTGACACTGAATTTAAAAGGAATAGGCTTTGGCCTTGAGACTTTCAAGACAGGAATATATCATTATTTAAAGCCATCTCTGCAGAGGAAGAGGTTCAGGTGTTCTGATGTGCTTGTGGCTGAACTGCCAGACAGCAGATATTGAACCCCAGTGCTCTGGATTTTAATGCATGAGCTCTCCTGCCTGAGGTAAGGAAAGTTCCTCTATTTGCTCATTGACCTTTGTAGTTGGGCCAGGCAATATTAGCAGGGGAGAAAAAGGCACTACAGCAGATGGGCTACAAAGGCCAGCACCAGCTTGGAGACTGTGCTTAGGTGTTTTATATTAACAACAATTGTGCTTTAAGAGGCAGAGGAGAAATGAGAACCCTGAGAAGAAGCAGCCCTGTAGCCACTGCAGTTAAAGGGGAGAAAGAAAGGGAAGAAGGAATTGTGAGGGGCTGTATTCCCATTTACTCCACCACTTGTCTGTCTCCCTTCCCTGGTGGGATGGGAGCAGTGATGCTGCTTTGCTGCCCTGGCTTCCCAGGTTTGTGAAGTCCTTTCCTCCAGCTCTTACAGATTTGTTGGAAACTCCCACATTAAAGGAGTAACTGTGGTTTCAGGGGACACAGCGTAAAGGGAGGAGGTATTGGAGAAATGGAGATCTCCAAAACTACCCCTACTCAAATCTGTGTCCAGAGAGTCACAGAATCATTAAGGTTGGAAAAGAGCTCTAAGATCATCCAGTTCATCCATCAGCTAACACTGCCAGGGCACCACTGAACCTTGTTCCTAAGCACCTACAAGTGCTTGGAGCCCAAAGTAACAACCTTGCTGTTTCACCTAAGGCAATGTTATTTCTTTACCAGTATTAAGAGATATAAAATTAAATTATAAAGACATAAAGCCATTCAAGACCCTTGGGAGGCATCAAGTCCACTCTGAGAATCTTTTGTGCAAACCATCTAAAGTAAAACATCAGAGGCATTATTATGGGTACATATATGCTGGGATGTGTGAATTTATATATATATATTCATGCACATCCTTTATTAAGACTTTCACAGGCAATATATTTGAGAGAGTTATTTCCACAGAATCTCTTTTAAAAATAGTGCAAATTATGATACTCAATGGCCATTTTTAATTTTTAAATGACAGCCTGCTTTTAGTAGAGGATGTTAATCTAATTAAGTGTAAGCAAAGCAGAAGGAGAGGATACTGGAGAAATTAAAAAAGAGTAATTTTTGTGCCACCACTGCAAGGCAAGTAAAAAATAGTATTTCCTTTTCATTTATGAACAAAGAAAAGCATATCTTCCCCCACTCCTGGCAAGTCTAAAATGTACCTTATGGTTCAGTCCACCTCTTGTGCTCATTTCCTTCTCTCTTTCCTCATTCCTCTTCATGTTTTCAGCTGGGAGCCATCCTACCTAGTAGACCACTCACATATTTACAGCCTGGCAAATTGATCCATCCAGGAACCCGAAGTGTTGCCTGAGAGGCAGAAAGATTGAACACTGGGGAAAGAGACCCAAACTGGGGTATGGTGCCTAAACCAGCCTGCTGCTAAGCTGGCCTTGGTAAGCTAAAAAGGTGCAGTACCACTTGTGTATGCAATGATAAAAGTAAATATAAATTCCATAGGTTACTCTCATCCTTTTAGGCATTTACCTTCTTTTTCTTTTATAAGATGTTTATTCTTGACAATTAAAACCCTGGGATCTTTGATTTGCTTCTGTTAGACTCTGTACATCCTCTGCAGGTGTCATGAAATGTTCTGGTCTCTGAGATTTAATGCAAAAAAAAAAAAATCTCTAATCAGAGGACTTGGTTCTTATTCTGTCCGCTGGCTCTGACTTACTGAAATTCACAGGGCAAAATGGGGTCTTTGAAGAAATGTTCACTAATTTAAATAAATCAAGAACATTGGAATTGTTAAATTTGGCATTAAGGGTTTCTGTTGGTCCCTTTGTTACCCAAATGGGATTGATCCTCCAGGAGGAAAGGTCAAGGCTAGGTGAGAGTCTTAGTCAAGGAGCTGAAATTGCAGGGGCTTTATCTACATGTGAATAGCTTATCTCTTTCCCCTCAGCACTAATGGTTTCCATTTCCAGCTGTCTGCCCTGCAGAGATGAGCCAGCTGTTTGTGAAGCCATCGTTTGCAATTACTGCCCCAGATATGAAGATAAACCAGCACTTGGGCTGTGTTAAAAGCCTGAACTCCAGTGAGGTCAGCAGTTGCTCCACATGTAAATCAGTTTTCTCAGAAACAGAAGTGGGGTCAGTGAAGGGTCCTGGGGAAGAGCAGAAAAAGGGGACCACCACAGATGATTCGTGGTGTATTATCATTAAAATGTGTGATCTATGCAGGACAGAGATGAAACAGATGAATGAGATGAAATATTATGAATATTAAAGAGATAAGGACTCATTTATACATATTAGAGCAGTTAGCATCACTCATATCCAAAGAGTGTCAAAGGCTGTAACCAAGCAGTTAAAGGTTGCTGCCTTCCTCTTTGGTGAAGATTATTTGCATATTTATTTTGCAAAATCTCTTGCAAAACAATTTAGGTCTACCAGATAACACAGAGAAAACGATGAAGTTTGATGATGGTGGATGCAATGAAACAATGAACAGACAGACATACTTGCATAAATATATTTATACAGATGATATTTTTCATTGTTTTGTATCATTGTTTTGGGCATTCTATAAAGAAGGAGCAAAAAATGTTATATGTATATAAACCCTGCATCATCCCTGTGGCTGTAGCTTTGTCACAGTGTGCTCACACATTTTTTTGGATAAATGTTAAGGTTGTGTCTTGTAGGTGATAAATATGACCAAGTCTTTAGCACTAGACAAGATTTTGCTTATTTTCTGTGAAATAAGATTATCAGTGACACCAGTGAACAGCCCAACACAGCAGCATTAACAGCAGTGAAACTACTTTTATTGCAATCCCGACCATTCCCACATCCTGCAGAGAGCAGCAGTTGCTGTGAGAATAGTGTTGAATATAAATAAAGGGAAAGCATGGAATCCCCTGTGTGAAAGGTGGTGTGTTTTCTATACTCTGACATTTTACACACACACAAAAATATGCTTTATATAATGAATGCATGTGAGGAGTCCTGGGAAGAGTACTCAGACTGAACAAAAGGGTTGAATTTTGGGCTGGCAGCTAATGAGGGATTGCCCCAACCCTGAAAGTGTCCAAGGCCAGGCTGGATGGGACTTGGAACAACCTGGGATAGTGGAAGGTGTCCTTGCCCATGGCCTTTTATTTAGACTGGCCTTACTAATGTTTGCCAAAAAATTGAAACAGAGTGCCCTGGGTTACACCTCCAAATAATTTAACATTTCCAGTGCCACATGATGGAATTAAAAACAAAACAAACAACAAAACAAAGAACATCTTGAGTTTTGTAATTAGTCCCTTTTCCCATCTCATTTATATACTGAAACATATCTATGTAGAGAAATTACAAAATAATGTAAAGGATATAAGATTGGAACTGCACCAGGTTTTAAAATATCATTATGATATGCTCCACAATTTTGAAATTCTGTTGTGAAAGCACATTTGTTGTTCCATCAGTTTTGTCACTTGCACTTTGTCTTGTATATTATCAAATGTGACAGAAAAAATCATATAAAAGTTCAACTTTGAAAAAGTAAAAATGGGATAAAGTATATTTCTCTTTTTCCTCCAACCCAAAACGTCAAAGGAAAAATCAATTATTTTTTAAAAAATAATTTCTATTTTGATGGAATTGTGGCTTCAAAAAGGAAATGGTTCTGTCAACAACTTTCACACTGGTTCTATTGCTAAATCAGTCATTTGAAATTAGAAACTGAATTATGAAGGATCTTTTCAGTATGGTCACACACTAATTCTGTTGGGGTTTCTGAGTTTGTTTCTTTCCTGAAGAATCTCTGTCCCTTTGACAGTGCAAAGTGGAAAGTGGCTGTTTCAGATGCCTTCTTCATTGTTTAAGTGCATTTTCTGCCTTCTTGGCCTTGAAAGCAGAATTAATAATTACTGACCAGACTTTTCATGTTTTTTCAGCCATCTTACATCTGTGTTTCTCATGAAAAACATGAAGAAACTATTATGACTTCCCCAAGACATAAGCAATGGACTGTTTTCCTATCATAAATCTAAAGTACTAATAGGTGAAAATATAATCGATTGTTTGGGAAGTCTAATTTAAAGAATATCATTTTGAAGTCATCATCACTTTGGAAACTTTAAACAGAGCATTTATTTTATCTCAAAACATGATTTAGAGTGCACAATTCTTCTGAAAATCAGATAGCTACCAAATTAGACATCAGAAAATCAGGCTCAGAGCACAGTGAAATTTTAGTTAAGTATTTTGACAGCCTCATAGCTGGTTTCAGGAGAGGGTTCAGCACCAAAAGAAACTTCCTGCCCAAACCTCCTCTTGCTGTTCCTCGTGGGAAGTGAAGAGTTCTCAGGACAGGCAGAGCAGGAGCACACCTTGGTGTCTCACCTTGGTTCCCAGTTTTTGTGAATGCATGTGTGGCTTTAATAAGAACGTTGTCAGACTTTTGTGTCAGTGAAATGTGTCACCCTACAGCCTCTGAGGAATGGACACACTGACAGGCTGTCACCTGTCACTGGTATCTTCCTAAATATCATCATTTTTGGACAATAATAAAACTCACAACAGCTGCTCTGTCCATTAGAAATAAAGGAAACTTCAGAAGTGGAGAGGCATTTAGGGTGTGAGCAAAAGTCTCTGTTTCTGGACAATGTGTAAAGATGACAAATGGGCTTTCAGTAAAACCAGTAGGATATTGATTGGAGGACTTCTTGACTCAGCAGGTAGTGAACTTCTAAATATTTTTTGCTACAGAAAGTTGTGAAAACAGTCTTTTTAGGTTCAGGAAAGCTTTGTGAACAACAGAGGCTGAAGGAAATGGACTTGGATGTAGTTTCTAACATCACCAATCAGCCGAAGAAGGACATGTGAGAAGAGACCAGACCACCTTAAGGAGTCTGTCATATCGCACAGTCCTGGACCAGATGGGCTGCTGCTCTTATCAGAAACACATTTCTCATGTTCTCAGAGATAAACTGTTGTACTTCTGGCTTATTTGAGCCACTGTATATCTCTGCACTTTTCATGTGGACAAAGGAGGCAAAGTCCCATGATTGAGTCCAACCATCTTTCGCTACAAATGAAATTTACAACCATTTCTTGGCTGTTATAGCACCTCACCTCTTCTGAGGGTTTGAGAGGGCAGACAGGAAATTACCACCACTCAGAGGACAACAATACCTTATTGTAGCAAGGAAAATTGGTTGCAGGTGAATTTGAACAGAAAAGATCCCATTTTTGGTGCATCCACACAGATGAATAATCCCTCCCTCCCATTCTGGGTCACGTATTACTGTGTATTTTGTGCATCTCAGCAATGACAAATTTTCTCTGTAGCACAGCACTGAGGAATTCTCAGTATTTTTGCCCAAGATTAAGTAATGAGAACCAGCTCTCTTGCAAGTGCCCCTTTTCAGTGCACTGAGATTTGTTCATCCATTCTTGAAATAGATAGAATAATTCTTTCAGGAAGGCATTTAAGGACTCCAAAGGAACTGGTTCTTATTCTAGCCTTAGTCATCTGTCCTTGCTAGTCATTATAAATGTAGTTAAAATGCTGTAGAGTCTTCATAATTTTATAGCAATCTTTTCCTTAATGACTCAAAAATTTTCTCTCACAAGCAACATACTCCAAATTTGTCTGAATTAACCTCATTCTGCTTTGATTGGATTCATCCACTTTCTCATTCATTTATACACTGTTGCAATTCAGCCCTGTTTGCTGCGGTTGCTACTCACTACATTAATCCAAGAAGTCAGCCAAAGTACTTTTTTTTATTCTTTTTACTAAATGACACATAAATAAAGATGTGTAGTTATATATGCAGATGATCTCAGTTCTCACACTGAAGATTTATATTGAGGAGTCAAATATTTCTGGGAAATTTCTTTTTTTTTTTCCAGTGGAATTTACAGCACATGGAAGATAGCTATGAAATTTTACAAAAGAAAATTGAATTCTTTCTCTCTCTAAGCAAATATTTCTATGGACAATGTTTGAAATAGGTTCTTTTTTTAAAATTCCTCCTCCAGAAGCAGTACTTTACAAAAGCATTTGTTGTTCCATTATTTTATATGGCAGTTGAGACACAATTCATGATGATTCCTTTCCTTGCTTTTTGATATAACTCTCTATTACCACCTTTCACAAAATGCATTTACAGTGGGTTCTCTGGCCAGCTCCTGTGGTTAGTAATCATCAAATCCAAGAACATTGCAGTGGTGAACACTATAACAAAATCTTCAGGGTCTAATTTCTTTAACTCCATCTTTTTTTTTTTTTTAAGAGGTTTCCTGGGCATATTTGTTGTGTCAGCTACCTGCAATCTAAATTCAATGACTGTTCTATTAAAATAAAGCCTAGTGCTAAGATTTTGTTGGAAAAACCTTGAAAACATGTTTTGATATGAGAGGATGAGGACAAGAATGAGAAGAAAGGTGTCTTAATTTTTTCTCAGCAGATTAATTGTTCCCTGTTTTCTAAACAACCCTTGAACATCATGCAAAGAGCCCTGAGAGACTGAAATCTGATTTCCCACTGGGGAAATGGGCAGCTCTGGGATGCTGGGGCAGATGTTGGTATGAAAAAGCAGAAATCTCTTCTCAGGAGGGTCATGAGTCTGTTTTTCCCTGAGATGGTAGAAATGCCCAGAGTCTCTTCTTGATACTTCCTCCAGGGTTTTGTTTTGTTTTGTTTTGTTTTGTTTTTTTTCACAGATTGTCTCATTTCTTGGTTCATTGCTCACTGATTCTGCTCTTTCCATGGTTAATAAAGAGTAGTCCCTAATTGGAGGGCATTCATTGCTACAATGCCCTCTTGGCTGTTTAAAGCCATTTTTGCATTTTTTTTTTTTCCTTTCATGTTGATCTTCACATTCCTAAATACATTTCTAGTAAAGAAACAAGACCTCTATCAACAAGCCAAGGATACCACTCACATTATCACACTGGTGTGGTAGCTCTGGAAATATCTGTGTTTATGCTGCAAAAAATTACTACTTTCCTTTTTTTTTTTTTTTTCCTTTTTGCTACTCAGCATATGTTAGAAGGCATTTGATTACAGCAAACAGGTTACTCTAAGAAAAGAATGCAACTTTGTCTCTCTCTCCACTGAAAACCAATGAATTGCAATGAAAATTGCAATTGCTGAAAAACTGAATTGTTCTCAGTGATGTCGAGGTTCTCACTCATGCAAATGAAATCAGCTTCAGCCTGATGCATGCAAGGGTTTATCAGCATTTTGTGGCAGTGGTTGCTTTGGAGATTGCATGAGGGAACCACCTGCTGAATGCAAGTGAGGAGTACCTGGGCTGCTCCTATCCCTGGATTCACTCTGGAGCTGCATTTATGGATATTTACCAAAACTTCTCCCATGCACAGTGACAGGGTGAGGAAAAAAATAACAGGAAAATTCTCTATCGATAAAAAACGAGCTACAGAATTTCTTTCCTAGGGATCAAGAAGACGTGAGATAAAATGTACATCCTCTATCCCATTCCAACTGCAGTCTGGGGTGTATTTAAAGGTGATTTAAAGGTAATTTCACTCCAACAGCCCTAATTGGCCCTGAGAAGTGAAGGACCAGCCACCAGCTTTGTCACAGCTCTGCCCACACTGTGCTAGCTCCTCTCTCTTCCTCCTGTACCTCATCCTGCCCGCTCCTGGAGTGGAGGAGGGACTGTGCCAGGGATCTGTGTGGCAGCTCTTGCTCAGCAGTACGGGTACCCTGCATGGAAACTCCTCTCTGATACATCCTCATACTCCTAAGTTTCGAGAGGGATCCTCACAAAGGGAGCAAGTACAATAGGATGAAGCCTCCTCCTTCACACAGCTTTCATTTCAGTTTCAGAGGAACCGAAGTGAGGAATTATAAAGACATAACACAAATCTCTCTTTACTCTAGCCTTGATAAATTCACACGACAACCTGAATGTTTTTTGATCTTCTGCTTTGTATGGAGACAGCCGGGCTTTGAAATTGCACTGTAACTTCCAGCTTGATTTTCTTTATGAATAAGTAACAGTCATCAAAACCACCACTGAAAGCAAATTACCCTGATAGCACTCCTTAGGCTTTGAGAAAGTGAATGCTCCTGGACAATTTTCAGGTATGTCCTCATGAAAGCATCACTGGTTATCTGTAGCTACAGAACACTTCAATAATCTTGCTGGGAACATCAGTTATGTGTTGCAAATTGTGAAATAAAATTGGGTTAAAGAAAAGAAGCCAAAAAAGTTAAAGGAGTTAGCTACACATCTCTCACTGAATATCAGCTCTTGATGCTTTTGCAATTCTCATTCCCATCTCTGGTGGAGTACAGACAATGTGCCACGTGCAGGTGTTGTCTTTGCAAAAAATTATAACTCCTACAGAGAATTATCTGCCATCTGCAGATAATCTGCATTTGCATCCTCTTTTAATTCAGTGTTAGGCCACACCCCAGGAAAGTTAAGACATGACTTAAGTCTGATGCAAAAGAGGCATGGAGACTGTTAGAAAAATTTAAAAATTAGCACAATTTGAGTAAGCAAAGGGCAGCTACAGAAAGAGCTGCTACAAAATACACCTTTTTCTAATTGTTTAAAATTATTTTTTAAAACTTATGACATTCAAAGACCTGAGTTTGTACTGTTTACTTTACATCTCAATAGAAATTGTAACTGCAACATTAGAAAGGTATTTAACACCACCACGATTGCCAGTTATTGTCATGCTACAAGTTGCAGGCTCTAATACAGGCATAAGGAAACCAAGAGAGCAGATGGTGCAGGATTAAGGAACTAATCCACAAAGACAAGCTCATATTTCCCTTCCTCTTTTCCATTTCATTCTGACTTTTCACTTTGATCCTTCTGAATTCAAGGTCTCATTTTATTTGATAGTAAAATCTTCAATGCTGACTTGTTAAAACTCTGGTGTATGTACTGCTAAGCACATCTGTCAGGACATTATAATACAAGACAGGAGCAGACTTAGGGCTGCAGTAAATCACCCTTTGTCTATCAAAACTGTTAAAGCTGTTAAAGAAATTTCAAATTTCTGACAATCTAACCCTTCCATTTTAATATTTATTTTTCCTTCACTTAAAATAAAGAAACAGGATGTATCAATATTATATAAAGATCTGTATGTGTGATCTATATAAAATAATTGATGTAAATTACTGTGGGTTAAAGTTGTCTGCACTGGATCTACCTGATAGAGAGTGGAGTTTGAATGACTGCATATAATCAACTTACACCAGGCCAGAACTCAGAAAGCAAGAGGTTCCCAAATTCCCTGCAATTCAGCAGTGTTTTCTGCTGCTGCCCCATTTAGGTGTTTACAACTTTCTTCTCCCTCACTTCTCTCTCTTTGTTGTCCAACTCCCCCCAAAAACACACAGAGAACTTCCCTCCCCTCCTCTCATTTTATTTGCCAAAGATTAATAGGAAATTTTGCCCATGGGAAACTCAGTAAGAAAGTGGCCAAAGTCCTGTTTCCAGACTGGTTTAAGATCTAATCTGAGGTTCTGAGTGACTGAGCAGCAGTTTTATCTGTCTGCACTGATTTGCACAGCCATGTCAGTCAATTAACTCCAGCCGGTAAACTTTCTTTCCCCCTCCTTCTGCCCCCACAATCAACTCTTCAAGGCAGGATTTTGATTTTGCTGTATTTAAGTTATCTTCATTTGACATCCAGGCTACCCTGGTGTAATGTCTTTGTGGGAGGTCAAACAGCAGCAAAGAAGAAAATCAAAGAGAACAGGGAAGGAAAGAAAAAGAAACACTGAGGAACAGGTTGCATTAATGGGTGTGCTATAATCATTCTTGGCATGTGAGACTTTACACTGAGGAAATGCTCGATATAATGCAGCTTTTCATGCAAGAAGAAGCAAATGAGGGACGAAGCCAGAGAGAGGGGTTGCTAATAAATATCTTTCAAATGCTGCTGCCCGTGAGGCTGCTGCACTGACAAAGTGCATTACTCCTCCACAAAAGCTTAAATGGATATAAAGATTGTCAGAGAGTTCTTAAAGAAAATATAGAAAATAATGGAACTAAGTGTAGACCACTTTATGAAGGGATAAACATAAAGGGTCAGCTAAAAGGAAAGGAATAACTGTCTTTGTGAGCTGAATTTTGAAGAGAATCTCTAGCAAGGTAAACACACAGCTAAGATTTAGTGTCTGGGCAATGTGAGCTCTTCTCTGGTATTTGTGAAATTTGAGTTCTTCTGCTGGATTTACCACTGAATAGGGTTTTTTTCTGTCTCGGCTGTAAATGGAAATTGCCCCTTTATACTTTCATATAACACCTCCCATTTTTGACCAGCATGATTCTAGTACGAATATTCTACTCACAACATGGGTTGGGTCCACCCAATAAGAGTAGCAAAACAAATCATTATTTCAGGTGATTTCTATATTAATTTGTTACTTATAGCATAGTTGCCTATTTTAAATAATTTTTTTTAAAGATTTCCCTCAGAGTTTTGTTGGGGGTTTTTTTTGTTGTTTTTTTTTTTTTTTTACTCTTATGCTGATAGACTGCCTCTGTGCCTGGAATTGAATATTATACACATCTCATTAAAGGAGAACAATATATGAATAATGTGAAGTACATTTTGAAATTATAAACTTATTTTTTCCTTAATTTCTTTGACACTTTAAAATTTTGTAATTAAAAAAAACTCCAGAGGGAAAGCTGTCAGTTTTCTCTACTTTAATTTTAATTTTGGGTTATTTGGAGCTCAGACGCTTCCCCCACAATTCCTTTAGATCTGTCTCCTCACAATGATCACATTCAGTGCCAAAGTCATTGTACTGGAAGTCTGTAGAGCAGCAAAATAATAATTCCACCATTTGCCCTAATTAAATATCTGCCTTTGGTGGATTTTTTTCCACTCCACTCACAGATGTGAAGGCCATCTGCACTGAGTTCTTCATGTTGGCTTTGACATAGCTGTCACAGTTTAAATGTGATCAAAATAAAAAAAGTATTCAGTACAAACTGTACAAACCTTTCAGGACTCTAAGTAACTATGTGAAAAGATTGCCTTTAAATCCTTTAAATCCTTACTAATGTGGCTTCAACTCTTCTGCGCTTTCAGGCTCCGGGAAAGTTGAGTATCTCCTGCTTGTATAAAATCCTCACCCCAATTTCTGTGTAGCAGATAAGTCTAGAAGATGCAGGAAAAAAAATTCAGTGTCACATAACAGAGGAGTAGGATCTTGGTGCTTTCTTCTCTGCACATGTGTTAAAGATGAGCCTTGGATGTCCAGGCTGTGGAAATAAATGTCACTTGTGACTGATGGACCACTGAAAATTGCAGGAGGAAGAAGCATCAGGTCAGAGCTTATCATGTCTCTGAGCTTGATCAAGATTACAGTGATATCAAAGAGATTAATTCAGGAATTTTTTTTCCCCTCAAAAAGGAACTTTTTTTTCTTTGGATGTTTCTCTCCTGAAGGAAATGGGAAGGAGATAGGTTCCAACAACCCCAGCTGTTACCATTAAAACCAGTCCCACCTTCAAGCTGAATGCAGGGGACAGCAATGATCCCATCCTTGATCTTTAGGTAAGGAAACATTTCTACTACAGCCAGCAAATAACTAGCAATCATTCTGTGGCAATAAAGCCTAATGAATTGCCACAAAAACTTCATTAAAAGTTGTTTCAAGGAATTACAGTAAAACAACTGTCAAATCTATAATGCAAACCACACTGAATGTCTCCACATGGCCACCGAGCCTGATGCACTCTCAGAAGGCTCTGTGCCTTTTGAAGTCAGCCTTCAGGTGAGGTGTGCCTTTGTGCTATTGAAACATCCCATTTTAAGTGTACTTCAAACACAGAAATGCTTCTTTTCCCTATTAGTAAGTCTTGAAAAGAAATGGGGCAGCTGGAGAAGGTTTAAAGCATAGCAGAAGGCTGAGGAAAAACTTCCTTCTCCTATCTTTGGTTACAAAGCACTAAAATTCATTTGACATTGTAGCTCAGAGCCAAACCCTGCTATGCACATAAAAGGAGAAGGAGGAGGAGGAGAAGATAAAGATGAAGAAATGTAAGACTTCAAAGCACTTGGTCTCTTAGGATCTCACTAAGGAGCAGTGAATAACATTTGTTTTAAAAAAAATTTAAAATTTTTCCTTCCTACACTTACTGAATTCAGTCCTTCTAGTTGCTTTCTTTACACTCCATGCTGAGCTGTAGATGACTCAAACAGTTTTGTGAGGGAGTTTAGGATACCCCACATGCTGCTGCATTCAGAAACTCTCCGATTTCACCTTTGAAGAAGGATCCCAGGTTTTAGGCAGCCTTGGCTGCCTTGATTATGCTGCTGCACTACCTTTCAAATGGGGAGAGGATAATTTGCTGTGAGTCAGTGAGATTATTGCTCCACTGAAGAGAAAAAGAGTTCCATTAGTTTATGCCTTCAGAAGATTTGGATCTATATCTCTGTAGCAGTAACTTTACAAACAATCTAGCTAAAGCTTTTTGTTTCCAATTTCATGCTTTGTATGTCATAATTCTTCTGAAATTGTCTGAAAATTTCTGAGAGTGTAAGGCACAGCAGAGGGCTGGAGCACTCAGCATAAATTGTGCTCTCTCCTTCACCACAAGGCTGAACACTTAACAGAGAAGAGCTGCAAAGGGCTGGTGTGTGGTATTAGAACCCTGGGGCACTTCAAACACATCTCCTGCACTTTCTGCACTAAGGGAAAGGGAGGGACAAACACATCCCCTTCCACCCTTCCACACTGCATCTTTCAAGTGTTGATACTTCAAATATTTCCTGCACTTCTAAAACCTGATTGAAACCCTCCAATTAAATCTAAAAGAGAAAAGCAAAGCCGATAATGAAAGATTCTTATATTAAGGTATAAATATGAAGTTGGAGATCAATTTTGTCACATTCTTGGCTTGAAGTTTTCCATTCTGCTCTTCACCAATCATAGAAGAGAAATCTTTCAGATAAAAGACAAGAGGAATTTGTAGGCTTATGGTTGAACAGACATGGGAACAATAGTATTTTTGTTTATTTAGAGAAATCCTTTGAAATATCCACCAGATTTCAAGTCCCCATTGAGTGTGTGTCATTTGATAAACAGGATAGATGCAGACACAGTCAGGAATTCTAAATTCTCTTGAGTTCTGCCTTGTGAATGTAAATTATTTTGGAGTTATTAGTATGACCAATCAAATAGCCATTAATCATCTCCAGACACTTCCTTATTAAAATATTCCTTAAGCAGCAGTCCCTCTCTTTCCATACCTGGACTTTGATCAACCATTTGATCAACTCAGCCTATGGAGCATTTTTGTTTATCTTTATCTTAATTGATTCCAACACATTTTCTTAAATATTCATATAGCTCAGCCACTGAGCTCAACCCTCACTGAAAAGCTCACTCGCCCTCCCAGTCTTAGGCTGACCAAGAGTTTCACCAGGGCTACTTTTCATTCCATTTTCCTAGAGATTAACAGTAACATCTCATGAGACTGGGCCTTGTATTAGAAAAGTTTCAATGGCAGGAGAACGAGCAGATGGGACACCAGGCTTGTGCCAAGTCATGCAAATCATTACAGATGGGTCATCTTTACTTCAACCCCATCACGTCTGTAATTCAGCTCAAGTAGCACATCCTCCTTTTTTACTGTACTTTTAAAAAAATTTAATTATTTTGTAGCCATGGAAAGCAGAAATTTCAAGGTTTCTAGCCTTGGTTTGAAGCCTGAAAGCAGTCTGTGTTGTTAGAGACTGTTTCTTAATAATCAGCTTCCATTTATAGAGTTCAAGTCTCCTACCTGCTCCATCAGCCCATCACTTAATTCCTTCCACAGATCTCAATGGCCTCACCATGGATATTCAGTATCACAGTACTTTGGAAAACACCTGGCACTTACGAGTGCAAAACCCCTCTGTTATGGGGTTTCTTGGCCTGATTTAGGCTGTTCTGAAGAGGAAGATTGCCCAAAGACTGGCCCAGGGCACAGTTAATGTGCCACAGCCCCCAGCAGAGGCACCACACCAGCATGTGGTTTCCAAGGTGGAGCTTGCTCTCTCTGCCTGCTTGCAAACACAGTCAGGGCAAATGCACACCTGATTTCTTGTCATTGTGCCCACCTGGAAATCCAAAGAGAGGTGCAAAAGAAGCCACTTCTTGTCTTACAGTGTCACCCAGGCCAGGTTAAGGTGGTGCTGAAAGCCTGATCTTTTACCAGTCCAGCAGCCTTCTTCTGTGGATGTGTTGGTGAGCTGAGAGCTTTCCAGGGGCCTCCAGCCCAAGCTCCTTTGTTCTGTGCTTTCCTTTCTCTCTGTCACTTTTATAAACCATCACTAATATATTTCTGCCTGAGGCCAGAGTGTTATGAGCCCCACAAAGGTGCATCAAGCTGTGAGGGTTAACCAGCAACTTCCCAGAAAAGGCTTTAAAATAATTAGCGAGACGGCTGAAGGGAGGTGTTTTGAAAAAGCAAAAAGGTTTTAATTAAGGAGAAAATAACAAACTATACAAAACAAAAGAATAAAAGCCATGCACGGTGCAGGGAGGTTCCATGTACCTGCTAAGACACCCCAAAAAGCCCTGAGAAACTTCGTGCTTTCTCTTATGTACTCAATGATTTAGGGGGGGGTTTTTTGGCAAGCTGCCCAATAGAAAATAACCACGTTCCTTGAGGGACAGCTAAAGATCCAACAGGTTCCTTTGTATTGGCACTGTATCAGTTAGGGTGGGAGAAGCACAGAATTTTCGGGTTCTTTTTCCTTAAAAATTCCAGGTGTGTAACTTACTAATATGGAAACTTTTGCTTGGCTGTAGGGGTGCAGCACATCACTTCTTTTTGGTTGCTGTCTGTCGGTTGATGAAAAGGGGACAGATGGAACCCTCCAGCTCATTTCTGATTTATGGTCCAGCATGCAGACTCAATCTCCTGTGCTTGTGCTCTGGAGCTGCTGAAGGTTTTGAGTCTCTCCCTCACAGTGGTGAAGCAACAAGAGCCAGGGATCTGCCTTCAAAACCATCCCAAGGCGGCCCCTAATGCTTATTTACTCGTGTGCTCCCTACCATGATTTTGGCCTGGGTCTGCAAGTGCTCTCCCAAATATGAATTGCAGGACAGCATGGCTGGAGATATTTATTAGTATTCAGCACATAAGAGGCCACACAGTTTCCAAAGGAGGGAAGACAGTTTATCCATGGTGAGACACCGCTGGGTTTCAAGGACAGAGGACAGTCTGTTATTTAACAGCACAGGCACAGCTTCAGACAAACACTGCAGAGGTCAGGGAATGTGGTGCTGTCATGTTTGCAGCTCCTGGCTTCTGCATTTCCTCCATAACCTGCTTTGAGCAGCTCTGTGATTACATGCTGGGTAGATAAGATGAGGTGAGGAGTATGGCAGGGTCACCACATCTCAAGAGGGTGGAGTAAATTTCCCCTTGTACAACACCTCACTCTCCTTTTCTGGCAGGGAGGATCTCAGTTTCACGTTCTCTGTCTCCTCGCTTCTAACCTGCCCTTGCCTTTGGATGTCTGCTCAGAAATGCATCATCATCCTCGTGTCAATGGCATTCTCACTCCCTTTGGTAGCCTGAACCCACATATTTGTTTATAAAAGCAACTTATTTCAATAATTAACTGGTTATCTGAATAACTGTTTTCAAGGTCAACACTTTTACGTGAATAAGGGTGATCCAAAGAGGTAGAAAACTTGATATTTTTTCAGACCAAGATACAAAAGACATTTTAAGTATATTACTGTAATTATATTAAAGTTTACCTGGTAAGTTATTTTTTCCCCTGCAAGCACAGTTGTGAGAGGATGCAGAATAATGGGGTTCTGGCCTGGGAGTGGGGTCTTCAGTTTTAATCTCTGCTTCTGATTTATACTCAGACACTGAACTGGACCTTCACCATTTTATCCACCTCATCTACATACACCTTCCTGTTCATTTTTCTGTACAAGGTTCTGACTTGAATGAAGCACAAATTTAATGCCTAAAAGCCAAACAGTTCAAATGAGAGAACGGAGTCTTCAGTTGGGATGTCCTACACAGACTCAAGCTTCAGATGATATAAAAAACAATCTAATGGAAAAGGCAAGAAAGTGTAATATAAAGAAACCAGTGACTCATTAATTAGGGAGAAAGATGACTTAACAGAGGGTGGTGGAAAAACTTCCTTGTTCCCTGGGATTTGAGAGAAATGATACACACTTTCCATGGTGTTACTCTGCATTGCACTTCACAGGGGTGTCAAATAGTGTAATAACCTAGGAAATAACTGTACAGCCTTGAGGATGCAAGATGACACTCACTACACAATGCAGTCTAGCTATCTACATGCTCATAATGATGAAAGGTTACTGGTTTATTTATAAAATCAGTAATGAGCTCAAAAATAATGGTGTCATAATTGATTTAAAATTGCTCTATTAGAATGATTTATGCTCATTATACAAGCTCAAATTGGTTTGAGGGTGTACAGACACTGTCTTTTGTCTAATTTTAAAATACATTTAAAATACCTTAAAGCAGAAAATTAATTGAATAGGTACAGAATACAAAAGCAGGCTTGAAATAGAAGTACATTTTCTTCTAGCAAATTAAATATATACTTCAATAGATATGAGAGGAAAAAAGGCAGAATTATATTGTTTATCTGCAACTTATAGGTTCAGATGCTGAATAAAAAAGAGGAAAATACCTTTCCTCTCTTTGTAACAAAAAATAATATTTTGCTGTTATGGGAAAGCAAGGACAAATTTCTCAAGTGTAGGTGATGTTTTTGTCAAAGGAAGAGCAGGTTTTGTTTCAAAATAGCACTGTTTGAGGTGCAGCACTGGTGTGAGATGTGCCTGGACGTGGGACTGATCGAGATGCTCTGATGCTCCTCAGCAGTTGGCTGCCCCAAGGAATTCTTTCTCCAGAAGTCTCCTTTCTGTTTCACAGCATGGGATTTTACAACTGCTGAACTGTTCATGAAATTAAATTATTTTTGTTATCTTTCCCAAGGCAATACCCTAAGAGGATTTCTGAAAGTAAATCCAGCCTTCATTACATCCTGTTCTTTGCTAGACAATCTGGGCATAATTCTGCTCTTAATTTCACCAGTGGAAATGACATTATTCTGAATAGGAATGGGTTTAGTGGAGGCTGAAATTCAAACTGCAGGTTTTTTCTACTCCTGGAAAAGAAACAAGTCTCCAATCTCCCAAATTTCCTTTGAATAGGAGTCCTGCTGCAGTTGAGTGTCAGCTGGGGATTGAACTACCCAGAGGAAACACCAGGAACAGCAATACCCTCTGCTGTGCTCTGTGGGGTGCTTTCCTTCAGGAAGATCAAACCCAGGTCAACAAAAATCCATAAAATGGCAAATAGCAAGAATTTTAAAACAGTTGTGCACACGTGTATTTATAAGAGTCGTGCCAAAGGAGCATCAGGTTACAGAACAAATCCAAATTTACATTTTGTGCATAGGAAAACCCACCTACAACATGCAATACTCTCAATGAGTGGGCATGGCAATGACTGTCCTTCAATGAAAATTAGATGAAATTAAAGTGAAAGAAAAGATGCCTGGGAGCCCAACTCTGGCCTCATATGGAACTAAAAGGCTGTTTTTACCAACAAAATAATGAATATGGAATAAATCCAAGGCGTGGAATGGCTCACCAAAGTACATGGCACATGCAAGCATCATATGTTCATGATGGAAAGAGGAAGGAAATGCCACTTTACTAAAGAGTACATTAAAAATTGCTTTTATTGAAGTATGCAAAGCCTGGCAAAAGAAATAGAAAATTTTAACAATTCCTCCCTTTCTTGAAATGTGTGGGATAATTCACTATTAAGCACAGCATATGTTACAGTGCTCTCCAGATGTTCATTGTGAGGAAGGTGTTGTTGAAGAGATTAAAATAGCTTCCATGAGACATTTTGTCAATTTTCCGATGATTTTCCATCTGCAGATATTTTTAGTTGCTAAACACAGATCTACTAACTGGGCGAAGAAAAAAAAATAACCCCTTAAAATTCAAATTAGTCATTAATCTTACTCTGATTCTTTTTGTATGCTAGATCACATCAAGGAAAAGACAGTGAGTAGTTGTTTCTAGAACAGGTTCTCAAGGTAAACCCTAAGTTTTCAGGGGGAAAAGGCCATTTTTAACACTGAATTTGATCAGTATTTTTTTTAGTCATTTAAATTTGAATATTTCCCCAAATTGACACCGTTTTAATGCAAATGGCCCAATCAGGAAGTCATAAGGGGTATATGCTAAAAAAAGAGTCTTTAATTATATCAACTGTTTAATGTAATTGACCATATTTTATAAAATTTGGCCCAATAAGGGAAAAAAAGAATGTTTTCTTCCCTGTTATATATTAAAAAAGGATAGAAAAAGAGAACAACCTTTATTATACATTAATGGCCCAGAGATAAAAGAGTTTTCAAGGTTCAGTTTAATAATTGCTGTCAGTGTGGAAAAGGAGTTGCCCAAACCTACCTGACCCCTGTCTAAGAACCAGACATAATTATCTCCAATGTCAAACCACCTCTTTCCCATGCTGTGAAGCACAGACTGTTCTGTTGGTTCAGAAAATCCTGTTTTATGGAATATTTTCCCAGAAAAGACAGAAAATGGGGTGTGAGAGTCCCTCAGAGCTGTAGGGCCTTCTCTTTCACAGGCAAGGAGCACAAAGGGTGAGCCCACCCCTGGTCTCCCTGCACGTCCCTGCCATTGCCCATGCAGCTCTCAGGTGGTTTTGATCACATTAGAGTTCCATGAACTGTTCATCAAAGCCACAAATGATGCCTTAAGTTTTATCAGAACCAGTGATTATTGCACTCAAACCAAGAGCCACACTGGTAAGGCAAAAACAATACACTTTGAAATTGGAGAACTGCAAGGGATTGGTACCTGTAATTGAGAAATTCCTGCAGCATGGTCTATTAGTGCAATGTGAGCCCAAATTCAACACCCCAATTTTACCTGTGTAAGGAAGCAGATAGTAAGAGTTATGGATTAGTACAAGATTTAAGAACAATTAACAAAATTACTGGGGACATACACCCAGGGGTAGCCAATCCCTACAGCCTTTTGACCATACTGACAGATGAATTAGGGTGGTTTACTGGTTTAGATGCCGCCTTCTGCTTTCCTGTGCATAAAAACAGCCAGGAGCTCTTTGCTTTTGAGTTGGAAAATCCTGAGACAGAGAGGAAAACTCAGCTCACTTGGACAGTTTTACCCCAAGGTTTCCACAACAGCCCAGCAATATTTGGAAACCAGCTAGCAAAGGAATTAGAGGACTGGAGAAGACAGAGGCCAGAAGGAGTTATTGTTCAATATGTGGAAGATGTCCTGGTTACAGCCAGAACTAGAGATGATTTCATATGACTTACCATAAGTTTATTAAGCTTCTTGGGACTCAGTGGGTACAAAGTTTCTAAGGACGAAGCACAGATTGCCAAAGAAGCAGTAGTTTACTTGGGGCTTCATTTACTTGAGGCCCAAGGCATCTTTTAGCAGCATCCTGCCTGTTATGGGCACCTCAGAATGCTCCTGAGAAAGCACAGGAAGGAAGAGCTTCAATAACGTGACATTTTTCACTGTTTTATAAAATTTTTGTCCTTAAAAACCATGTTATTTCTACCAAGTGAAGATTGTTTTGTGTACATATTGACGCCTACTGCCATCCAGGCTATGAATAAAGGACCCAGTGATATCACTGATTGTGCCTTCTAATGCAAATATAATATAACTCCAGAAAAATTTGCATAATTTGCATTTCTTTATTTCACCTCTCAGTGTTACACAAACATACAGATATTATCACCTTGTTCATACAAACACAGCCTGGTATCTCAGCATCATTCTTTAATGATATTTAATTTGATCTGTTCTGTAATTTCATTAGGAAAAAACCTCACCCTAATATATATATATATAACCATTATGAAAAGTAAAATAGGAATCCTTTTAAAAATCCAATCTACTCTTACACAGCTTTCCCCGTGTTTCACTTCCATCTTCTTTTAGTGGTATAAGATTTCCTTTTTTTGGCTTATGGTTAATGGTTATGGCTTTGGACAACAGACAATCTTTTGCATGGTGTTTTAAAATATTGAGATAAACTCAGACTTACAAAGTCCGGATTTCTAAGTATGAGGTTTGTGATTTAGAATACAGATTTTTTTCCTCCTCCCTAATATCCTACTTAGGGTTTTTTGTTTTTTGTTTTTTGTTTTTTTTTGGTAGGCAGCAGGCAGCCAAGTGTCACTAGGAGCAAGACTAAAGTAATTGGACTATGAAGAGAGACACTGATACTGCTGCCCTTTATTCAGAGGAAGACTACTGGGAATAATTTATTTTGAGGTCAGCAAATTTTCATTCAGCCAACATCTCATCTTCCAGATCCTTCTCCTTGAAAAGAGGCAAGTTCAGTCAGGTAACAAAATCATATTTTCCGCAGAAGATCTGTAAGAGTCAGGCTCATTCTAGCACAAAAGCCTGAAGATATCCATGGGTAGTTTGGGTTTATTTCCAAGCAATTTCAAGGAGACATGAAATGTATCTCAGGCCTTGCAGCTCTAGTAATTCTAGTCCATTTTATGCATTGTCTTCAATCTTGTTTTATGATACTAAGCCTAAAATAGGATCCCTGTGAGTGAAACTATGAGTTTGCCTTAAGTCCTTCAGGATCCACTGGGAAATCCCAAAGGGAGAAGTGACTGTGGGGTGGAGCTTGGCTCTTACTGAGTCTCACCAGCAATGGTCCGTGCCTACAGCATGGTATTGGTATTTTGTGGTGTGCAATGAGAACCAGAGCCCCTGAGCTGGAAAATGGAGATGTCATCCCAGTGCCAGGTGCACAAGCTGGGTCAAAGTATTCCAACTTTTGCCCAGAAGCTCCTGAACTTGGGTGTTCTGCTACTGTACCAACCTCCTTCCACACAGTCGTGTCTGGGGCCACTTAAACTGTTTTGAGAATAGTCCTGAGCCCAACAGGAAAGTGGATGGTGAGTCTAATACTCACCCACATAAGTAAATACTCTTACACCTCCAAAGACATTTGGAGGGTTTGCTTACCCTTCTAATTTTTGGAGGTCTGAATTTAAGCTCAGAACTTTGAGGTTTGTCCATCATTCCCACAGCTTGTTCCCTTGGAGGAGAAAAGTTTTATACTGAGATTCATTTTTAAGTCACATTTATTTTTGTGCTTTCAGGAACACTGAACCAAAAATAGCACATGTAAAAATACCTTTCAACTCTCCCTCTATTCTCTCTTCAGGACTTTTAAGTGCTTTATATCACTCACTTGGGGTCACATTTCTGTGCCTTTTCTGATGCTCTTCAGCTCTGAGGGCTCAGGGTTTCTAAGTGTGAGCAGATATGTCAAATCTCTCCACTAATCTGCAGTATCACAACTAACTCATTTCATATTTAATTTTACAACTTTCACATTGAAAATAAATGTGCATATTTAGCGTTATTGTTAATTTCCAAAGGGCTACATGAGAAATGCCATGGTTCTGGAACAAAAGTGCAAGATATTTGAATTTTCCGTGGCTCTAAACATTGCATTGAAATATTTAAATAAATTGTGATGAGGTTAACCATCCCCAGTCATATATAAAAGGTTTTTTTTCCTTCCTTCCTATTACCAAATTCTTTAGCAGCTTGTTAATACTTTATCTCTGCAAAGGAGGGAATCTTAGCCCACCTGCAGGGATTGTTTCATTTCATTGGTAGATGAGGGACAAACAAATTCTCATCTCTTTCAAACAACAACTTCCCTTTTCTACACTTAAATGCCATTGAAAAATCTTCTCAAGTTTTGTGCTTGAAATGCTGCTTAAATAAAAATAAGTTGGAAAACTGCCTCCTTGCATAGTATAGCTTGAGGGAATGCAGTGGGAAGCTCACTGAATCCTTATTGGTGATTACAAAGCAAGAGCTATCGACAGAAAAACTAACAGCTGTTTAAAAATGTTGTTTTAGAGGTAAGTGCAAAAATGCAGGTAAAATACAGGCATTTTGTAAACACCTGCAGCTGTAAAAATGAGGTGCTATTCAAATATTGTTTAAAAATACTCATTTAGCCACTTAACACCCAGGGCTTGTAATTTATTTAAGAGCTAAGTGGTATGTGTGCTTTAGACCTTCTTCATTAACACAGACTGCTAATAGGAAGTTATGGTTTTGCTGCAGTAATTCTCAGCTATTAGCACTGGAAAGCAGGGAAGCAGACAACTGTGAGTGATCATCTGTTACCTGTGTTACACTGAAAATAATCAATTTATAAAAAAACCTAGAGATAAAAGTACAAGATTTTAAAAATACATTAGCATTTGCTAACAAGCTATAAAGTTGCATTACATATATGAATCTTTACTTAGGGATAATAAAACAAATATCTCTGTCATTAGCATTTTTATTTTTAGTTCTCAAAGTTATTTAAGTACTTTAAGTTCCTGAAGACAGCTGTTAAATTGATTATCTGCAAATTTACACACAGCATCTAAAAAATAACATCTTCCTAACAAGATACTCTATTCTTAACAATCCTGAATTATAATGTTAATAGGATTAGATTGGATTGCTATTAATCACAAACTATTAAAAACGTGCTTCCAACACCTGATTGGAAGTTCCATTTCTTGGAATTCAATTTTATACTCACTTTGCAAACGCTGATGTTCCATGGACGTGAAATCCACGAAATCCCTGCCTGGTTCCCAACTTCCCATGTTCTGCAGTTTCAGGTTTGGAAAGAAAGCCAACAGATGATCCAAACATTGAATCAATTAACAGAAAGCCCCAAATTTATTGCTCCCATCCTTTTGAACTCTGTTTGCCAGAAGGGGAAAGAAAACCCATAATCTGATTCCCAGCGGGTTTTGCCATGCATGGCACAAAAGAGCTTGGCAGACACCAAATTTATACTGAAATAAAGGCCTTTGGTACAGACTCTCATGAATGGTTTGCATAAGGAAGGATGTGCTGCTTACTCTGGATAAGTGTGGGACAGCCTTCAGGTAATCCTCAAACAGCAGAGCAGGCTGCCTTTAAGGAATTTAGACCTCAGTGTACCCAGAAATCTTAAAATGTGCTGTTTTGTGTGGGTTTATGCAGAGCACACGAGGAGGATCCTCCTGTCCTCTCTCCCCTGGGGTACTGGCATTTCTCCTGTGACTCTCTTTTCTCTGTCTTCAGCTCTTATCACTCACAAAAAACATGTTTGAGACTGGTAAATCCTTAGAGGATAAAGGCCCTCCTAAGTAGGATTTTTTCTCATGGGACATATCAGGCAGTACAAGAATGTTGTCGTTGTCCAAAACATTTTTCAAAACCCTGGAAAGTAAGAAAGTAAGAGAGAGAGAAAAACAGATCAATATTTCCTTTTTTTTTTTTTTTTCTTGGAGGAGGAAGTGGAGGAAGCAGAGTGTGGAAATCGGTACAGATCTTTTTGAAATACCCATTATATGATCATAAAGATACTTTCTATTCCTTCCGGTTACATTTTTTCTACTAAACCCACATATTTTATTAACAGAACTGGGAGTATACTTTAAAGAGTATGGTCTAGAAAAGCTAAAGAAATTTCTAAATATTTTAGATGTGATCCATAGCTATGATAACTCTGTGGATAAGTTACCAGCTATGGGTTCCTCCCTATCCATGAAACAGTTCAATATTTCACTTTTTAATTGCATCCCTACTTTATGACAAGTTTCAAAATGTGGGATTCCCTAGTTTTTCACAGGGTTTGGTGGTGGACTTGATCCACATTTCAGCAGATGTGCCTGGGCCTGAACTGGGAACACACTGAGTTGGCATGAAAGAACCTTGTGGCATCCTGTGGGACAGCTTGGCACAGCCTGGGGCCCTCTGTGATGGATGCTCTTCCTATGCCCTGGTGCTTGCAGGACACAACCAATACACAACTCAGACTCTGCCTCACTGAGTCTCACAAAGCCCTTTCCAGCCCAAAACTCTTGGGCTCTGTGGAACCTCTCCAGATTTTTTTTTTTTTTTTGTCCCAAAGGTCACACAGAGACAGATGCATCAAGTGACTTGTGCTGCTCTCAGGGCAATGTGCAGCCTGGCACTGGCCCAGGCAGCCTGGCTGGAAATTGGTTCATGAGCTAGAAATGTGCAGAGAGCTGACCTGTGGCTCAATACACGGTGGTGTTTGATCTTCTGGGACCTTGTTCCAGAATCATCATGACTCTTTCTATTAAATTCATGACTTTGAATCAGGCCTTATGTTCATATTTTTAACCTAGAGCTCTTTGGCATTTTGAACAGCATCATTATTTTCCTCATTTCATTCCTTGATATTGGTGAAGTTGTTTCTGCTGAGTTTTGTCAAAAAATGTATCCAGCCTCCCAGTTAATAAACCTCTGCTTCAACACTGCCTGGTCACATGTAGCCTTTCCTTGGAAAACTCTCAGTCTGGTAATGTAATTCTTTATATTGAAAGGCTTCAGAAATCATTAATTGAGATTGCCATGAGATTATGAACTTTGAGAACATTTTTTCTTCCTGTGTTTGCAGGGATAACCTGCTTGACCTATACAGGGAGTTTGGGAGGTTTCTTGGCACAGATATTAGAAAAAATTAAAATGCTTAGTGGTGGTGTGAGGGGGTGATTTGGATCACTTAAAAATCACTGTCAAAGGTATTAGCAAGGATGGATTTAATGTGATGTTGTAAAAGTGCAACTGAATGGTCTGAGTTGGGAGGGAAAATAAAGATCTTTCATTCCCAGCCATGGGCAGGGCTAATTTCCACTAGACCAGGTTCCTCAGAGCTCCACCCAACCTGGCCCAGAACTCAGGAAAAGGGCATCCAGAGCTTCTCTGGGCAACCTCTGCCATGCCTCACCACCCAATATCTAAATAAATATTAGGATATTCTTCCCAATATCTATTTCTTCCCAATATCTTCCCAAATTCCTCCCAGCATTCCCCAGGGAATGCCAAGTATGATTAGTAAGAAACTGAATCCCAAACCTCTCCTGGTGGAGTCTCTCTGACTTATAACAGGTGGAGATGTGCCATTTGCCTCTTATTTCTGTGGGCTGGTTTTCCCAAAGATCTGCCCCAGAGCAGCAGGTCCCATTTGACATTTTATTGCCTGCCATGATACTCCAAGGTCATGCTGTAAAAAAGATCCACCCAGCAGGTGAAATCTGCCTTTGGTAGCCCATCTCTGCCTTCTGCAGGTCCTTGCCCTGGGGCTGGCACGGGGAGCTCTGCAGCACAGGCAGGCTCTGCTGGGCTCTGTGCCTTGGTGCAAACCCAACCCTGAAGAAACTACAGGCTCTGAAATCCCAAATATCCCAGCACTCCAGCAGTGATTCAGGTCTAATACAGTGCCACTCTCCTTATTTAAAAATGGGAAATCACATCAAATGTGAAAGCAATCTGCTCCCATCAGGATGCTAAATACTGTTTTGTAGTTGGATTAAATAAATCTTAATTAGGACCCTCAGTGTATATTTTCATTTATTGCCTTCCTTCCTCTTTTTTTTGCCTCTCCCCACATGCAAGGATCTGACTGGAATATAGTGAAAAATTGTAAAAGTTAAAAACATGGGGGGAAATACACAAAAAACAAACATGTGCATCTTCCCAGCTACTGAAATATCAGGAGTTTGTTTTTCTCATAAATGCAGCACATTTATTTGTGTGCCTCTGTTTGCACACGTGCATATAAAAAAATAAGAATCTAAACATATAAAGAAATGATGATCACATTCAAACATATTCTTTGCAGCTTATGGGGCAGAAAAATCTATAGAGCTTCAAATGACCATCTTCTGTAGTTCAATTTCCTTTGTAATGAAAACTAACACCACAGAAGTATGTACATTGTTCAATTTAATATGGTCAATGAAAATTTATATCCCTCCTCTTATTTTATTCTGAATTATATTATTGCAGAAAATGAACAGACCACATGTGATTCAAAGGGAAAATAATCAGTTTTCATTTCCTATTGGCTTAGGGATATGAGTGAGCAAGCTTGAAAGAGAAATTTCTTAAGCAGAGCAATATTTTGTACAGAGGGTTTTTTTTGAGACCCGAGTCACTTAAAATGATTTCAGCAGAGTATTGAGGTCTAATTTCCAAGTCAGAAGCACAACTGAGTATTTACACTCCTGCAAGGAATGCTGTTCCCAGCAGTGAATGTGGCATTTCAGCTGCACCAGCCCAAACCCCAAGTAGAGGGTTGTGTTCTTTGAACACAAATAGGCTCTGGTTTTGGATTAGTTGAAAATGAAAAATGTATTTTCATTCATGGCATGCTCTTTTCACCCCTCCCCACCACAGGAACAGACACTGCACCCCTCAGGTCTGTATTCTTTTAGGAGAGGGGACATTGAGGAACCTGGCAGTGGCAGGGCTGGTGATAATCACAGGCAAAAGGCCTGGCTCTTTTTCACCTTCATTTTTGTTGCTACAGAAGTGGGGTAATGGGACTGAGCTTCCCAATAGAGAGAGGATTTGAAAACATGGGAACTAAAAATGCAAAATTACTTTTGTAATATCTGTAGGTAAAATATTGCTGGTGGTTGAGGCCCTGGTGGACACATCAGATATTCCAGGGAATGTGGCTAAACCTGAGAAAATGACTCCCAAAAATCTTCATTGTGTTTTATGTCTTCATGAGGGTCATCCTAGTTGATTGTCTCTGCACAACTATATTTATATATCTACAGCCAGTGAGCTGAATTTAACCAAACTGACTAAAAGACTTGAGAAAAAAAAATTTATATTAATTAAATGCAATATGGGATCTTCCTGCAGACATATGCTATCTGCAACCAGTGTAGATAAATTAATCATGAACTATCTTGAATAAATGTTCTTAAAGGAAAAACTTGCTGTGAAGTGGTAGCAAATGAGTCAAAATGATACAGATATCAGGACTCTTTCTGTTTGCTTCTCTGCTATTCTCTGCTATAAACAAAAGTATAATCTTTCATTAACTATTTGGCAAGCTTGGGGTGGAGGGGAGTTTTTTTTTTGTTTGATTGGTTTTTTTGTTTTGTTTTGTTGGGGTTTTTTTTTGTATTTGCAGCATTTTGCCATCTCTTCATTTTTGTCTTCCAAAAGTGGGTACAGGCAGCCTTTGACTGAGGCTAACCTGGAACCAGATGTGATATACTTGGGCTAGTAAGGCCAAAACAAGAAGTTAAATTTTGTGGCTGCATATCAGTCAACTCAGGCACTACTGTGCCGTGAGCCATTATGCAATGTAAACAAACAAATTGTGCTTTCATTAAGGGCTTTGAAGTCCTTGATGAAAGGAATGATCTGAAAGAAGGTATTGTTGATTCTATAATGAAAAAATCAGGACACTTCATGTACACTGGTTTTCAAGAGTGTTGAAGTGCTAATTGAAGTTGCAGTGAAGATCTTTTTTAAGCAAACCAAGGCAGCACAGGTTTATTTTCCCAACTGTACCAATTAATGGTGTCTGGTGACACTTTTTATTCCCCAGAACATTCCCTCTACTTTCCAGGAGAGTACAAGTCTTCTGTATCTTCTGTCTCATGGGGATGGGGATTCATAAACTGTAATCAATGCAGCCAGAAGGTTATTCAGGCTCCTCTAAAGAAAAGAACTGAATTTCAGCAATTGATCAGGAAAGAACTGAATTTCAACAATTGATCAGACTCTCTTAATCCCATTTGCCAACATTTATTAGATTTCCATTGAGTGCCTTAGTGCATGTTTTAGTTGCCCACACCTACTGCCCCTTTTTTATGCTTTGGGCATCCTTTTAAACTTTCAAGTTACCTTAAGGGCATCTTCTGTAGGTCCTGAGAGCAACTTAGAGAGCTTTAGAAATCCAGCTTCAGGCAACTGAACCCCAGTCTGAGCCACCAACTGAGCTAGAACTAACTGAGATAACCTTGACTGTGGATCTTAAAGTGCCACATCCTCTGTAGAACATGGAAAGCAGAGCTCTGGTGCTCCCCAAATTCAGAAAACAGGCAGAACACTGCATAGCTAAACCACTTCCACCTATGGAAACAGATGCATGGTGTGGAAATTTGCATTCACAAGCATTGAAAACTATTTATGTTTACACTAAGTCCCACAGGTTTGCTACCACAGAAGGGTTTTGCTCTCTAAACATTTATTAAACACATAGAGACCAATGAAAGAAATTGCAAATGAAGTTTGTAATGCCATTCTAATATACATTTAGCAACTCAGTTGTGAAAATTATCCACCTACAATGCCAGAATAATGGATGCTATAAAGAATAGGGGAGTATAATGGGAATGACAGGGTTTAGCTGGGCTGTTTTGTAATTACTGTGAAGAATATGTACAGTGACTCATCCCTAATCCTATTTCTAATACATTTTTAAAATTTTGAGTCAAGCAAACTGCCATCCACTTCTGCACTTGATCATATTGTCTTTGACTCTAATTGGAATTTGAGTTGTATGTGCCTCTTTAGGCCAGACTGCAAAAGTTTCATGTTTAAATTCTCTCTGTAGAGGACTCTTCCACATCCTCTAAAATCACCCCTGCCATAATGCCCAAAGAAAATTGCCATCTGAAACCCACAGAGCAGGACAGGAGCTGTGGTTATTGCTGCTTCAGAATTGCCAACACACCCAGGCTTTGCTAAAATAGCTCAGCACCTTTGCTGGATTTTGTCAGATGCATCTGTTATATATTATTTTTTAATCATTTTTTATATTTTTATTTTTACCTGTGAGTTCATGGTTGGAGCTGCTATTGTGCTTCATCTCTTTGCTAAGCTTTTAACAGAATCAGTCTCTAACTTTTCTGTGGTCCTTGCCTACCTCGGGCTGCCAACAAAACAGAAATAGAAACCTCTCCCTTTAAAAAGGTCAGTCAAAACCAGGGAAAAATCCCTGAGTTCCACCTCTTTCAGTGGGGGCAGGTAGGGCTTGAGTAAAACAACAAATGCTTCACTACTCATCTCTAAAAAGGCTCGTGGTGCAGTTTATTTTACCCCAGAAGGAATCAGTTCAGCTAAGAAAGTACTAATCTCAAAACAAAACCCTGATGGGTCTGCAGAGGATCCAACAGAGAAAAGCACCTTGGAAGGAAATTAAATGCAACATAAAAGCTCCTGAAGCTTGATAGCACGTTTTAGGCTCACCAGAAATCAGTAAATAAATTAAAAAAATGAGAGGTGAAAAACAGATTGGAGAGGTGTTTATTTTCCCCAAGGAGAACTTGAACATCCACTGGAGACCAGGGAAGAGTGTTAATGAAGCAAGGAGCATCAGGGGAGCTACTTGACTTAATACAGTCCTTTATTTTATTTATGGAGAACTGATTTTTCCATCAAAATGCCTGATGTGGACTTACAAAAAGCATCCATGGGGGGAAGAGAAGAAAACTACAGAGACTCCCACCTTATCACAGACCTCTAACTGACCTGGGAGTGATTTTATTAGAAATGTGCTTGGGAAGCTCTGTCAGGGTTCAACTCAGGCATGGGTTACAGCTTTGGAAGCAAGGCTGAAAATTGCCCAGGCCAACCTGTGTGCTGTTAATGACATCATGGGCAGCACAGCCACAGGAACTTCTGCTTGGGAAAATGAAAATTGGAAGGAGGGAAGGAAGCCATGGCTGCAGAACTTCTGTTTCTTTTACAGACATTTTGTTTCTGTATTGGTCAATAAAACAGGCCAGGACTTTCTCTCCTTTCCTAAGGACAAGTGACGTGGCCCATCTGCCCATTCCTCTCCTCCCAGGAGGAGGTAGCTTTGCTCTTACTGCATGTTAGGTGTAATCTCTGGCCCCTTCACCTCTCCTCATCAGCAAGTACTAATTAAATGGTAATTAAACCCATGTCTTTGGCCACAAAAAGTTTTGATGTAGCCACGCTGACCCAGGACTCCAGAAGAGAAATTATCAAAAAGGCTTTAATGCCCCGTGGGGTACTGATGTGTGACTTGATGTTTCCTTTCTGGGAGCTGCTGTGGCACAAGGGCACAGCTGAGTGCCCTGAAAACCAAGCAAAGGGAAATGTTTTGCCAAGGAACCTTTGCAAAAAGGACAGATGGTCTGGAGCAAGTGGTTAACTGCAGAGAATTGATACAGTTCCCTTCGTAATTGGCAATAAAACTCTGTTTTACCTTTGGGGGATAATTTCTTGAGAGAAAGTACCTGGTTTGTGTTCCTAACAGAAAACACAAAAAGAGTTTGTTTATCTGTCTGGATAGTGTTACTTGTTTTGTCATTTTAAATGAGCTCTGGCATCCCTGAGAGACTTTAGTGCACTAGGAATTTGAAAGAAAGGCCTTTCCCAAAGCTCAAAAACAATTGCTAGACTGACAGGTTGGGAGTGAAAGTGCTACAAGCCCTTCAGTCAGGTGAATCCTCAGAGGAAATCCCACTCCTCAAAAAAAAAAAAAAAAAAATTCCAGGCAAAAATCCCACCTAAGCTGACAAAGATAGGAAGGAAGTTACAAAAATATGGAGCCAACATCTAGAATTCATTGCATACATTTATATGTGGAATTTGATGTAAAAAGAAAAGGTTGATGAAAGTGAGGATATATTGCAACCTTACTCATGATCAGTGAGGAAACTTGAAAGAATCATTTGGCCATGTATGACCAAAGAAAATGTTTGTACCAGCAGCCCTAACACCCAGCTTTGTTAGAGGACACAAAAAGGAGTGTCAAAGGAAAAGCAAGGCACTGAACACACTGAAATTGAATACAGGTTGAAATGAATAATATGAGTTGAAAATGAATAACCCATGAAATTAATTAAATACACATTTCTCTGTTCAAATGGAAGAAGATGTAAATTGGTAGAGAATAAAACTTCATATTTCCTGAGTCAATTGTTTGAGGGAATGTGAACTCACAAGTCCTGTAGAAAACAGGTTCAATTTAATCACTCACCTAAAAAGACCATTACCCTGAAAGCCTGGTGTGTTGGGAAGGAGGGAGATCAGGAAACTGGAAAGGTCAGTCCAGAGGAAAAAGAATGGATTTCAGAGTCACAAAATGGGATTTATAAGTAGTGTTTGTCAGAGTGCCATCATGAAAAATAGATATTGTCACACAGGTTTTCACTGTTTGGTGATACATTTAACCAGCCAGTTAAGGAAAAATCTGATCCTCCCAACACCAAGCTGTGATTTGTTTTCTGCATGTATGTAGGGAAATCACAGAGTACTAAACCACTGATGAAATGAGCTGCCAGATTACTACCAAAATATCTGTTTTTCTTTATTTGTATTTCATTGTGAATGCTTCAGATCAGTCCTTGCCTTCCCTTCAAAATCCCATGCATTTCTAACACCTTAGTGCAGGTACCAGGAACTGTGTGAGAAAGTTCCTTTTCAGACTCACATTAATTTTTCCTCCTTTCACCTCCCCCAGCTGCAAATGACATTTGTTCAGGCTGCTCCCCAGGTGAACCCAGGCATCTTTCCAAGCTTAAAGGCCAAAAGCTCACAGATGTCATATGTCTTTTCTGATATTTCCAAACAAAATGAACACTCAGAAGTAATTTCCATTTCCATCCCTGTATTTGTCTTCAAGTGCACTTCCTTCCCTCATTTTCACTCCTTTTCTTCATTTTATCCACTTTTCCTTTTTAGCTTGCACATGTTTCCATTAGTGTGTTCTCCAAACGTATGCTGAGAATTTTGTGGTGACTCCAAAAGATGTATTAGAAGAAACAGGTATCATAATGCACAAGGGTTAAAAATACCAGTATTATATATTGCAAAATATCTTCCAGACCCTACACAATGGTTTACCTCTGTGCTGGAGGCTTTGGAGCAGGATACCAAAGACTTAAACTTCTGAAAACTTCAGATTGTGAATATACTAAAAAAGAGAAAAATATTTCTTGGTTTCTTTTGGGTTAGGTTTTTTTCCCCCTATTTTTTTTGCCTTTTCTTTTTTTCTTTTTATCTCTTTTTTTCCTTGGTGGCCTAGTTTTCTGCCCAGCAAGTGAACAGAAAAGGCTCACTGAAGGTCAGATGAGTACCAAAGCTGCTGCAGAGGAAGCTGAAAGAGAATTAAGTCAAAAGCAGGAAATGGGAAAAGGGGCAGGAAATGGGACCACAGCAGGGATCTCTTAGATCACCCCTGGCATTCATTTGGCCAGGGTTACATGTCAAGTTACAAAGTTATAGCAATACTGAGTATTTTAAATCCTAGGAAATTATATTCCTCCCAGACTTCTCCCTTTTATTAAATTATTTCATTATTCCTCCTGTAAAAGGACTAATTTAAGAATGCAATTTTAGTGATGACCATGAAAACATGTTCTCTTGTGGGTTATAGAAATGTATTTCCCTCCTTCCACTTCAGGCATCACCAAGATTCCTCCTATTTTCACCGTGTCTCTCTGTCTCTATTCCTATTCTGCTTGGTGTGTACAAAAATCAGTCAAGAGGTATATTAGAGGTCTGCACTGAAATAAGTTAACAAACTTTTTTTTCTTCACACCGTAGATTCACAATTGTAGACAATTGTATCAAATTCCTTTTGGAAATCCTTGCACAAGCAAAAGTTAGACAATTTCACCTATCAGTCCTTAGCAAGACACACCCCACTTTAATCCAGAAATCACTTTTGATGAACTGCTGTATTCTTGAGCATTTTTATTTGACTATATCTATAATATTTTTTCTGTCACCATTTGTTCCAACAAGTCTTGCATTGAATTAATTTAAACCCAAGAATGTGTAGATTTGTAAAGAGAAGTTATGTTTTTTCATAAAACTGTAAAAAACCCATGTTTTGAGCACATCAGGAAGGGAGGAACAAGAAGGATGGAACCTCACAATCTGAAGCTGTAATTGGACAATTAAACCCCAATATGCAAACGGACCAAAACTTATAAAAGTGTGAGACCTCGTGACCAGTTGTCCATTTTGTGACCATTTTGGATCCACCTTGGATGTAGCCCTGGCCAGGCTCTTGTACTGCCCAAAGTGGATCCTGAAGGCCTTTCAATAAATACCTTCTTTATTCTCTTAGCTCTGTCCAGTGTCTGTTTCAGGTCAGCCTTCCCAAGGCATCACTAGTAATTTTGCTTAGTGAATAGTACCACATTATTTTTAAATGAGTAGATTACAGATCAAATCTCCCACTCAGCTTTGATCTAGATTATTTTGATTTTTTTTTTCCCCAAGAAACAAAGAAAGGAGGATGAAACCTTATCAGGAACAGAAAAAGTGTCAGAATATTCTGAGTTGGAAGGGACCCACAAGGATTAATCCCAAGTCTTGGCCCTGCTCAAGACAACCCCAAACCCTCCTGCCATGTGCCTGAGAGTGTTTTCCAAACACTCCCTGAGTTCTGCCAGGCTGGTGCTGTGACCACTGCCCTGGGGAGCCTATGCAGTGCCCAGACACCCTCTGGGGGAAGAATCAGGATGATAAAAATGGTGCTCAAAAATACCAAGGAAAACTTCTTGTCTGCTGGGTTCTTCTTCACCCCAGCTCATTTGAAATATAAAAAGTTCTCCCCTGGCACTCTGTAAATGTAGTCCAGGAATTTGAAACTTGCAGATATGCAGACATCAGTAAAATTGATAAGGCTGTTAGACTCTCAGAAGCTGTATTGATCAGCTGGTGGGACACTTTATCACCCTGTCACAATTAAGTGTTGTTTTAATAGCCCCTTTTCCCATTTAATTGTTTCTCTTCTTCATTAACAATGTATGAGGCCTAATGCTAAAAGAGTGGCATTCCATCCAGAGGGATTAGCAGTTTCTGCAGGGAATTGCCTGTTTTGCACACCCTTCCAATGTGCATTTTATCACGGCCATCAGCTGAAATCTGCTCTTGGTTTGTGCATCCACTGAGTCCCAGCCCATGGAGATTCACAGGATTCACAAAAATTCTCAGTTTGTTTGGTCTCAGAGTGGTTCCCACCAACACCCCACTCCTGCACAAATACATTGGAGGTTGATACAAGAGCAAACTCACTGTGGCAGCTGTCAGTTATCTTTATTTTAGGTTGGCTGTGAGGAATATTTAATCTTATTAAGATCCACCTCTTTTTCTTTTAGGAAAAAGATGCATTTGTGTAAAAAGGTGCTTCATTAAAACTGAAGTCATTGAATATTTCCAATTCAAAGAGAGAGCTTGCGTATTTTTTAACAGTAGTTTTATTTTAGCAGGAGGGATGTTTATCAACACCAACAAAAAATCCAAGCACTTGCCATCATATATTGAAAGGGTCTGACAGCCAAAAAACCACTTCATGCCCTTTGTGGTTTGGCTTTGACACATTGATCACATTTCCTACTGTTTTTATAACATCTGTCACCATTTTTACACAATCAGCCTTCTAGATGTGTAGAACCCAAATCCCTTCACTAAGATCCCCTTTTCAGTCTGTAGGAAAGTTAATGGTCCATGAAAATGTCATATCATTTATTCAAAGGACAACAAGGATAATTTCTGACCTCTTGCTGTCTCAGTGGCTGCTGACACTTCACTCTTGCCTCTTCTTGGTGATATTTTTATGCAGGGCAATTTCTAGGTAATTAAATCACTTAGAGGTAAACTTTGTTACTGAGTTTCATGTAGTGCTTTTTCCCCTCCAAAAACCTTACATGAACTCCACCTAAGCAGCTGCAAATCATTAAAGTTATCAGAAAACACTTCAAAAAATATGGTCAATAAAGAAAAATTAAAACTTTGAACATGTTAATTCTTTGATTTCCTGAGGGAGGCAAATCTTTAAGCAATAGTGTTGTACACAAAGCTGCTATTCCAGCTCTTAAAAAACTTTTCATCTAACGACAACCATTCAGTGACAATGGGAGGAAAAGGAAATGTGTGCTGAATGTGTGCAGCATTATCAAACCTTAATCATGAAGGTTAGAAGGGATCCATGGAATCATCTACAGATGCAGCAATTGATGGACTCTGGCTTGAAAGCTTGGAATGAAGTGAAGAATATTTCAAATACTGCTGTGAGGTGAAAGCATTTTCCCTTCAAGAGTGTACTGTTAGTGTACAGTGCTGGACAATGACCCTTGAGCCATCATCTGTGTATTCTCCTCTGTGGGCTGACAGGGGGTTGGAACTGGATGAACTTTAAGGTCCCTTCCATCTCAAACCATCCTGGGATTCACTGAGGCAGTTCCTCCACATTTCTGGGTAGAATCTGCCTATCTGTGCTCAAGCCTTGCCAGTCACATGGCATCAATTCCAGGCTGTGGCACACTCCCAAGTGTCTTCCAAAGCCAATCTGCACTGGCCCAGCAGCTCCAGGGTCTTTGGACATCTGCACATCAAGCCACCCTCAGCAAGAAGCTCCGTAGCCCTTTGCTGCCCTGTCCCATATGCCAATGACTTTGCCTGCAGTATGAGCTCCCAAACTGCACTCTTCTAGCCCAAAACTCCACTGGTGGTCTCATAAAGGCCATACAGAAGAGAAGGATCATTTGTTCCTGGAGTGACTCTGTGCTGCCACCCAAACTGCCAGGGTGAAGTGGGTCTTTGCTGGAGGGGCACACTCCTGACCTTTGTTCAGATTTTCTCCTGTTCTTTTCTCATCCCTAGTCTGAACTATTGCAAGAAGTCGTTCTATTCCAGAAGCTGGCCTTTAAACTGAACCTTTTGATCCTCATGAGATCCCTGTGAGATCACTTCTCCATCTTACTTTCCCTGCTACCAGCACAGTGGCTGCTCTCAGTTTGGCAGGGTGTGGTCACTACACCAGGAATGAGCTGCATGAATTAATGTTTGCTCTCACCACCCAAGGGTCACCTGCTGGATTGGGAATAGGTGCATTTCCCCTCCCTACTGCCCTGGACTGTTGCTGTACCTGGCATGAAACAATTTCCAGACTTGTGTCAGGAGTTGCCAGACAGGCCCTGAGGGCAGAATTCCAGCGCTGCTCCAGAGAACAGCTCTAACCTCAGTGCAATCCCATTTTTGACATGTTCCCCACTGACTATTTCTTCTCATCCAAATAGTAGAATTAGAGCCTTTAAACATTTTAATTTGGGAAGCTCTGGGAAGCAAGTAGTTTCAGAGATGGAAGAATATTGTTGGAAAGCATTACCAGAGGCTCGCCTGGATCTAAAATTATCCTGCAGACATCTGCTGCTAAGTGCTTCTACAAGCAGCACCCTGGGCTGATCCCTCATCTTTGCTGGCTTTTGAAGGCTCTCTTAGCTTCCATGTCCCATAACTGCTCTTCCAGAAAGACTCAGGATTTGCCCAGTTACTCTGCTACTGGTGCTGAACTGACTTGACTCAGAACAGGATTGTTCCAGTGGAGAGCATTCCTGAAAACCCCTTGCTGGCCTCAGAACCAAACCACTTCAGAGGCTCTCCTGTTTCCAGAGAAACACAACTGTTCTTTTGGTCTAAAAAGGCACAAAACTGTTCCTTTCAATCTGAAAAGATCTGTCTCTGTGCCGAGAAAATCTTTCAAAGAGTGAATTTAAAAGGATAAAGAGAAAAGTTTGCTCACCGACACACATCTCTGCTGTTGGCAGTGCACCTTTATGAATTTATTCACAGCTAATAATGGAGACATTTACAAGCCATTTAGCAAGGTGAACATTCATTATTAATTGGTAAATTAATAAACCATAATCAGGGACAGATCCTGTGACACATCCCACTTTGTCTGTGAAAACCATTTTTTATTATTTCCAGTACAACTCCAGCAGCTTTTATGCTCTGTTTAGGATGTATTTAGGGCTTCTTCTGCTGTTTCCTTTGGGGACTAGACTCTATTACCAAAGTAATCAATAACTACAAGCTGGTTTCTCCTTCTGCTAACACAGACACAAACAAGGACTTCTGTTATAGTTCTGATAATTTGAAAATTCCATATAGGTTTAGAAAAAAATAGAATAATTAATATTCTAATTATTATTATACTAATCACTATTATTCTAATAGTAATGTTTCAAACTGGAAAAAAGCTCTTCAGATGGAAGTACTTAGAGTTCAATTTGTGTAGCTGAGGAAAAAATTAAACATAAAGCTAAATGAGTTGAGTTCTAACACTTCTAATTTAAGATCAAGAAGTGAGTTGATTATGGTGTATAATTAAATATCATAATAAAGAGCAAATTAACTCTGCCAGGGCTTTCCCCTACCTTTTTACATTTAAGTATTTCAAATGTACCAACCAGAGAAAGAAAAGGAATCAGCAGCCACAAGTTAGAGATTACATATTGAAATCATAAGTATGGCATAAGATTATAACCAAGGAACAATTCTGTTAAAGTGATGTTGATTAAAAATCAAAAAAGTTTTCCATTTACATCTTGTGATTGCTTCAGATGCAGAGGGATTGTATTCCTCAACTATTTATTTCAGAAAATTATAAAGCATTGGGAAAAGAAAAAAAATACTGTGATTGTATGAGTTGTGGGATATATAAAGTCAGACAAAAAAATCAGACTAAAAGTGATAAGAAATTTCTTATATTTTTTATATATTAATTGAATTCATTAGTCAGTCTTAAAATGATGTAATGAAGCTAGCTTTTGGGGAGGTAATTTTTTAACATTTTTCTTTTAATCTATTTCATACTTCATATTTAAGATAAAGCAGGTAAAACCAGGCAGAAATCAACCAGGCAGAGCAACCGGTTAAGATCCCAATAAGCAAAATATTTATCCACTTTATCCTTTTTTTGCAAAGGCATTGATGCTGAATTCCTGATGCTAATGCTTGAAGGATCAAGGAAGGAAGAAGGGCTGCCATGGGGATGGCTGGCTGCTGCAATGTGATGCCCACACTGCAACTGCAGCTCCTAAAATTCCACACCTTGAGGACAGTTGTGCCACTCCTCACTGCAGCAACTTCCAGGCACACAAATTCCCCCATGAATGTGCAATTTTCTCTGTCAGTGATGGATCAAAGTTGAGTAATGCCTGGAAGATTTTCACAAGAGCAAAGAGTGACACTGCCCTCCTCTTAAGAACTTAATCTAATTGCTGGTCTCCATCATACATGCATGTTTTACAGCTGTGTGAAAGACAATAAAGGTAATTTCCTGCCCATTTTATGTGCCATTTTTCAGAAAGGCAAGAGGGTGGCTTCAAAGTAACAATTAACATGGGTTGTTAAGTTTGGTAGATGGTAGCTTTGAGCATCTCCTGTTATTTAGGATTTATGCTGCTATAGCTATCCATGCAAAAATAAAATAATAGGCACTCTGGAAAAATTTTAAAGGAGGTTTAGAGCATTTCTATCAGAAGCACAGCGTCTGTTTGATAGTTATGTCAATAGAAATAAAAGGTAAATTTAGTGGGTTGAGTTTTAAAGCAGCTTCCAAAACAGATGTTTAAGGCTCTTCCCCTTGTTCCACATTTTTTGCAGTGTAGCACTTGTAAGACTTTTCCCTCTTAATTGTTTTGGGGTATTTTGTTTGGTTGTTTTTTTAAAGATTCAGTAGGAACACAGTGACCTAAAGCCACAAAGATAAACACAGAAATCAAGTTATTTAAACTACAGACTTGATCACACCACTGAATACTTGTTTAATCCCTTTCCTCTGCACTCCATCGTCACAAGGCCAGGATACCTTGTCAGATCTTACCTGATAGAGGGGCTCAGCTGAGAATGATTCCAGATTTCCAAAATTAGTAATAATTTTCAGTCTGGTGGTCTAAGGTGTAAATTAAAGCTGATCTGCAGGCTGTAACACAGAAATTAATTGATAACATCTGCAAAACAAACCCCCCTTCCCCACATACATCGCCAACAGGGTTTGCCTTGTTTGCCTCACTTGTTTTGCCCAGACATGAGCTTTTATAGAAGAAATGTTTATTGCCTTTTCTTACAAATCCTGGCTGATTGGGGTTATCCTCCTGAATTCCATCCCCACTGCCTCCAGCTCTGACTAATGAGCATTTCCACAACTCAGACAGAAAAGGATCACCTTGAATGTGCTGTCTTGGGCAATGAAAGAGTTACACATGATCATTAGACCCTCCCTAGATCCCCTTATCTCAGATTGGGGCATATTCATATATTAATCTAAGACACTAAAAACAAATCTGATGATTCAGACTGTGAGGGTCTCTCTTGCTCTTCCTGTGTGTCCACCAGCTATGGACAGAGGTCAGAAAACTTGGCTCCCAAGATGAATAAATTAATCCCCTTCCTAGAAATCCAAAATTTTATTTGACTGTACAACTTAAGTGAAAACTGCCCTGTAGAAAGAGGAGAAAGAGCATCAGAGGACACACTGATAACCATCCCTGCATAGGCTTTCCCTTCCACCAATTGGAGTTGGGGTCAGTTTTCTCCAGACAGAAAAGTTCTGATTTGTATCATTGATACCCACCCTAGGTAAATATAAAGAAATTCAAATGTCTTGCACTGAGGCATATAATCCTTGCCTGACTGCCTAAACTAAGGCAAACACAGAGCACAGCAATAATTCAGACATGGGGAAGGGAGCCAGGTGGGAAGAATGCAAATGGTCTTTATGATCTTGTTTATTTGGCTATATGGAAGTAAGGTCTGAGTGTGATGTTTATCATCAGATCTAATATAGTGGTGCCAAATCTTGAGCGAGTGTTCTGCAAATCCTTTAAAGCTCTGCAATTATTCCTGACAGGACAGGCTGGAAAAGCCAGCCCTGCAGTGAGGCAGGAAAAGCTTAGGCAAAACAAGAGAAAGGAAAAAATCATTCTTGGAAGGTTCATGTGTGGATGTTGTGGATGTTAAATTGCCTGTGACATATTTCTGACTATAATGCATTAAACAAGGAGATTATAGGAGAGCAAATCTGTCTTTGAGGACAGATCTACAGGTTGCTGACTGGTTTAGTTCATTGTCGAAGATTACTACAGAATCCAGAGGCTTTTCTTCCCATTTCAGGTGACTTTATATAAAAATAGTAGAATTATGTTTCCCTATAAAAAAATAGAATTGTGTTGCCCTTGATCACATTATATACAGCAAACCTTTAGCTTAACTTTCTGTACATGCAGCTCATTTTCCATGAAAAAAAATTAATTCATTTAAAAGAGAATCTAGGAAAGAAAAAAAGGCCAGAAGTTTTGTATTGCTTCAACTACTTCTTTTAAGCTGAGAGTGTGGAAGATAAAAATTACATAATTATACACATGTTAAAAACCCCTAAATGTGTGTATTAGAAGCTCACACCAATATTCTTTAAATTTTTCAGTTCTCAATTCCACGAGATGCAATGAATTGCGCTCTCAATGTACATATTGATTCAACACAACTCCACACAGACACACACCAAAGCTGGCACTGGATTTAAGAAAATGAGAGGTGTGGGATTTTGTAATTACTTTCTGTGTAATAAAAAGGGCTGGATCCATGCTGATCCTCTCTGCACATCACTAAACCAATTTATCACTTTCCAGCCACTTAATAAACCTCAGTGGGAGCCAGGCAGTCAGAACTGGTGTTATTCTGCTGGTGTCAGGGGCTGCATTTCACAAGATCTCACCCTTCCTCTCACACCTCTTGCTGCCACTGTTTCTGAAGCAGTTTTCCTCCAGTGACCAGAATGACCAGAGCCCTCACCTCATCTCTGAGCATCCCTGGTAATTACATGCATTGAGGAGACACGTCTGAGCTTTAATTCCTCCGGGTCAAGCAGTCCCAGCTCTCTCAGCCTCTCCTCAGTGACAGATGCTCCAATCTCTAACACTGAAATCAGAAGTAAAGCCAAAATTTAGGATGTCCACTATTGAAAATAACAACACTTCTTATAAACTGAAATAACAGTTTTCAGAACTAGGTCCTCATGAATTAAAAAGTGAGATAATGACAGAGCAGAGCAACAGAAAGGCATGGCAATACATTCAGGGGAAGCTGCTACACTCAGCGCTGGATAAAAGCTTGTCATTCTGTGAGGTGTGTGCAAATTCGTGCATGCACAAGATGATAATGCAAGCTCTGCAATTATTACCAAGAATAAAAGGGCTTTATCAGCAGATCTCAATGAGTGTGTTACAAAGAACTAGAATAATTTGTAAAATTGAGAACTGGGACACAGAACTGCAAAGTGACTGACAGTCATTCAGAAGGCCAGTGTCAGCCCTGGGAACAGAACCAAGGACATTTTAATCCCTGGACAGAAATACTACAAGTTATCACTTTTTTTCCTCCCAAAAAGTGGTTTTGTCAGTGGGTTGTTATCTTGAGCTAGGAGAATTGTTTTTGAGGTCTTTGTGCCCATTAATTTCTTGGTGCTCCTGTGAAACAGATGATTTTTATCCCTCCTGTGGTTCCTGCCACAAAAACATCTGTGCATGGGGACAGACAGAAAAGTCCCCAGTGTACTGATCCTATTATCCAGCTACCAGAACGTGTAATGTTCTGCTCTCTGCAAATCACAATGGATCTGATTCAAAAAACTTAAATATAGAAACCATCAATTCCCCAAATGGCTAATTATTTTTGAAAGGGATACATTATTGCTGCTTTTTTTCTTTTTTTTCCCAAAAGGCAAATACTGCGGAAACAGCTGTTTTGCACCCATGATACTTTGGAAATGTTCAGGATCAAAGATGACTGGTACTTGTTTAAGACACAATAGCTGCACTTTTGGCTTCTAGGTAGCCAGAACAGCAGGGTAATAAAGAATGGGTTTGGGAATACTTTAAATTCTAGCAGATGCTAGAAACAATTCAGGAAACTGCTAATATCCAAAGGCTAAGGGCACTTCAGCTGATCCAGGCCTCCTTCAGTAGCAACATCCCAGCAGGCAGTAATGAGTAGTGAAGTGTTAAGGAACCATTCTTGTTTCCAGCTGAGTAGTTCCTTGACTAAAGCTTCTTTCCATAGGTCTTTGGAACTTTTGGAAAGAATTGAAAGTGTCAGGCAAGGTGAGATGGTGATTCCTGTCAAAACTGCATTTGCATTTCTAATCACAGTGTTCTTTAAACTACTAACAGCTATAATCCTATTTCCTGTGGATTTCTATGGATCTTTCCAGAGAATTATAGGCTTGAGGCTAATATTAAAGCTGGATAATTACCACTGCACACTTACAGCTTTGTCAGATTTGCTCCCTTCTTTTATTTTCCTTTAAATTTGTGCGCTTTTTTTCCCTTGTCTCTTCTTTCAGGTGAATTTATTCTTAGATTTAAACATGCTTCAAAAATATGGAAGCCATCAACTTTTGGTATTGAAAAAGAACCCTGAAAGAAACAGCAGTGTTGATAAATGGGGCTGTGGTGACAGCTGAGGCTGTGGATTACTGTTCTTACAAGGATTTAATCATGCACCTCTTTGCAGAGAAAACTGCAGCAAAACTTGCATCAAGGGACAGTCTGCAGAATTTGTACAGAATTCCTCTGTATGATCCAGAAATGTACAAAATTACCTGCCCAGAGCACAAAGTAGCACAGAAGTTTGCCCACAAATTTAATTTATGNTTTGGTATTGAAAAAGAACCCTGAAAGAAACAGCAGTGTTGATAAATGGGGCTGTGGTGACAGCTGAGGCTGTGGATTACTGTTCTTACAAGGATTTAATCATGCACCTCTTTGCAGAGAAAACTGCAGCAAAACTTGCATCAAGGGACAGTCTGCAGAATTTGTACAGAATTCCTCTGTATGATCCAGAAATGTACAAAATTATCTGCCCAGAGCACAAAGTAGCACAGCAGTTTGCCCACAGACTTAATTTATGGGATGGAATTTATTACTGAGTAAATGGGTCTTCACTGGCCAGGTATGTCCAGAGGAAAAGGAGGTTCATGAAGGGGCATCACCTCTGCAAAGCATTTGAGAAAAGGCTTTTGGTGGGAGGATGAGAGAGGAAGGAATTGGATGATTTAAAAAATAAGCCTGAAAAGTTTTGTTTGAGCATTTCTTTTTTTAATTTCAGTGATACCATTCTCTTCAGAAGATAGCCTTTGCTTTAGGAGAAGGCAAACAAGTTTGACCCCTCATTCTAACACAGATTCTTTCAGTGATGCTCTGCACATTTTGACTTGATGAAATGTTGTCTTTAAAGCTGTTAACTCCTGAGCCCTAAACTCTAAGCTCTGGAAAGAAATACCTTTCAAGGGGTAATTTGTTGGTTGCTTTTTGTTTTTTATTTCTTTTTTATTATTATTTGATTAGTTTTGTTATTGTTTTGGTTGGTTGGTTGTTGTGTGGAAAGTGGTTTGCCCCTGGGAATGGCCTGTTCCCTCTTGATTTACTGCTTTTTTCCACTGCCTAAACTTAAGGGACTGTTGAGCTCTGAGCCTTGCCATCCTTCTCTGTAGGAGAAAGGAATACAGATGACCTCATCCCTGAAAAGTACCAGCTATGNTCATTTCTACCCTCTAACAAGAGGGCTGCTGCTTCTCTGCCCCGGACAGCTGGCAGTACCATCAGGAGTGTTTCTGTCATCCCTGGAAAGCCTCTGCTGCTGTGTACAACAGAGCAAACAGGGGTATAAAAGGAGCTGATGGACTCTGCCCTTTCATGAAATGTCACTCTGAAACATCCCATCAAATAGGATTTAATAACAGCAGGTCCATATCACCCACTCTGTCAGAGAATGAATCCTCCAGCCTTTGTGAGCACCATCAGGGGCTGGGAGCAGGGACTGTCTTTTATTCAGGATGCAGTGACAGAGTCCTGATATGGAGTTTATAAAGCTGCATCTTAAAATTTATGCTTTCTTGTGAAAGATTCCTTTAGTGAAGTTTCCAAGACTGAAAATGCAAGTAAGTAAGTTAAATGGTCAAATAACAGTAATTAAAATACAGGCAGCACGTAAAATCAAAATTAGGGATTAAATTATGAATTGTTGTTATATAGGGGGAAAGAAAAGGGTTTTCTTGCATTTTTTGCAAGTTTTTTTCTTTTTCTTGTGTATCAGAGAAAGCTACCCACAACACACCAGAGAAATTCCAACATGAAAAGGGGAAATAACATAGAAAATCTTTAACTTGTACAGTAAGAGCTCTCAAAAATAAACCATTAGAGAAATGTGATAACTCATATTATTGCCACAATAATATTACATTCTACAGGATAGAGAATAAGTCTGTTAATAATTCTTAAATATTGTGTTTCTAAAGATAAATTTTCAGAATATTAGAATAAAAAGATTGACTTCTGTTAAACTGTAATTAAATATCAGGAAAATTCTGCATTTCAGTCAAATAGCTCTGTTCTGATTGAACAGAAGAGGAGAAGTAATGTTATCACAAGGGAACTGTTTGCTGTTGTTTGAATGAAAGATGTTTTTATTCACTTGAAAGAGGCTAACAGTCAAGTACTATTGATTCTGCCCAGTGAGCATGCTTAAAGCAGAACCACATAACAAAATTCAATGATTCTCTGGATCACAAACCACTGTTATTTGTCTTAGTTTCGAAATACTAAAAAAAAGTTACAAAAAAAGTTTAAAAAACAAATTAAAAAATTTCTATTGAAAAAACCCGCATTTTGAAACTTTGCCTAGAACTGTTACTGATAAAAAATGGTGATGTAAACAGAATTTTAATAAAAGAAAATTCTGAGGCCTTGTGAGAGTAATTTGTGGTGACTAGTGGAAATTCAGAGACATATTTAACTGATGTTGTATAATTCCAAAGGAAAAACAAAGAGCTTGAAGTGTTTATATTTTTCCTTTCACACTTTTCATTTGTGCTTTTTTTCCAAAACATTTTTTTAAAGAATTATCTAGTTGCACAATTTTATTTTGAAGTTAATGTAAATAAAATCCACCCCAAGGCTTTTTTATTATTTTTTTTTTTAGCTAACAACGCCGCTTTAAAAGTCAATAAAAATTCTGCAAATGCTAATTTTTAGGACAGTTTCAATATTATTATGAAGTATTTATTTTCCCCCAGAAATAAAGGAAAAACTAACCTGTAATGCAGTTCCTTTGGTTATTTTCAGCAGCTTTTCTACTTGCATTCCCTGTATTTACTGCTAGACCAAATACAGATACAGATTTTGAGACTTTGCAGAGTACAGGCCAGATAAGAAATCTGTTATCTGTTAAGTCCTGCCCTATAGCTCTGAATGTTCTGCAATAATGAGCTTTTAGAGATAAAATTTCCTCGTGCTAAACAGAAAAGGTGCATGATCCCAATGGTCTGTGCAAATGTCACTTCTTGAGTACCTCCAGAATGTCTCTAATTACTTAGCAAGTGCCACAGAGGAGGATTTGTACTTATCCTTCACCTGGGGTGAAGGCTATGACAATTCCTGACAATTTCTTGTAGTTCAGTGGACTTTTTTTTCTTAATATTATTCAAGTTAACAAAAGACTGTGGAAAACTTTGCTTCCAGCTTGTGATTTGCACCGGCAGTGACATCTCCAATTCAATGTGAAACCCTCCATTATTCTCCAGGTGCTTAAGGATGCATGAGGCTGGACTCCTTTTAAATTGGTCTGGAGCCAAATTGAACAATTTCTTTTTTTACTCTTACTTTAACTCTTGTCTTTTTCTTATGCCATTTCCATTTAACTTAGTAAGTGGCTCTGGCTTGGTTTGGGATTGACCCTGAATTGTCCTCTTTACTTCCCATGGACTTTGATGTGGAGAACAGATTGTTCCAGGGCTTCTAAATAGTTTTAAAGAGGGTTCTGGACATGGAAATGGTTTAAAATCATGTGGAAAGAATTGTAAATGCTTCTCTGTTAAATTCTCTTATTACACAGGTAAGGTTGCACTGCCTTTTCACTTTTTATTTCTTCATACCTCATCTTGGTGGCTTCTACTTGCTTTTCCCCCTTATCCTGACCCCAGTTACCACACCAGAGACAAAGGCTCAGATGTTGTGCAAGTGCTGGATCTGTGGAACTGAGCACAGCAAAACACGGAAGCTCAAATCCAGATGGTCATAGTGATGCCCAAATCCTTAATCCTTCACTTTAAAACCCAAAAACTTAATTGGGAATTCAGCTCATTCAAAACTCTGGCTGCCAGCTCCTGGTTTGTTTATTTGTTTGTTTTTCTTCTTCTTGGTGCACCAAGAATCACAATCATTGAGAGTCTCCTCCTTTAGCTGAAAAGAAAGGACACAGAATCATAATAAATACATAAAACCAGAAATGATGAAGTGCAAGTGTTAAACTTGAGTCATCAAGGATGTTTTAAGTTTGGCTGAAAGTCTTCTAGTATTATTATTGCTGTTACTACATTAATACACAATCTCTAGAAATAAATTATAATACAAATAATACATTATGACAATGGTAATCTCTTTCCCTCAAATGACAGTGTATTTGTTTGAACAGTTTAGGGTTTTCACCAGCATTTATAGAACACAGAAGACAAAAGTGGAAGGAAATAAAAGGGAAATGGAATTATTTTTTTCACGTCAAATTTAATCCATTAAAAATATCCATAAAGCAATCACTTTTTCCCAGTGGCAAAAAGTGAACACACAAATACATTTTTAGAAGGAGAAATTACCAGGCAAACCCCACTGCACTCCCAGGTGTGGAACAATGAGTTAATCAAGACACAGATCCACATGCTGTTTGTTGGAGCTTATTTTTAGCTCATTGAAATAACACAGACAGCCCTGGGGGCGTGCCCTGGGTGTGCTCTGCAATTTTCTTGCCACTCTACCCCTCCAAGGACATCCTGGACACCAAACTGCCAGGTGTGGGGCTGGCTGTGCCCCATGTGGTGTCCTGTCTCTGCACAGAGACTGAACATCAGGATGTAGCCACAGTGGAATTTCCTGTGCCCATGGAATTGGCTCCCAGCAGATTTGCTGCTCATTCAGCATCATCTGGGGTGACCATAAACTCTCATTGCTCCCATTGAAGGGAACTGTGGGAGTTTTGCTGGCTCCAGGACAGCAGCACTAATCTGAGGCTCTAAATATTAAAGGACTTTATTTAGAAAATCCTTCCCTTGACAGCCAAGGGTCCAGGTTTCCTACTTTAGATTTATTTAAAGCATTTCAAACACTTCCTGTCCTGTAGACCATTTCCTTCAAAATATGGCTTGGAATAATCAGAGTCTGTGACAATATCTCTGCTCAAATGACAGAGAGAAAAGCTGCCCAAAATGTGTACATGCTGCAGCTAAAAACATTTTCATGTGCCATATATCATGGGAAAAGCAATCTGATCCTGACTGTCAGAGAAAATAAACTGCATTAGGAAACTGTAAAATCATTTGCCTTAAGTGGTTTGCCACTACAATAGTGATGCAATTTTCTTTAATTCAATCACCAAATGCTGCCTTAATCCTCGGTGCTGCAGCACTTCTGCAGAGGACAGGTCAGAGCAGCCCGTGCCAGGCTGGCCAAGCTAATCAGATTATTGATGGTGACTTTTTCTCCTCCTATCCTCTAGGAAGATAAACTCTTTTCCCTCCTTTTACTCAATTCTTCTGAGGGTTTTTTTTTTTTTTTCAATTTTTTTTTAAAAAAATTCAATCTGCAAACCACCTTACTCACCAAGCCACCATCCTGCAATTTCATTTCTGAAAGCTCTTTTAATTAGCATGAGGTCGGCTGTGTCAGCTGCTTTCAACAATTCCTTTGGCACATTGTGGAAGGAATAAGTAACTGATAAAACACAGACTGCAGCCAGGGGCAGTTTGAGTTTGGTTGGGTTTTTTTCTTTCAATACTTCCAAGCAATACAATGTACCTTATTTAACTTTTAAAATATTAACAGCTTTACATATATTTCCCACAGGCACTGTATCAAAAGTTACAATCCAAACTGGATACAGCCTAAATCCTTTTGATATACCCACTCAAGCCTATTGCAGCTGAATTTTAATGTCTGGGTTTGCTTTCCAAGGGAGTTTCCAGGTGGTTTGTTGCTAATGTGAGGCACGTGGAAGATGGACAGTGACAATTAAGGAGGCTGGATGGGAGGATCATCAAAGCCCTGCTGGCTCTGGGAATGGATGAGCTGGTTCCTCTGGATCCCCAGCTGGCACCAGTGTCACTTTGCTGATTTAATCTGGATAAAGTGCAGAGCCAGTTTGTCCTGCTGTGCACATGGATGAAGAGGGAACGTGTAAGAAAAGCAGCTCGCTGTGGTGGAGGGGAAACCTTTCCTCTGTGCTTACACACACAGCCTCAAGTTATGCCAGGGAAGGTTTAATTTGGATATCAGGAAAAAAAAATTCTACACAGGAAGGGGTGAACATGTTGGCCAGGGAAGTGGTGGGATCATCATGACTGGAAGTGTTTGAAAATCATGCAGATGTGGCAAAATGTGATATTTTTTAGTGCTGGGCCTGGCAGTGCTGGGTCAATGGTTGGAGTCCACGATCTTAGAGGGCTTTTCCAGCCTAAATCATTCTGTGACCCCATGGTTCTGTGGATGACAGGCTGGGATCCCACATTACAAGGGAGGAAAGATGAACCCTCCATCAGTGCAGTTTCTGTGGAGCCTGTACAAGAGTTTTGTGAAGTTTTGCTGTAAAAAGGAACACCTGTGCTTAGTCTTGCAGAAATTTAAGTCCAGATGGATTTTCTAATTCACATTCCTAATTCTAAATGTACTTTATTTTTCCTCATTTTAAAGCAGCGTAATTTCTCCTTCTTGATTTTCTCCCACTGGCTGTCCTTTACAGCTGTATTTGCTTTTTGCCCTGAGTGCACTCCTCGACTGCCAAGGGTGCCATGCCTCCATGACTCACAGCTAATTTCACAAAAAACCCAGAGATGCATAGCTTTTAACCCTGTGGCACATGAAAGTGAATAGAAAGGAAACTAGAGAAGGAGAAAAACTCCATCGGTTCCACCCTAAGACATCAGAGAGGCAAAGGATCAGGAAAAAGCACATCACAGCCTGTCAGACAAAGAAACCATTAAATTACTGCTGTAGTTCCTCTGTTGCACTTTGCTTTTTTCCCTTGTGAACTGAAAAGCTGATACCACAAGAGGGAGCAGAGACAGGGACATTTCCCACTTTGCTTTATGATTTTCCCTTCCTCTGCAGGTCTGATCTCAGGACTTAAAAGAACACCTCAGGAGTAAAGTAATTTCTGTGGATGGACTGGGCTGATGCAGAAGTTGAGCAGTAAACACAGCAGCAATTGTTGAGCTGCAGAAGATAATGGAAATCCCCATACATTCACATCCTTCTGCTCAGAGTGATGCCTTGGGAAGGCTGACCTGAAACAGAGACTGCACAGAGCTAAAACATAAAGTAGATAATTATTGAAAGGCCTCCAGAATCCACCTTGGGCAGGACAAGAGCCTGACCAGAGCTACACCCAGGGTGGACTGAGAATGGTCCCAAAATGGCTCACAAGTCATGAGGTCTTACATTTTTTTGTAAATTTTGGTCCATTTGCATATTGGGGTTTAATTGTCCATTTACAGCTTTAGGTTGTGAGGTCCCATCTTTCTTGTTTTCTCTCTTCAGTCCACTCTTGTTTGTGTTGTTGGGCTGAAAGTTGTCCTTGGTCTTCAGCAGGAAAAGAATCTGTTTTGTCTACTTCTCTCTTCACCTACTCTGTGAAGAGAGCTGACTGACAATGAGGCTCAGAACTACACCTAAGCAGCACAGAATCTCAAAATATGAAAGCTAAAACTTTAGGCTTAAGGCATCAAGAGGAAGATTTAATCTTTCATGGCTAGGCCAACAATTATAGATTTATTGGAGCTGAGTAACAAAATTTATATTTGTAAATTTGGGCTGATATTGAGTGGGTTTAGCTGCAGCGGTTTCATGTGAACTTCTTGCCCTCCACACTCATTTATATCCACATGTGCAAACTGGCGGACTAAATTTAATTTCATTTAATTTTTCCAAGAAGTTGATAACCCAAACCCATTACGTTTCAATTTGGCTTGTTTATTCATCTGTTTAAGATGCATGGAGATGACATACAAAGATAGTTAAGATTAATGAGTAGCTGATTAGTAGTTGAGTTTGCATATGGAAACAAAGCACCTGAAATAATTGCAGCAGGAAACTCATGACATTTATTTTAATTGGTTTGGGATGGTTTTGTTTGTTTTTGTGAGGGCCAGATTGCTTACAAAGCCATTTCCCTTGTGCCACTGAAATAAAACACAGAAATGATCTTAATACAAAAGAACATGGTAGACACAGCAGTCAGTAGCAATTCTGGTGAGTTTTTCATTTGTTTTAAGAAAGGCCTTTATTTTTGAAAGCTTTTAATCATCAGCCCATCATTAATAAGTTCTAATCTTTACTATCCTGAATTTTGGCCAGAGAGACATGTAAGCACAACAGCAGTCAAGTGGATCAGATTTTTTTTTTAATTTGATGTGAATAAACAACAAACATCAGGTCGTAAAGAAAAGCAAAGTACAGCTTATTTAAATTAATGGATAACACTGAAATTTTAGAAGATGTGTACAAGCCTACCAAAGAAGAGCTTTAACCTGGTGAATTGAAGAAAGTTTATAAATGTCAGATGAAAAGAGAATATTACAAAAACTGCAATTGGGAATAAAGATCTGCAAAAAAATAATCCTCAGGAGGAGACAGAATTTGCGAAAAGATAGAACAGTCACCTGTGATACCAGCAAAATGGCCCAGTGTGCTGAAAGGTGTCTTACAAACAGCTCTTGAGGGCCTCAAAAAGTGGATTAGAGCCTAAAACACGCTTTCCTATCACCCAAATTCACATGGCTGGTTTCCAGGATAAATTACTTTTGGATTAACCACTCCTTAATTTCCTCCCACCAAATGGTTGCATCTCTGCTTTGTGAGGGCTCCTATCGATTCATGTGGCTTTGTTGAGCAAGGAAGATCTTGGATTGACAGTTCTAAATTCTGCAGTTATGGTGATTTATATGCATGAGGAAGAAAATCAGTGAGAAAGTTGCTTCTTCTCCTGATTATTTTTAACAGCACTCCTAAAAGCATTGCTGGCAGACACAGCCTGTCAGTGTTGGCCAACTCAGAGACCACTCATCCTGTGGATCATTTCTCACCTTTGTTATTGGGGGACTGTGTTCTGAGAAGGCCTTGGCCTCTGCACAGTGAGAGAATGAGTAAATAGTTGTCTGGAAAAATGTGATTTTTTTTTTCCCCCCTTTCTCTTCTTCTTCTTGCTTTTTGCAATGAAATATGATTCAGCATCCCATGGTGGTTTGATCCATCCACAAAGCCTCAGGATGGGCTTGGTTCCTTTTGCTCCAGAGAGATTCCCACCCTTAGCTGGAACACAACAAACTGTGCTCACATTAAGTTTCACTTAATATAAATAAAACCTCTTGGAATTTACAGCCTCTCCTCTCCTCTCCTC
>VWYP01017322.1:0-43991 GCA_013400435.1 Pycnonotus jocosus | reverse complement strand
GTTCCAATCTGACCTAGTAATTTTTGTTTTGAATTTAATAAAAAAATATATATATATATATATATATCCCTGATATATATGTAAATTTTGGCTAAAATTTTGACCAAGGAGTAGGAGTGGACCAGCTGCACAGCTGGTGAGAGATGCAAATCATCCTGACCACCAGCCTTGTGCTCTGACACTTGGCCATGAAGAAGACTTTCAGGGCAGAAATAATTGCTGAGCAGGGCAGGACATGTCTAAGTGTTCAAGGCCAGGTTGGACAGGGCTTGGAGCAGCCTGGTCTAATGGAAGTTGTCCCTGCCCATGGCAGGGGAATGGAACTGGATAGTTTTTAAGGTCCCTTCCAACCTAAACTATTCTGTGGGTCTGTATTTAGCACTGGCAAGGTGTGGGGTTTTGTGGTTTTGTTTTTGGTTGGTTGGTTGATTGGGTTTTTGCAAACAGAACAGTAGAAATGATAAATGTGTTCAGTTTCCAAAAACAAGGAGTTTGACTTTGGGCTCGTGCCAAAGGCTGTCCCTTGTCAACCAGCTATAATGAAAAAGTCATTGGGACAGAGGTTCCCAGGGATCTGGGAGTGATGAACATCCTCTGTGGACACAGGGATGTCACAGCAAGACCACAGTGAAGAATTTCAGAAGTTCTGGATAGATCTTGGGCAGCTGTTTACATTTTCCCACTTGCTTATTTTTCAAAAGGGACCCTGTCACATTAGAACACAATCTAAAAAAAAAAAAAATCCCAAAAAACCCAGAAAAAACCCCACACCTCCATACAGTTGGAGGTGTTACAGCAATTTATAATTGACAACAAAACATTCCAGACATTATGTGTGCCTCTGAGATATAAAAAGAGCCTGCCCTTTAAAAGTGGCTGCTGCCTTCACAAGCCACCTGGCCGGGTGCCATTTTGCCACCTGCCTTGGTGACATTTGCTTCATGAAGGATCCTGCTCCGTGTTTGAGCTCAGCAAAGCCTCCAGGAAAAGCACTCCCAGTACAGTGGAAGCTGCTCCCAGGGAAGGACAGTTGCTGTTTCGTTTTTCAGGAACCCGGGGTTGGGTTAATCCCTGGCAGAATTCCACAGCCGTCAGCGGGATGCACCAGGGGTGGCTGTCTGATCCCATCTATGGGGCAGCTCATTCGCATTCCAGGGTTTGTTTGTTTAAGCCTGGCGTCCTGGAGTGCAACTGCAAATGAAAGCACTTGTTTTGCAGGCGCTGTGTCTCACATCTGTGGCTTTTTCACTGATGCAGCAAAGAAATAATGGTCCTTTGCTGAGATTTCTGTTTTCCGGGATGCTGGGAAGTTTATGTCTCATTTTTATCTCTGAGGGGTTTTTTTGTGAATTAGTCCTCTCATTTAGGGAAAAATTTTCTTCAGCACGTGTCACCTTCCAGGCTATCAGCTGCATGTTTTTTTCTGTCTGGGATTATTGGAAATAGGAGCAGGGTCTTTAGACAGGGGTCACAGGTCTGCTGCTTTTTTCTCTTATTCCTTCAGCCTCAGCATTTGATGGGTTGAACATTTGCAGAGGGTAACTGTGATATAGAATATACCTTAAGTAAACATCCAAGGCTTTTACAGGGCTGTATGAAGTAAAATTCTGGGAGATAAATAAATCTGCCTGAGACTCTTTTCAGAGAGACCCAGTTGGAGAGAACCCTCTGCAAACCCCAGAGATAGCCATTCTTTTACCCATCACCATATTAAGATGCTGTGAAGGAAGAGGAATTAAAGCATTAGGGAGAGTTAGGTTCATTGAAAACTCTGCATCCCCATGAGATGGTTACAGGTTTGCAAGACAGTTCATGTTTTAACATCCCTTAGTTGGCAACTGGGCTGGACATTAATCCCAAAGTGCACCCAGCTTTTGGGGGGTTTGAAGCAAACCTGTCTCATTTTGCAGTGCCTTGGGACAGATGATGAACAAGGTAGCTGTCTGGGATGGGATTCACCTGATTAGGAGAGGGTATTTATGGTGTTGGAGTCAGCATTAGAGATCTCCTCAAGCAGAACTGATGAAGTCAAGGCTGGAAATGTTTTTTAGGGTAGGTGTCTATATTTGGTCTCATGAACCACCCTCCCTGCATGGATTTGTGTTCTCCCTCTCCACAGAGAATGGCCAGGTGTACGTGCAGAAGAAGCCCACCATGTACCCACCCTGGAACAGCACTTTCGATGCCCACATCAACAATGGCCGGGTCATGCACATCGTGGTCAAGGACAAAAGTGCTGAAATGGTCTCAGAGACCACAGTGGAGCTCAAGGTGCTGGCAGAGAGGTGCAAAAAGAGCAATGGGAAGACAGAGATATGGGTGAGCATCACTCTCTACTCCTGCAGGATGTGCTGTTTAATAAGGGGATGTGTCCTTGTGTCCATGCCAGGCTGTGGCTGTCACAGCAGCACAGCAGGGACTGGCTGGAATAATGTTTTGAGACTACTTGGGTGTGACTTGAGGGAGAGACTTGTCAGAAGAGAAGAACTTGGCAGTTTTATTTTAATGGAAACCTGCCCTGTGCTAGTGAGGATCCTGCTTCAGGTGAGCTGTGTCCATGCATTAATCTTTGCTGAGGAAACCCACTGGGAACAAATGTTAGTATGACTGGCTGAACATGAGTTATTTTATGTTCTCTGGGGAAACAGCTTTAAAAATTTTATCTAATATCAAGTAGCTGATTCACAGCTGCCTGAGTTCAGAGTTATGTCAGAGCAACTCCTTAAAAATCACTGAAGTTACGGTGGCATAAATTTGAACAGTCTCTCAAGAATGCTAAGTGTAAGGCTGTGTTCCCTGGTAATCCAAGCAAGAAAGATCTTGGCAGAAATCTTTAAAATGTAGTATCCAGATTATACATAGTCCAGTGGATTCAGATTTCCAAAAGCACTTTGGATGATGAGTCAAGTAGGTGAGAATTGCCAGGTCCATTGGGAAGGCCCCAAAAGATGCCAGAATAAGCCTGTAGCATCCCTCAGGTTGACTGTAAAGAAGTTAGACTTGCAGAACTGGGTGCCTAAAAGATTTCAGCATCACCTGAAGCTGGCTGGGTTTTTTGAACTGCTTCCACATTCCCCTTGCAGCATCCACTGGGAACAAATTCCCTCTATAAATACTGCTGGTCCTAATTTGGTGTCTAAAGAGCTGCCTACATCTTCTGTGGTTTAATCACGTTCATCTCTGCTATCATGCTCCTCTGTGTTTGGTATGAAGTGATGAACCCTCCTCTCTCTGTAGTTGCTCCTACCCTGCCTTGTTGCCTCACATGAGTATGAGCAACCTGAAAATTAGCATTCATTGCTATTCAGCAGTTCCCACTGGGAAAAGGAGATAGCTTGAAAGTCATCTGAAATGATTTTTTCCTTCTTTGAATGACTGTTTAATGGACTTTTTTTTTCTCGTTTTTCACTTATCTCAACCAGCTAGAACTCAAGCCTCAAGGGCGAATGCTGATGAATGCAAGATACTTCCTGGAAATAAGTGGCAAGTGATTCTGTTTGTTAATTTATAGCTGTGATTTCTGGGCTGGGGGGCAGACATGGTGTCTTCACCAAAAGCAGTGCCTGTGTTATTGCTGACTGATCCGTAGCAACAAACACAACTGCTTGAAAGCAAAACTCCAGAAAAGTAATTTTTATTGCATGTTGACTGTTCTTCCATGATTTGCAAGGCAGATTTTTTGGCTGGTTTACCACTAAATGGCAAATATTCCCATTCTGCTAAACAAGACAGAACAGATACATAAGGGGGCAGCTGCCTCTGAAATCATTTTGCTTTATGTACTACAAGAAATACGTGGAGGGGCTGGGGCATGTCCAGAGAAGGGAATGGAGCTGGGAAGGCTCTGGAGCACCAGGAGGGGCTGAGGGAGCTGGGAAAGGGGCTCAGCCTGGAGAAGAGGAGGCTCAGGGGGGACCTTGTGGCTCTGCACAAGTCCCTGCCAGGAGGGGACAGCCAGGGGGGTCGGGCTCTGCTCCCAGGGAACAGGGACAGGAGGAGAGGGAACAGCCTCAGGCTGGCCCAGGGGAGCCTCAGGGTGGATTTTAGGAAAAATTTCTCATTGAAAGAGCTGCCTTCTGCTTTGTTGAAGAAAATGGGATGAATTCAAATGCTTGGTCTTACTCTCCCATCTTCATTGCCAAAGTTCTCATATCTTCAGGTGCAGGGTGAAGATATTTGTTATCCTCACCTCTGTGAAGTGCAGATATCTGGAAGGTTCTTCCATTTATAGAAACAGAGAAGCACTGAAAGCAGCCATGGCCACGCTGTTATTTTCTTAACCATGCCTACCTTTAATATAGATTGGATTGCTCTTTGTGTGTCATAAGGTGTTAGGGAGGCTGAAGCATAGAAAATGCAAGTTATGCTGCTATTACAAATATCAAGATCTCCATCAGATCACACAGGGGGCCAATTCCCACAGGTTACCTGTGTGACTCGCTGTGCAATACAAGAGTAAAGCAAAACAGAGATTGATTTCCTGTGTGAATATCAGATTTGTAGGCACAAGCGAGTGTAGAAGTGCGCTTGAAGTCAGAGTTGTTTTGTTTGCTGTCCCAAAATGTTGAAATAGCTGTGATTAGCAGCAAGAGCACAGCAAACAGCAAGGAAGTGTTGGCATGGAAAAATAACAAGAATATCCATGGGATATAAATATCTGCTTACTGACATGTGTATATGCACACAGAAAGGATTCTGTTAAATACCTCTCTCTCTATATATACACACATATACATGTGTTTGTGTCCATATATCAGTAATTATTAATTTTTATATCATTTCATCCTTTTAAGGGTGTGCTACTTCAGTGCCATACAGAGTTTAGAGTTTTGTGTTTAAATTACCTCTCCTTGGGAAATTTTTATTCTACATTTCAAAAGCAGCATTATGAACAGTCGAGGGAGCTCAGACTCTCAAGTCTAAAGTCATTTCAGTGTAGGAATGGTGGATAAAAACCATCCAAATGAGACTTTTGTGGGTTTCATAATATGATATTTCTTTGAGTATTCATTACCATTCCTTTCTTTGAGTATTCACTCATTATTCATGAGTGAATCATCAGCTTCACACAGTATTTGAGCAACTGCATTTTCTCAAGGCACCTGATCAGGCCAGGGTACATTTAAATATCTTTCCTCTCCTCCCAGATGCAAAGGACCTGGCTGACTGTGAGACTGAAAGCTTCTTCTCCTTGCACCAGCGCAGGGGAGCCATCAAACAGGCCAAAATCCACAATGTCAAGTGTCACGAGTTCACAGCCACCTTCTTCCCACAACCCACCTTCTGCTCAGTGTGCCACGAGTTTGTATGGTAAATGCAAAAGGATCTGTGCTTCTCCTCCTTTCAACCCTAGGAACCAGTTCTGGTGTCAGTGTGGCACTTGGGAACATGGTTTAGTGTTGGATGTGGCAGGTCTAGGTTAATCTGGATTAACTGGAGATCCAGATCTGGACTCGATGATTTTAAAGGTCTTTTCCAACGTAAAAGATTCCATGATTCCCTGATGAGTAACTGTGCTCCTCATGTAAGACCCTTGGCATCTTACATGTAAGGTTATTGCATCACTTTAAGGATGTGGTTTGCAGTTGTTACTCCAACTGTGAAAATTCCCCTCAGTTTTTAATTTATTGTTCACAAATATTTTTGGCTTTGGTGAAATGCACAGGCATTTCTCACTGGTCCAGTTTGCTGTTTGGGTATCACGAAATTCAGGATGTGACTGTGTGCTGAAAAGGCTGAGAACCACAGAGAATCCCTCCACCATTAGATTGAATGAAGGTCATGAAATTAAATTATCTCTACAAAGTGTGATAAAAAGCAAAGCAATTTAATTCTCCTTCTTTGGTAATTATTGCTCTCCTTTCTTCTACTGAGGCTTTCAGACAACTCAGAATTAACCACTGCTCTGTTCATTTCAGGGGTCTGAATAAACAAGGCTATCAATGCAGACGTAAGAAACATTTTTTTCTTATTGTCATTATTTATTTAATCTTTTCTTAAGGAATTTCTTTATTAACACCACGACACGCTTGCTGTTGCAGAATGTAACGCTGCCATTCATAAGAAGTGCATTGATAAAGTAATTGCCAAGTGTACAGGATCAGCAATCAATAGCAGAGAAACAATGGTAAGTGGTATTACTATTATTGTTATTATTATTATTATTATGTTATGTTATTTATTATTATGTTACCTTTTAAAAAATCTTGAATGTCATTCGGATCTCTCCTACATCACTGCAAAGCAACTTCTGATGAAGCAAAAGGTCCTGCTGAGCTAAGGACTCTGTGATCTGATCTGTGCCCTTTGCTTTTTACGTTCCCAGTGATTTCATTACCTCCTACTTAAGATTTACTCAAATGCAGCTGCAGAATAAGCAGTTGCTGAATCAGAACTGACATTTTTCTAATGCCTGAAGTATAACTCAGAGGGAAGCCATAGACATGAGGTGGAGATTTACTGGAGAAAACTCTGCACTATCCAATGTTAGGCTGGACATCAGGCTGAATTTTCAGATTTGTGCTTGAACATCCCATTCTGTGCTATCTGAAACAATCAGTGGGAGATCTGATCTCCACTGTTATTTGCTTTATATTTCTCATGTCAGTTTATTCTATACTTTTTTTTTTTGGTAGGCAAGAACAGATCTGAAAGTCCTGGTAGGACTATTCCCTGTTCCTTGTGTCCTACAACTTCTGTTTATTCTCAGTCTCACCCTGACTCCTGTTCTACAATTTTTATAGATGAGATTGTTCTCACTTCTCTTCTGACATTCCAGGGTAGATGTAACCAACTTTGTCATCACCTTTCATACTAAAAGAATTACAACAGGCTCTTCCAAGGATTGATTCATGACAACAAATGTAGACACTCCTTGCAGATGAGGTGAATAATTTTTAAAAGTACCAATGTTTTCCCACTGAGCATTAGGGGAGCTTGGGTATGTAAAGAAGGCACAAGCAGTCCTTTGGTCAAGGCCAGGGATGAAATGACCCAATTCCCTCTGAATTGCAGTTACTAGGTATCAACATTTGGGTTTGTGTGCCCAACAGATAGTTTCTGCTTGGCAGTCAAACTGGAGGATAAGAGGGCAGGAGAACAAACCATCTTCTGTGGTACACATTCGGTTTTGCACACGGAGCTGAGGTGGAAATGAGGAGTGGATTTTCAGCCTGGCTTTTGTCTTGCAGTTCCACAAGGAGAGGTTCAAGATTGACATGCCCCACCGCTTCAAGGTCTACAACTACAAGAGCCCCACCTTCTGTGAGCACTGTGGCACCCTCCTCTGGGGCCTGGCACGGCAAGGGCTGAAGTGTGATGGTGAGTCCCTGGTGAAGGAGGCACCAGCTGGGCATGGGAGGGGTCATTGTCTTTGGAGGGTGGCAGTCTGAAAATCCAAATCTCAATTATCACCTTTCTCTGCAAAACCAATATGAGGTGACACCCAGGAGAGTGAAGGAGTGGTCTACAGGGCTGTCCTTCAAGGAGGATCATTCTTCAAGAATGAGGACAACTGTCCATGTACTGAGAGATATTTGATCCAGAAGGATGATGAGTTGCTTCCCAAGGAGACAAAGAACATCACAGTGACAGTGTTGATCTTCCCAAATCAGCCCCAGTATGAACTTGCAAGCTCTGTTGCCACTATCAGACCCAAGACATTTCACTGTCTTCATAATCCTAAACCAATGGGAGGATCCTCCTCTGTGATTACAGTTATCTCTGAGATAATGACCTGTAGTTTTAGTAGCCTGTACCTGCAAAGGCTGATGGATGTGAAAATGCAACCTCTGGCCAGAAAAAAATACAAAAATAGTCTCCATAGGGAGCCAAAAAATTACCTGAGTGCCATCTCAAGAAGTATTTAGATGGCTGATCTCTGCCCCTGGCCAAGAGCAGCACTTGCTCCTGCCCAGCCCTTTACAGCCTTCACTGTCCTGACACCTCCTGTTCTTTCTTCCAGCCTGTGGCATGAACGTCCACCACAAGTGCCAGACAAAAGTAGCAAATCTTTGTGGGGTGAACCAGAAACTAATGGCTGAAGCTCTGGCAATGATAGAGAGCACTCAGCAGGTAAATGCTTTCAGCATTTTTAGATGCTTTTCTCATTACCCAAGACCTCTCCTAGATCTTGGCTTTTGTGAGTCACACTCAAGAAGTCACGGTGTTGTTCATGAGCTCGGCACGTGACTTTTGGCTCTGAAATTTGCTGTTTTCTGTGCCCCAGGCTCGCTGCCAGCGTGACAGTGAACAGATCTCCAGGGATGGACCTCTGGAAATCGGCTTCCCTGTTCCTGCGAAGGATGTGACACCACTTCAGGCCTTGCCAGCATCTTCAACAGGAAAAAAAGGTAATTCCTCCTGGTGATACAGGGCAGCAGCTTTGTTGTTGTTTGGTTGGTGTGTGCTTAGCTGGAGGTGACACAAGTGGGGAATTTGGAATTCTTCTGATCACCCTGGCCAATTTTCTTTCTGGTTTCATATTTTTGGGTGGAGGTTGACTTCTGGTAGCTTTGAAAACCACTGATAGACCTGCGCTCACCAGGAGCTGATCTAGGTGTCACAGCCCTCTATGCTACAAGAAGAGCTGTTTAGGAGGGTAAATGAGAGACTGTGCCCTTTGGACCCCAAGGAGAAATAAATTATGTCCCCATCTGTGTTTATTTTTGTTCTGTCCTAGTAGAACTGGCTATGCTGGTGTGGAACAGTAAAGCCTCAGGTGGTTTCACATCTGTTTCATGTGTGGGTCTGTTGGTCTGCTGAGTAGTGTTCAGTGTCTTAGAACAGTTACAGCAATGGCATAAATCCAGCAAGGGACAAAATCTCTTAAAAGTTCTTATAAATCCACATTAATGGAGTATTGAAAAAAACTCTGAGGGATTCCACTCCAGGCCAGCTAGAATGGTTGATCTAGAATCCTTCACATCCAGAGCAGGAACACAGCATGAAAATGCCATCCCACCTTTTCATCTAGCTTTGCCTAGGGTTTTGAAAATACCTTGAAGAAATGGAACCACATCATAATGGCAAGCAGCAAGAAGGGCTGGAGAACACAGGTGGCCAGAAATTATGGATTTGGTGCCACAAAACAGAAAGACAGATGAAGGAGTTTGTAAAGTGGTTTGTAAATTTTAAAAAACCTACTGAAGAAGATGGAGTTTGCACTGGAGTAAAGTTTCCTCTGGAGAGAAAGCAGTGTGGGAGCAGAGCCGATCTACTTAGAGATGGCCACCACACTTCCATTTGTTGGAAATACCCTTTTAAACCTTTAAGTAGAATACCTGTTAGTGTTCTGGGCATTTTCTGCCCCAGGGGTTTATTTGAATGCTTTGATGTGTGTTGCAGAGCCACAAGGCATCTCCTGGGAGACTCCAGTGGAGGACACAGTGAAGGGGGAGTCTCTCATAGAGTCAGACTTGGGACAACAGTCCCAGGAGCAGCAGGAGCACCAAGTGCAGTTAAAACTGACCATTGAAGATTTTGTCCTGCACAAGATGCTGGGGAAGGGCAGCTTTGGCAAGGTAAGCATTGGGACTGGGACACCACTGTGTGCATTTGCATGTTGCTCTGTGTGGCACTAAATAACATCTGGTTTGAAGGGACACTTAGGAAAAAACATGGAATCATGTAGGTTGGAAAAGACCTCTAAGGTTATTGCATCCAACTGACAACCCAGCACTGCCAGCTCTGCCACTAAACTGTGTCCCCAAGTGCCACCTCCATGTGTTTTTTGAACACTTTCAGGGATGGTGACTGCACCACTTCCCTGGGCAGCCCTTTCCAATGCCTGATCACTCTTCCAGAAAAGATTTTTTTTTTCTAATATCCCATCTCAACCTCCCCTGGAACAACCTGAGACCTTTCCCTCTCCTCCTGTCCCTGTTCCCCAGGAGCAGAGCCCAACCCGCCCCTGGCTTTCCCCTCCTATCAGGGAGTTGTGCAGAGCCGCAAGATCCCTCCTGAGCCTCCTTTCCTCCAGGCTGAGCCCCTCCAGTCATTCAGCCCCTTCTGGTGCTCCAGAGCCTTCCCCAGCTCCATTCCCTTCCCTGGAGACACACCAATACCTCAAAGTCTTTCTTGTAGTGATGGACCCAAAACCAAATAGAGGGTTTGAGGTGTGGCCTCACCAGTGCCCAGCGCAGGGCACTGCCCCGCTCCTGCTGCCACACAATGGCTGATAAATCTCCTGATAATGGAGATAATGGCTGATAAAGTCTTCAAAGAATCCTTGCTCTTTTGAGGCTGAATCCTGAGCTCCATCTTCTCCTTACCTTGTCCTTCTCCCTGTCCCATTAGCTGCTCTCTCATGACTGCCCGTGACAGGACAGGAATGCCCCAGACAGAGCTTCAAGTTCTCCTTCTGTGCAGGGAGATGGATCCTGGATATCCCCAGAGAGCTGGTGGGAAAGGTCCCTGTGCTGTCCCTCTGCATAGGGAGGTGGAATCATGAGCTGAGAAGCTGAGTGGGGATCATCTCTGCTCTCCAGAGCAGCAGGTCCTCAGCTGGGAGCAGTGTCTGCTCTTTCCCAGCTCTGATCTGTGCTGGAGCCCAAAGCAAATTTTGCAACAGCTGAGAATTTGTGCTTTTGAAATGAGAACCACCTGTTTTCAGTGGATTCATTAATCCTGATGAGTTGTGGGTTGTTCTTCCCCGTTGCAGATATCCCCTGGGAGGGGACTCGTGTTACTCAGTGCCAGCACAAGGCTGTGAGAAGGAATTTCAGTGGGACTCCCCATGGTATTTTCACAGCCAATAAGGAGGAGTATGGATCACATTGCTCACGTCCCACATCTTTCCAAGGGGGAAACTGTGCCTTGACGAAGGGCTGCTTTTTGCCTGCTAAATGATCTGGAGCAATTTTAGCAGGCAATTCTTCAGCTGGTGAAATATTTCCTGTGTTGGCCTCTCATGCCTGAAAGAAATAGAATCATAGAATGGTTTGGGTTGAAGGGGAGCTTGAAGACCATCTAGTTCCAACTCAATGGACAGGGAAATTTTCCACTAGAGAGTGTTGTGTCTGCTTCTCATGTCCACAGTTTGTGTGGGAACCAGAGCTGAGGCTTCTCACAGCTAAACCAGAATATCCCAAACCCTCTTTCCAGACTGAGCAGAAATCAAGAGTATGGATAAAACAGAAACATTTTTATTGGAAGGAAAGGATCTCTGGAGGTCTTCTAGTCTAAACCATTCCTCAAGACAGGTCTAATGAGATGAGGTTGCTCAGGTGTTCATCTATTCAAGTCTTGAATGCCTCCACTGAAGCACATCCTGTACCTTGTTTTAGCCCTCCTGCTGACATGGACTCTCCAAGCCTGCAAGCTTCTGCATCGTGGTTGTGGAGAGGATGGGCCATTTCGTGCCTTTCTGCAGCAAAAACTCACCCACGAGTTTCCTGTGTTGGTGTCTCTCCTGGTGCCCTCATTTGCTTGGAGCGAGATTCACTTCCCCCTAGACAGGACAGTCCCCGAGGGGTCTCTGCAGCTCTGCATGATCCTGGGAGGTTGAGGGGCAGATCCATGAAGATATCTCCCACCACCACCTCTGTATGTGCTCTGGCATTGCCTGGCTGCTCCTTGGAAGTCATAGCACAGGTCACAAGTGCAGCACATTCCCTGATTTCCCCAGGAGAGCAGTGCCCAGCACAAACACAAGGGTAAAAAAGGGTGCCTGCAGCATCAGCACTGTGAGCATTTCTGGTCATTCAGTGCAGAGATAGAGGGAGGCTCTAGGCTCTGCTCTCTGTCTGGTGCTACAAAGTGAAATGCAGCACTAGCCAAAAGGGTAAATAAAACTTTTGTCAGGGCTAAAACATGTCTGAGCTTACTCAGTAAATAGAGTCTGATGGAGAACTTCAAAGAGCTCTTTGATGAATCTTACACATTTATTCAGTCTATAGGAGCAGGGTCAGCAGGCTGTTGGTGTGAAGATCAGGGCTGTCACTGCCTTCCAGCAGAGACTTCTTTGCTCTGTGGTCTCTAGAAAACCCTTCTCTGCTGCTCCAGGTCTCATTTTCTCTGCCTATTAAAATAAATAGAGGCTGTAACTCCTCTGAAATGGGTTTTCCCATTCTCAGAGAAGAACTTCTGCCAAAGCATGGGCCACCCAGCCTGTGTGCTCAGACCTGGAAACTGGGAGGAAGAAAACCAGTCTAACTACTGGTGGACATCATTTTTCACCTGCTGAAGACCTGGTGCAGGGTTATTTGCATTTCAAATGCTGATGAAGCAATATTGTGTGTTTTATTTGAAGTCAGAAAACAGGAAATGTATCTCAGGAGCATTTGCATGAGGATGGTTTCTGCTGTCAGAGGTGTTGGGCTCTCTGGCATGTCCTGTCCATCCAGGCATGTAGGACCCTGCTCCTGTAATTGCCAAGAACTTCTCATCCTTCTCCAGGGCTCAACTTTACAAAACTATTCTGGGTGTGGGGAGCAAGCTCAAAGTCTCTAATGGCAGAATGAGGCCTTAAGCATCAAGGTTTTTATGGTGTATTCCCAGTGAATTCCCAGGAGCTCAGCTCCCACCCTCCCATGGCTGTTTTGAGAGGAGATAATCCCTCTTTCTGAGCAGCTGTTTCCATTTCAGGTGTTCCTGGCTGAGCTGAAGAGCACAGACCAGTATTTTGCTGTGAAAGCCCTGAAGAAGGACGTGGTGCTGATGGATGATGACGTTGAGTGTACGATGGTGGAGAAGAGAGTCCTCTCCTTGGCTTGGGAGCACCCCTTCCTCACTCATGTCTTCTGCACGTTCCAGACCAAGGTAAGACAAGGATCTGCTCTTTCTTCCACAGGATGAGGATGCTTTACTGAAGTACAAATACCTGGTGAAGGGCTTCAACCTGCTGGAGTCCATCTGGGGCATGAAGTGGTGCTGAGGGAAGAGATCTTCAGATTAAGCACTCAGGCAATGGCTCCAGAAATTTACTTTCTCTCTTCTGTCAGTCTGGGGATGGGATGGTGTATTTGAGGATTAGGGCATCCAAGACTCGTTGAGGTAAAATCTGCTGTTAAAATCTGCATCCTGGTACCCTGAGCCAAGGCTGTGCAAAGGCCACACCCACAGCCAGGGTAAGGATGTGCCCACAGGTCATCTGAACCTCTTGCACCATGAAGCATTGTGCTGCAGCTAGCTTTGATCAAAGCCAGCTCAAGAAACCCTGGTTCTGGAGGGTGAACTTGTTGTCATTCATTTCTTTGCCCCCAGTTACTGTCAAATGGCATCAGACACTTTGGTGGTTCTGCAGTTCAGAGGGGCAGCCCAAAGCACCACCTGAAATCTTGTTTGTGACTCCAAACCAAAACTGAAGTGACATTTGAGTAATGCACATATTTTCATGGCCCTACATGCCAACAATCACCATCTGCTTCGCTTCCCAGAGCCACAACCAATAGCCTTAACACCAAAGCACACACAAGGCATGGAAAGAAACAGTGGAAGTTTGAGAATTTGTCTTCTCTGTCCAACCTACTCAAACCATTCCTGAGAGATGATTGATATCTCTTAGCTCAAATTCAGAGCAGCACTGTCTCGTGGCTGCCTGTTCAGGGTTTTGTTAGGATGCTCCCAGTCCATGCTCAGCCCCAGGATTTAGTGGCACAAGGCACTGCTCAGTGCAAGGTTAGGACCTGCTCGGTGGGAAGTTCTTCTGCAGGGTCAGGAGAAACAAATATAACCTCTGTGGTACATCCCAGTCATCTGTGGGATGTGGCACCTGTTTAAAGCCAGGTTAGATTTATAACAGGGAACATCTGGGAACTGCTGTAGGTGATGTTACACTGAGCCCAGGCAATTAAGGTTTAACTCCTTTGGGACTGACAGTGAGGATAATGTGTCCTGGGAATAGATCCTTGCCTGGCAAGGAAAGGAATTAACTTCCTGCTTGAGGTGGGGGAGGGTAGTTTTCAGAGGAAAATATAAATGCCACAATTCCAAAAGCAAAGAAGATTTAATTGAAGAGACAAAACATTGACTGCGGTCACAGCTCTGTGAGGGAGCTTTTACTCCAGAGAATGCTGCGTGTATCTCCAGAGGGATGCTGACTGAGGCCAGCAGCAGAACCATGGTGTCTGTGCTCCAGCCTGGTCTGGAAGCTGTAGGTCAGGTTCAGGATGATACAGCAGGAACAGTCTGCAGCTCTGCTTTCAGGCAGTGCAGGCATGCAAGGGTCCCCTTCCCTCATGAGACCACAGCAAAAAGAGGAGAGACCAAAAGGAATCGTGTCAGGATCTGGGTGGGATTTACTGGCTGTTTAAGGGGGTGCTTCCAGCCATGGAAAACCTGAATGATGGAAAAGCCATGAGTGCCTGAAAAGTTCATGGGTGCCAGGCTCAAAAAGCCAGATGGGTTTTTTTCTACACTTCTGGGCAACAGCACAGGATTGCCTTCCTGTGACGAAGACTCTCCATCCATCTCATCCCAAGCCATCACTGCCCCTTTAAAGCTGTGTGATCTCCCCATCTTGGCTTCACAGAGAGAGAAGAGAAGCTGGAATGGGGCTGCCCAGGCCAAAGCTGCTCTGGGCTCTGATGCATTTCCAGCTCCTGTTTTTTCTCCTCTGACCTTTGCAAGCCAGCAGTGATCACTCAGTGTGAGAAAGTCACCCAGAGCAGGGGAGCTGTGACAGCCTTGGATGGTCTCCCACGGCTCAAAGGACAGTGTGGTTGTCAGAATGTCTTTTATGGCAATCATTTCAGGATCATGGAGAGGTTTGGGTTGGAAAGGACCCTAAAGATCACCTATTTCCTGTGGGTTTCTTATCTTCTTTTCTATTAGAGCCAGGATTAAATGCTCAAGAGATGCAGTTCGTGTTCGGACTCAGATGTTTATTAATTCTTATCTATGTTACAGTCTCACAAGTTGTGAGTTCTAGCTAACAAAATAGAAAATGGCTCCATCTCTATCTCTTTCCAAGGTCTTTTAAGCACAAATTGTCCAATTATGAAATGACACCTAAATATTTTTTTAGTTTTAACCCAATAACCAACCACCCATGGTCTACAAGGCAGATTTTTCTATCCAATTACAAAACACCACCCAGACCCATGGAGAAGAAGGTGAAAGAAGAAGGGCTCAGCCTCTGCCCTAAATCCCCCATCTTGCTTTGTATATATATTACTATATTCTAAAACCTTAAACTCTAAGTTTTCTACCGTGTGATGTTACACATTTCTATTTAAACTCCACACCCACAATCCCAGTGCTGTCACTCGATTTTGGAAGCCTTTTCCAATGCCTCAGGCTAATGCAGGGTTTGCTTGGGGGTCAGTGCCTGTCAGCACAGAAAGTCTGAAATTCTCAGTGCCCAGGGTTCCAACAATTTCCAACCCTCAGCCATGGGTAGAAGCCACAGCACTGCTGTGTAGAGTCCCTCTATGGATTTCAATACTGAAAATACAATATTTTTTGTTTCTTGAAGTTTCAGTGGATAGATAAGTAATTTCAAACAGAAACATATGTGCCAATGCCTTTCTGAATCCCTCATGCTTTGGCTTACCTGAGCTGCTCCAGGTGCTGAGTGTCTCTGCAAAGGACAATAAAAACAGGAATATTCCTACACCAAAGCAAGGACCTCAATAGTCCACATGTTTTCAGAGGAGGAAAAAAATTCCTTTAATCTGTTGACAGCTCTGAGATGAGTTTCTTCCTCACCTTCACCCAGGTAATGAGTGACTGCTTAATTAAATAAAGCTGGATTGCTCTTCAGACAGGTTTTAGATGGCACCAGGCACTTAATGCCCCTCTCCATTCCAGTGGAGTCTGAATGATCAGTGCTTTCAAAACTCAGAGTACTTTTCTTGTTTTATTGCATGAAAATAAATGCAAGCCCATAGAGTTTGGTTTTCTTTGTCCAATCTCTTTTTGAATTTTTCTGTTTTCTTTTACTGCAGTCATCTTTGTATCCACATATTCAGCTGATGTAATTATGTAGTGAGAATTTTAGCAATAAACTCAGGGAGCTGTTCTGCTATTCTGCTGCATTAGATTTAAAGGGATGCTGTTATGTTAAAGAGGAAAAACATGTTTATAATTCTGTGAAATCCCAAAATCAGTAATGCCAAAACAATGACTAGCATCCCAGAGCTTATGTTTTGTTCTTTTTTGCATTTCACTGATCTTCTGCCATAAAAATAGGCTTTCTCTTTTTGAAAGTCACTTTTATTCCTGTTTCTTTACTTCATTGACCAAATTCTATTAACACCCTTTACCTAAATGCAAATTAAATCTTGAGGCATTTTGACTTGTAGCACAAAATAGCAACAGAGAAGCCTATCTCAGCCCAAAAGAGAAGTAATTGTTACTGCAATTTAAAAGAAAATATTACAGAAATGTTTATTTTCTGCTTTACTGTTGTATTACATGTTTTCTCCTGGTGGTGAGCCTTTTTCACATGCTCTGTTACCTCCATGAGCTGAATACTGACTGTAAAATCTCTTACACTGGCAGGAAGGAGAAAAGAATCATAAAATACGAGTGGGGTCCTAATTTTAAAATTCTTGGGCTCTGTTTTCCTTGGGTATTTTCAGATTTCTCGTTAAAATATCTCCTCAGAGATTACTTCCATTCCTGAATTTTTTTATTTTTTTTTTCCAAGCATGATTTCAGTTATCTTCTCTGACTGGCTTTTAAGGGGCAAGGCTGATTTCTTTGCTCTGGATCAGAGCATGGGGTTGGCACTTGGGCATTTCACACATTTTGGATGTTCAGCTCCATTGCCTGGTGGTGCCATGGACCTCCTGAACAGCCCTGGCTCCATCCTCCTGCCTTTTTTGGGGAGGTAATACATCAGCTTGGAAACATCTCAGAGTATTCTGAGTACTTTGAGCTTGGAAAAAATCCGATTCAAGGCCAAATTTGAAGCAGCTGATGGGAAGGTTTAGGAAAGCTTTGAGGGTTTTGCCTCTTGCAACCGACAGGCAGGAAAACTGGCAAGGTCTCGTTCAGTCCTGGCCAAAATTTCAACGTGGTTTAGCAGAAATAGCAGCATCTCAGCAGAGCTTTGGGATTTCTACAAGGTTGTGCCAGAGAAGGTGTGAGCAGCTGTAATTATAATATCAAATGTATGAAATCTTTGCAAGACATCTCTAGGTGATGTCAGCCCATGTGGTGTGAACAGGGGGAAGGCACTGGCAGAGAAAAGAGGAGGACAGTTCACAAGTGGGGTTTTTTAAATAAAAGATGATTGCTATATTCAACACACATATTGTCGTTGCCTCCCCATTGTCCAGCCTGAGGAAAATCAGCCCCAAATGCATTCAGCTTTGTCTGGTGTTTCTAAAAATCTGCAGTCTAGTTTCANCATTCAGCTTTGTCTGAGATTTCTAAAAATCTGCAGTCTAGCTGCACTTGATCCTGAAAAAAAAAAAAACAAAAAACCCCTTCCTAAAATAAAACCACTATTTTTTTTCTGTTTTTCAACTGCTAAAACATTCATGTTTCATGGATTTGGCTACTTTTTGTTTCGTTTTTGATCTGGTGATTTTTATTTCTTTTTTAATCCGCAAAACTTCAGACAAATCCTTCTCTAGCCTCGAGAAAATTAGTCTTCTCCAAGATTCTGCTGGACGCTGATAGGGAAAACCACTTCCTCTTGGAAGACATGGGCTGATAGTGCCTCAGTTTATCAGTGAGTGATGGACTCTGTCTGCTCTGAGTGTGAGCAAAGGTCCTGGGATCTCAGAGCTCGAGTGGAAGCCAAGCCTGCACCTTTATCTCTGCAAATGTATCTTATTTATGTGTACAAATATATTCCTATGCTTTGTACCAGGCAGATGGGCACACCATGCTGAGCATCCCAAATGAGCAGCTTAACACACAGCTAGAAATGCTGACAGGGCAAGGATTAGAACAAGGAATAAACGGTGAGAGCAGGGGCTGGAGTGGATTATTGGGCAGCTGAAAGAAATGCTGCCATCTCCAGAAGATAGGTTGATATTACACAAAAGGAGGGGGAAAAAATCTTTAAACCAGAGAACAGAATTAAAGCTTGGATTGCGCTGGTGCAAATTCCAGTGCAGGTGAACGCCTGTAGTCACCTCCTGGCAAGGAGTAACCCTGTATTAACTGTTCCTGCTGACAGGAGACACAGTGAGGACTGCATTGCCCTCTTTCCCTCTGGGTGGGATGCTCTGATGGGATTGCAACACTGAGTGATGTGGTGGAAACGGCCTGAGAGGCTTTTGGCTGCCAACTATCCCATGAAATAAAATAGATCCAAAGTGTGGATCAGCACCCAGACTGTGCTGAGCTGCACGGAAAAGGGGAGGCCAGAATCAGCTGCAGGAATTGCATCATGTCCAGCCTTTCTCTTGGCCAGGGAGACCAAATTCATTGTGAATGCAGCAGGATTAGGTCACTTAATCTGGAGCCTTGTCCATGTGGAGACATTTTTTGGCGTAACTGCTCTAAACACAGGTAAAGACACTCTGTCCTGCAGCATTAATTATTCTGACATCCATCCTCCTGGAAGCCCTGGGAAGAAGAAGTTTTGCTCCTCAGTAAATGGTGTTAAATTGTGTATTTGTATGTATGCAAGCGCTTTCAAAATGCAAAGAAAACAAAATCTGAAAATCTCTACAGGAAAGTGCTCTGGAGGGCTTCCAGCTGGTTAAAGTATTTTAAGAGCCTGTTAAAGGATGTACCTTCAAAAGATCAATTTAAATGCTGCCTGCTTTATACTCATTGTTTATAAAGTTGAAAGCATCTCTGATAGTGACTATTCATTCTCACAGCAGTGGCAGCAGAGCAGGAGCAGGTTGGTTTAACCCCATCCCTGCCGTGTCCTGGAGAGGCAGAGGGAGCAGGTGGCTCTCTGGGGAGGAGCTCAGCTCAGCACAGGCACTGAGGGATTGAAAGGGCAGGAAATGGAGTTCTTGCAGTAATCCAGGCTTTCAGCACCTGGCAGGACTGGCTTGGCTGGGGAGCAGTGTTATTTTGTGCAGGACACAGCTGCCCTGTGTCTGTGTTGTACAGCCTCGNGCTGGGGAGCAGTGTTATTTTGTGTGTTATTTTGTGCAGGCCACAGCTGCCCTGTCTCTGTGTTGTACAGGCTCATGTTGCAGGGCTCTGCCTGCTGTAGGAGCAGCTCTTCACCCTCCCACAGAAAGGTTTGTCCTGTTCCTGGTGCTGCAATGGAGAAAGCCCCTGGAAGATGATTTAGGAGTAGGGAATGGCTGATACATGGATATTCTTAAGACAATTGGTGTTAAATACATCAGGAAGTGTTTGGACAACACTCTCAGGCACATGGTGTGATACTCAGGGGTGTCCTTTGCAGGGCCAGGAGTTGGACTTTGATGATCCTTGTTGGTCCCTTCCAACTCCGAATCTCTGTGATTTTATAACTAACCCTGGTGCAGTGTCCATCCCTGAGTGCAGTAAGTGCCTTTCCAGTCCTCCTTGAGCTCTGTGGTTGTAAAAGATATCCCTGAGGTCTGCCATGAGACCAAACCCTTTCTGTTCTGTCGTGTGAGTCCAGAGCTGTGATCAAAAGTTTGGCTTGAGCATTTTCTACCCAGGGATGCTCCTGCAGGTGGTCAGCAAGTTCTCTGTCACCTGCCTGCAGGGCAGAGGGGCTGGGCACTCTTTCCAAGCCTCCTGCAGAGCTGTGTGGGTCTCACCACTGAGGAACAACCTTCTGCTTGTTTGCTCAGCATCCACAGGCAGGACCATTGCAGGGGATAAGGGCATGGCAGCCCTTGAGGATCAGAGAATGGTTTGGGTTAGAAAAGACCTTCAAAGGCCATCTAGTTCAACTGACCTGCAGTGAGCAGGGACATTTTCAACCAGACAATAACCCCCTTAACTTCCCCTTGCCTGCTCAAAGTGCTGACAGACTCCAGACCCTCAGGAGCCATCAGTTAACTTTCCCAGGAGAAGAGGAAGTGAAGCTGGAGCCTGTCTGCAGGAAGGTCCTCTGCGCCACTCTGACCCTTTGACCTCCAGCACTCTCTTGAATTTTTGGTGGTTTCAAGAATGGGTTTTGCCACTTCCCATATTTAATGTGCTCTGTGGCTCTGTAGATGTCAGACCTAGGAAGATGACTCCAGTAAGTTGTTACACTTTGCCCTTCTTGGTTTCACCTCACCACTCACAGTGACGTAGGGCTGATCTCACCCAGTTCTCCTCCACGAGCTGTTCTGGACATCTGCACTTCATAAGAAGCAAGAGGAACTTCCAAGCCCCAGAGCAGGAAAGTCAGAGTGATCCTGTCTTTCCAATAGGGTTTATTTACCCCTCTATAGCACCTGATATATCTTGAACTTCAGTACTGAACATTCCTAAGTCTGTATTCTCCAGCTTCACAGCTTAAGAGAGTTGAGCAACAGGGTTTGTATATGTGGATGTAAATTAATCTGAGGGGTTGCTTCACCTTTTTTTTTCCCTCAAGGATGCTGCCAGAGTCCCCAGTTTCAAGTTAGAATCTCTGGGTTTGGTTAAACAGGAGCATCAGCTGGTTGCTCAAATCCATGAACAAGCAGAGCATGATGGCTCATTCTACTGGATAAACATGGATTTCAAGTTACAGTTAGAGATGTGTGATAAGGTGTAGCCAAAATCCGTGGACTTTACAGGGGACCTGAGGGGTTTTCTCCTTCCCAGCCCACTAAAGTTGAGTCTGGCCCATTTCAAGACCCATGAGGTTTCTTCAGTCCCAGCAGGACACGTGTGGCTGCTGGTGTGTGGTTGGCTAAACCCCATCACCTCCCTGTGTACCTTCCCAAAGAGCATCTGCTCAAGTTCTTTCCTGAATGGGCTCCTGACCTCATGTTGCTTCGAAGATTTGTACATTTCTTCACTAAATTCCTCACCTTCCTTTGGCCTTTTTACTTGCTGGATCTCATTTATGTGCACAGCCCCCTGCAGGTGCAAGAAACACTGAAAACCTGCACCCATTTGGTTTAGTGATGGAATTTGTATTCTTTCCCCAGGAGGCCAGATCTGGCTTTGAGCTTGTTGGATGACAGGTGGGGTTTCCAGCGAGTCCATTTAAATGAGAGTGCTGTAATTAAGAGGATCTGGCTGAAGAAATTGCGCAAATTAGAGCAGACAGCTGTTGTTTGAAAGGAACAAGCACTTTTGTGGGTTTTTAACATAGCCAGCTCTTGGCTTGCTGCCAGAGATACTTACATTAGATCTTATGGATAAAAACCTTCAACTGTTAAAAATATAAATGAAAATAACTCTATTTCCCCCGCAGAAAAAATGTAATGGGCACAATAGGCAACACAAGGAAGATATTCATAAACTTTATAGCATTATCTAGAGATGACTGACTTCAGGTGTGTACAGAACAGAGAGAGGCTTTTGAGGGGAAAAAAAAACCTATTGCATCCATTTTGTTTTATTCCTGCGTTTATGCACAAAAGGTGAGATTCCCAAAACAGAAGTTTAAACCAGGACCATAACTCAGTGTGCAGATCTTTTTCCTCCAGGAAATGGTGTCCTTTCTGCTTTGTAGAGACAATTCAGCATGGAAGGGATCAATCTAAACCAGCTTCTGCAGAAAAAAAAACCTGAAGTTTTGGCGGTGAAGTTTTGGCTGATGAAGGTGTGAGATGATCAGTGCCATGTACACGAGCAACCTGGTCTATGGGAGGTGTCCCTGCCCATGGGAGAGGGTTGGAACTTTAGGGGTCTTTTGGGTCTCTTCCAACACAAACCATTCTGTGATTCCATGATTCTGTAGGAAGGACTGGAAAAGAAACCTCAGTGATCAGTTCTGCCCATTATATATAGAGATATTCCATCATTTCTGTGTACCAGGAGGAGAGTTTTTCACTGCCCTGGTCCAACAACTGATGATTGCATGCAAGTGAGGACAAAAACTCTGCTTTTTCCAGGCTTCTATGACATGCAAGTGCTCTATGGGTATCTGGAAATATGATTAATTCATTACTTTTCCCACCAGCAAGCTATACAGAGCATCTTTCAGAGTTAAAATTAAGCATGTGCTTAAAACAAATTGCTGTGCCTTGTTGGTGTCTCTGCTAACTTGAAAAAGTCAGACCCAGGTGCCTGCACAGAAGCTGTGCAGGAATGCAGGTGACACCAGCTTGAGGTTCACAGCCCTGGATGGATACTGTGCTGGGATGGGAGCCAGAGGAGAGCTGCAAGTGATTTTTGCCTTTTCCACTAGTCCCCTGAGCAGCTCGTCCCATCTGTCCTTCTGCTGTACAGGCACTGTAAAGTTACTGACCCCTTTCTGTGAGCCTGGAGCTCTGCTGGTAAAAATCCACTGCCCCAGCTGGTTATGAAGGGGCTTTGCAGTGTTTGCTAATGGTGTTTATAGAAAGCAGAGCAGGGAGTGTGAGTATGGCCTTAGGGAACCAAGAGCAGAAATGAGGAATCTGAAAAAGACGCTGCTTTCTTTCGAAAACCCTCACAGTAATACTTTCCTTCCTCATTTTGAGTGCTTTCTGAGCGGTTTGTTGGGGTTTTTTTAAAACATTTAAACTTTTACCTCACTCTTCACCACCCCTTATATATTCTCACCTTGTCTCCTTCTCTAGGAAAACCTCTTTTTTGTGATGGAATACCTCAACGGAGGAGACCTCATGTTCCATATCCAGAGCTGCCATAAGTTCGACCTTCCCAGAGCAACGTAAGGCTTTAATCCTTCCCTTTGGGCCTGCAGGCTGCACATGAAAGAGGAGCAAACTGGGGACTTGGTTTTATTCCCAGCTCTGCTGCTGCCCTGCAGAGGAAACTTTGGGGAGATTATTTGACCTCTCTTCACCTTGCCCAGCTGCAAAGTGGGGATGATGCTGGTGCTGGAAGCTGAGTCCCTCTCTGTCCCAGCTGTCTCCAAACTCACCAAAATCATGCAGGCCATCCTCCCAGCTCAGTGAAACACTTGGAGGGAGTCACTTCCCATCCTCTTTTCCCTCCCACAGAAGACTTTCAGACTCCATCCACATCATCACTCAGACATGACCTTGCTTCTTTACAGCGCTCTGCAGCCAAGCTGCACAACCTGCTTAAGCTGAGGTTCCCAGCCCAGAGGTGAAGCTGTTGTTTGTTAGAAGTAATGGGATTTTCCCCTTTTTCCCCCCCCTTTAAGTTCAAGGGGGTGGGGTGAAAACCTATCAAAAGCACGAAAGGTAAATTTAAACAAAAAATTAATATGGCAGCTGAGAATTAAAAATGTATTTAGCTTTGATTAAAGTAAATAGAAGAATTGGAACAAATGGAAGGTGCTTTTGATCCTTCTGCAAGCAAAAGGTAATTTGAAAGTCAATATTGAAACCACTATAGGAATTGCTTTTATTTAATAATTTAATAATATAAAACCCACACCGTCATTTAAATCAGTTTTTGCTGATTTTTTTTTTCAAATTTATTTGAATGCCCAGAATTAAGGGCCAAAGCATTGAAGACTGAGGGAGCAGAGCTGTGCCACACAGGAGGGGGGATATGATCCTCTGGCTTCATTCCCTTCTGGGACGACACTTTCATTCTTCACAGTGATGCTGCCTCTTTGCAGCAGGGTGTGGTGGTATCCTTTGGGTAAAAATGTGCTGAGAGCAACAACTTCAAGCTCAAAAAAACACTCCAGAGAGAGGCCACCAACCTGCTGGATAGCCCATATTATGGATAAGCTTTCAAAATCAGAAAAAAAAAATCTTCACTGAAAGTGTGGTCAGTCATTGGAAGAGGCTGTGCAGGGAAGTGGTGGAATCACTGTCCCTGAAAGCTAAGAAATGTGGATGTGGCACTTGAGGGCATGGTTTAGTGGTTTTGGCAGTGCTGGGTTAGTGGTTGGACTCGATGCCAGAAGGGTTTTCCAGCCTAAATAATTCCAGAATTCCAGGATTCTTTGAAAAACAGGTCATAAATCTGGGCAAGGAAGAGGGCAGTTTGGCAAGCCAGGGAGTCTGTCTGTGCTCCCCATCCCAGATTCCCACCTGCTTTTGAGAATCTCACATCACCCATCAGTAAAACCCAGTCACCCCAAGCGTTCTGGAGACTCTCCAAACCTTCTGGGAACCTAATGAAATGTTGGTTCTTGTGGAGACAAGGTTTCCATCTTTTTGGGTCTAGTTGAAAAAACCTTTGGGAAGCTCCTGTTCTAACTTGTGCCTTCTGTCATTCAGGTTTTATGCTGCTGAAATCGTCTGTGGGCTCCAGTTCCTCCATTCCAAGGGCATAATATACAGGTAATTTTACTCTTTAGTGTAATTAATATGCCAAATGCTAAACCTTTTCTGCTTTTTCCTGCAAGCACCAATGGCAACAGAGGGGCTCTTTCCTGGCTGTATTTACTGGCCTTGCATTTCTCTTCAGATTTCCCTTTTACAGAGTTTGGGTGTTTTATTTTGAAGAGAGAGTATAGAAAAGGCAGTTTTGATGTTTCTTTCAGAACCCAGTCCTATTTCAGTTAACATTAAAACAAACCCTTGGATGCATTTACACAGAGTCATTCACACAGCACCCAGTATAGGCACCTTGTTTAAGCTTTCAGCATATCAAGATATATTAAGGTCAAGTCAGACACAAGAAATTTGGTACTTCTGCTGTGCTGGTTACCTTGGGACAGTGGTGACAAGCTCAACTCAAGTAACAAAAGCAGGGAGACTGTTATATATCTTAATTTTAGATTAATTTTGTGCACAATGGGGAGATGGGATTCATCTCACCATCATGAATCTGAGTTGTCTGTTAAGCTCTTCTTGCAGTAAGCAGAGGGCATTTTTTATGTTCATCAAGCCTGTGTTAAAATGTGTATGGGAAGTGCCCAGTTCTACCAGAAGTTAGGCCACAGTCTGATTCCCCATGGCCAGTAGAGGAACTGAATTTCTGGGCAACTCTGGTTAAGCTCAACTTCATGGCAAAATTCAGTTAAGACATTGCAGCCTCCTTTAAAAGCAGAAAACAAATAACTTGTCACAAATAAATGAGGAAGCTCCCTACAGCAACAATGTTTGCTGAATCCAAAATGAGCTTGTTTCAGTGTTTGTCATGTAGTGTGAACATTAGAGCAAATGCTGAAAGTGGATGACTTGCTCACAATCCATTCTCCCTTTAAAACACGAGCTTTTATTCTTATTAGTACTCACGTGGGAGCCATTTATAGTCTTTATTGACTGATGATGGTGATTGCATAAACATGAGATCAATATCAGTGGCATTAAGCTAAGATGATCTCTAGGGCCTCAGCAAATTTTCTGGCTGTAATTATTATTCTCCATGAGTGAAAGCAAAAATTTTCTGAGGTGCCCAAATCACTTGGCCACGTCTGTTAATTTTAGTCAGTCTTCTCAGAAAATCCAATTAAAAATATCTGCAGGACATGGTGACTTTGTGGCAGGACTGATAATGCTGACATTTTATTTATAATTCACATTTTTACTTGGAATCACTGTGCCAGTGCTCTGTTGGGGTTTAGGACCCAGTTCCTCCTGAAGGGAGAGGGGAGTTTAGAGTCTGGAGCCTTGGGAACCGGGGAGAAATTGGGACACCTGGGCATTTGTTAGAATGTGGATAGGAAGAAATATCTCATTCCCAGGAGTTGGTGATATTGCTTTGGGTATCAAGCATTGAGAGAAAAGGTTTAACCAGTCCTACTCTCTTTTCCCTTTTTCACTGAAGACAATGACAACGAGGTCAGCTGAGAACACAGAGTCATCAGTATCTCTGTCAGAGCAAACTGAGCACTTAGGAAAGTGAACAGAAATAATTTTTGAAACGACATCTCTTGCAATGTCGTAAGAATAATGAACCCAGCTGTTCTGTCTCATGCACCCACGTTTGGAAACATTGGCTTAAACTTTAACGAATGAGCCGAGGCATTTTTTGGCAGAAGCTCCAGTCCCTGGAGCCAATGAGTTTGAGACTCATCAAAATAATGAAAGCAAACTGTAGGTGATGGGGTTTTTTTGTTTTGCTTCGATCTACCGGATGAATAAAAGCAGCGCTGGCAGCCCGAGATTGATCTCAATGTTGTGACTAAAATAAGTCATTCCAGCTGGAAATTGTGACAACGTGAGTGTCTGCCACTTGGAAGGGAAATGTCTCGGTTTTCTCTGTATTTCTCTTCAATTGATGACTCCTATTTTGTCTTGGGCCAGTGAACAATAGAGCCCCCTTGACAACAATTTAGTGTGCAAACACCACAATGTCCCTCACCCTGATGAGGACCTGGCCCAAGCAAGACAAGGAGCTTTGCACAGATGGAGGCTGAAGAATCATCTTCCCTGCAATTTCAGGCCATCATCCCAGAAGCATCAAGCATTAGAAATTACCTTCTTTGAGGAACATCTCTGAAAAAAAACAAAAACAAAAACAAAACCCACATTGTAAAGCAGTTGTCAGTGGGAGGGTGTCTGCAGTAGCCTCATGGTTAGACCTCTTGCCTGAGGTGTGGAAAATCACAGATTCACAGAGGGGTTTGGGTTGGAGGGAACTTTAAAAATCACCTAGTTCCAGTCCCCTCACCATGGCCAGGGATGCCCTGCCCTGGATCAGGCCCCATCCAGCTTGGCCTTTTGGCCAAAATATGTGTAGGCCGTGAATTAAAATAAAAAATAACAGTTGTACCCTCAGCTGTGGGTACAAGCAAATGTGTCTGGGTGCTTTGGGAGCCCTGAGGAGGAGCAGTGATTGATAGCACAATCCAGGCAATGCAGGAATGTGTGTGCTCATGGACCAGGTGACCCAAATCCTACCCACATCTCCGGTTCAGTGCATCGTCACTGATCCAAATATTTTACTTGAGTTATTATTTAAAAAAAAATATATATCTTTAGGTAAGGTTTAAGAAAATTAACACAGAAACCCTGCCAGCCTTCCTTTCTTTCTGCCTTTTTCCTTTCTTCTTTACAAGCTTTTCTCTCCTTTCTGAGTTAGTTCCCACTGGAGGACCATGTTTTTCTCCGCCAATGGTCATGATTCATCAGCTCATTTTATTTCCTTTTCTGTGCATTTCTGTTTTCTTCCTCTCTCTGGGCTCTTTGCTTCCCAGAGTAGCTCAGAGCCTGAAAACTCAGAGAGCAGCCTGGCAGCTGAGTGTGAAAGGCTTTGTAAATCCTGGGCTTCAGATGGTGCAGCCCAGCAGTGGTGGGGGCTCTGCTGATGCCTGGGGTTACTCTGACCCTCTGCAGGGCTTGTGGGTCCTTGCTTCCTGTGACATTTGTGGGTCCTTGCCTGCACTACCAGGGAGATCTGGCAGCAGCTTCAGAGAGAATATTGAGATCCCCAGGGGAGGAGAGAGTGAGAATTACCTGCTCTCTTCCTCCAGGCTGTGTTAGGGCAGAAGCAGCAGCTGGCACAAAGCCCTTCTTAGCTTCACTGCTCTGCATCCTTGAAGGAAACAGCTTTTAGAAGATGTCTGGGGTGGTGTGATCCCTGGAAGTGTTCAAGGCCAGGCTGGATGGGGCTTGGAGCAACCTGGGATAGTGGGAGGTGGCCTTGCCCATGACAGGGGATTGGAACTGGGTGATCTTTGAGGTCCCTTCCAAGTCAAACCATTCTGTGATTCCATGACTCTGTGTCTTCTCCAGCAGATAAATCAGTGCTGAGACAAGAGAAATGCAGAAGAGAGCAGTTCCCCATTTATCCCTCAGCCCTCCTTTGTATTTCCAGCATGTAGGCACTACACAGAGGCAGAGAACAAGTGTAGTAAGTGCTAAAATAACTCATGTGCTTTCCACTTTGAAGAATGGAGTTTTCTTCTCTTCCTCCACAGAGACCTAAAGCTGGACAATGTCCTCCTGGACAACGAGGGGCACATCAAAATTGCTGACTTTGGGATGTGCAAGGAGAACATGTTTGGAGATGCAAAGACAAGCACTTTCTGTGGGACTCCTGACTATATTGCCCCTGAGGTAGGTGTGGGGCACAGAGGGGTCAGCAAGTGCTGTGGGACAGGAAATGTCTTAAGACATGACTGTTGTGCAGTGCTGGACATCACAAACAGTAATAACCTGGTTTGGAGCAGTTCCAGGCCACAAACTGGATTTCAGCATGGCTTGGAATCTGTGTTGCTGTTTGGCATTGCTTATTTTTGTGGCTAATTCATTTTTTGATGCAAGTAGAACTTGGCTTAAACCAAGAAAGAGAATGCTTAATGGAAATTCCTTTTTGGGCCATGGCAGAAGAAACTCCAAGAGGTCCTGCAGTTGAGGGACAGACACAGCATGAGGAATGCTGGCAATGCCTTTTCCCTTATTTCTTTCAATTTTTAACCAGGCAGAAACTTTTTGGGTTTTGTTTGTTTGTTTGGGGATTTTTTGGTTTTGTTGTTGTTGTATTTCCCCTAGAAAATTCAGATGTTTTGAACTAGATCCCTTCAGAAAAGAGAAAGTTTCTTTAACCTGATGACTTCACACCATGATAGATCTTACTATGGAGAGGCTTTGACTAATTAGGTGGCCAAAGAAAATGGTTTTTTTAGCTCAGAGAAAAACCTACAAGTCATCCATGCATCATGTCTGACATCGATCTGAAATCCATTTATTTACCTTTCAAGAACCCATTTTGTAATTTTCGTGTTTTCATGATGGATATTGGTACTTTCCAAAGAGCTGCCAAAGCCTTTAGGGATTTTTTTTTCCCCTCTACTATAATTCATTGGTCCTTCACTGTTCACTGAGGGCTCGATTCTGGCTGAGGTTACACCACTGCTGGCTCAAGGGTCTCCTCAAATCAATTGGATTTCTATTGCCTAAGAATGGGTGTAAGTGTGCTCTGCAATCAAGCTGCAATTGTCTTTTATTCCACTTCAGTATGCTTTTATTTAAGGAAAAAAAAGCTCTATTTTTTGCTAAAAAAAAAAAAAAAAAAGATAGCCAAGTGTTGATCCATTATCTGTGATTTTATTTTACAGAAAAGAGAAAAACCGAAATAGCTCAGAGTTTTATTTCTGCACTATGTTTATTTTAGGGATTCAACGAGTGGATATAAAACATTTTACCTCTAAATTGAAAGCTCTTCTAGAGTTTATGGATCATCTCTCCTGCCACAGGCAGGAGCACTGGACTCTGTCAGTATTTCACTGCAGCTGCTACCACTGTAATTTGTTACAGACCCAGCACCTTGGCCACAGCTATGCAAATAAGGGGGGTTTGGGTCGGTAGACAAGCAATTTTTTTCATTTCAAAAAATACCTGACAAAAAAAAGAGAACAGCTTGAAATTAAATTGCTGAGTTTATTTTTTTTCCCAGAGAATTTCAAGCAAAATAAACCTTTTTCTTTCTGACTGTCATAAAACACTTCCATTTCAATTTCCAGATACTTTAGACTTTAAAAGATAAAGCCTTATAAAAATAATTTCTCTTTGCAGAAGGAAAGGTTGGGATTATTTTGTTTGTAAGTGATCCAGAAAAAATATAGTAAGGAGTCTTGCTGGGTTTTTTGTTTTGGTTTGTTGGGTTTTTTTTTTGGGCTGTGTGGAACTCATTGTATATATTACATCATATATTCAAATCTCATTTTTGTCCTTTTGGCATCTCCTCTTTTGGAGACAGATGTAGCATAGAGCATCCCACTGCAACCAAGGTGTGGGCTCAAGAGTAAAGATTGTGCCCCAAAATTAAATTTTCCCCTCTACAGCTCTAAAATTCTGATAAGAATCTTACAGACCACATCAATCACGTGAACCTTTAGATATCTGCAATGTAAAAATCTATATGTGAGCCAGTGTTTGAGGGTCTTTGAGAGTCAAAGGAGACAAACAGGATTTGTATTTTACAGCATGTAGATATTTATCTGGATGTTTAAAATTGGGCAAATTCCCTTCTTTGGCTATAAAAGGAGCTCTAGATATCTCCATAACAGATATTTAAAGGCAGGTGAGATCAGTTTTGCTTCTCCAGAGAGGAAGTTTGAGAACTTTGTGATGGTCCTTTAGACCCTGGGGAGGGCGTTACTCCAGCTGGATGTCACTTTATAGGTGACACTGAAAGACACAAACCAAGGGACTGACTGAGGACAAATTCCCATTCCTCCATCTAAAACCCAGTTGGTCTCAAGAGGACAGATCAGCAATCCCTTTCATGTTTTTCCTGGGGAAGATTTTGCTGGGGTAGAGTCCTGATAGTCCTAAAGTACCTTCATGCTGCCACATTTGTAATTCTAAAACTCAGCTTGTGTCACTGGATTCAATCCCAAAGTGCTAATACCTGACCATTTGTCTTCTTGGACTTCACAAGCCTGATTTGAACCTTTGGAGAGCAGGCTAAAGATGACTTATCTTATCTTTTCTATTTGAGATCTCTCTGGTAGCCAAGGATTTGTTCAAGTAAAGGCATGGTCTAGCCACCCTCCTGAAGCTGAAAAACTCATGTCAGACATTTTACTTCTGCCTTTGTGGCTCCTCTTTTTTGGGCAGATACTGCTGGGGCAGAAGTACAACACCTCTGTTGACTGGTGGTCCTTTGGTGTCCTCCTGTATGAGATGCTCATTGGCCAGTCCCCTTTCCATGGCCAAGATGAAGAGGAGCTTTTCCAGTCCATCCGTATGGATAACCCCTTCTACCCTCGCTGGCTGGACAAGGATGCCAAGGACATTTTGGTGAAGGTAAGAATCAATACCCATCAAATGAAGAACCACCCGTCAAAGGAAAGTCTTTCTGCCAGAATTATTGTCTTCAATTTGTTTCTCTTCAGCTTCAGTTGTAGAATGGAACAGATTTAGCTTAGTCACTGTCTTTCCCGTGGGCATCAAACCACACCTCTCCCATAAGCAGATTTCTGTGTGTCTTCCTTCTCCTGATTTGTGATGGTGGCTCCTCACAGACACCAGCAGAGATCTTTGCAGAGCAGTCCCTAAGGTGCAAGGCTCGTTAACTCCTGGAAAAAAATACTTCAAACTAAGGGTTACATCATACTGAGATGTTGAACATCTCTTTTTGGGGCACATGCTGCCATCTTTCTGCCCAAACAGCCAGGATTAGAGGTAGTAATCATCTTTATACCAATCAGTAAACTTCTTTGTTTAGGAAAAAAAATCCTGACATTTTCTCCATTATGGCCTCTTCTCATTGCACCAGTAATTACACATTGCACCCTGCTTTATGCTTGTATTATCATCAGAGAATTTAACCTGTGGAATCAACATTCCAGCTTTTTGTAAGAGAGCCTGAGAGGAGACTGGGAGCGAAAGGGAACATCCGCCAGCACGCCTTTTTCCGGGAAATCAACTGGGAAGCTCTGGAAGAGAGAAGGATGGAGCCTCCTTTCAAACCAAGAGTGGTAAGGATGGATCTGCTTTCAGTTCCACCCCTCTCAGGCCTTCTAAGCTGTGCATTTCTACTGGCTGCCTGTCCTGATCATCACAGTACTGCTTTGTGGTAGCTGCAAGCCCAGGTCTGGCATGCCCACACCTAAGAAACCATAAATTACTCATCTCTTTCTCAGTTACTGCAGCAGGGTAACACCTTCCCTTCACCACATAACTGCTGCCCATTCTGAAAGGATTATCTTTCCTTGTATTACAGAAGGTAAAACAGTTCAGGAACCAGGTGTTTGTCTAAATCAAAATAATTCTGACAATTAATAACAGTCTCATTAAACTCCTATTAATAGCAATAATAGAACTTAATTTGACAAGCACATCATACTTTCATTTTACAATCTTCCACAACTGTTAGACAATTGGTGAGTTCAGTCTGCTTTGTTACAAAGCTGTAACATCCCTGCCTGGCAGAATTCCTGGATCACAGGCTCAGTGCCTCCTTTAAAATATTTATATTTACTGGCTCCCAACTAAAGATTGAGCTGAGCCCATAGGAAGCAGCCTGATAGGACCAGTACCATGGTAATAAAGATCTGACTATTGTGGTTTGACATAATTTTTTTTTCCTTTTCTTGAAGAAATCTCCGAGTGACTGTAGCAACTTCGACAAGGAATTCCTAAACGAAAAACCCAGACTGTCCTGTGCTGACAGAACATTGATTAACAGCATGGACCAAAATATGTTCAGCAACTTCTCTTTTGTGAACCCTAAAATGGAGAAAATATTTTCCTGAGACCTGCCTTACTGAAGGAATTCTCTGTAATGATTTGAGTAGCACTTTGTCAACTGAAGACTGTGCATGGTTGTTTTTTATCAAGAACCCTCCAGAAAGAAAGCACCTCAGTGAAAGTTTGTACCGTGCCTGGAGGCTTCTGACTTATTCCAATCCACAGCAGATGCCAGCCCACTCTTCATTGATGATAAATTTTCTTTGTGGTATCTTTTGGTCTCTCTTCTCTCTCTTCCCAATGTTCTTGAAGTTGAGAGCATCTGAAAATGAGGAGGTGCCAAAACCTGTTCCCCACTACTTGTACACACAGCCAACAGGTTTCTCTGTAAGGAAAAATAAGTATATTTGAGTTTCTGGTGATGTCAGTGCCCATTTCTGTAACTTTGACCTAGACCCACCTTCTTCTGAAAGAAAAGTGGTTTGCTCAAAACCTGAGGGTATGAGGGGAGACTCAGGTTGGATGCTTTGGTAACCTCCACTTGTACATGTGCAGAATTGCCAAAATGTGCACAGCTTTGAAGAAGAAAATTGCTCCCTACACACTTTAAAATGCTGTTCACAGGTGCTAGGGCTCAATTTTTCTCCATGGGACAAAGAGATTTTTTTTCAGGTGCCCATTCCACCATCTGCACATCTCAATGGATTGCTACCAAAGGAAGCGCCAAGACGAGTACAGAAAACCAGAGGTTTACACTTAGTGCCTGAGCAGGAAGGATGGGAAGTTTCAGAATGCTTCGAGAACCCTATTTTAAAGCTTTAAATGTCTCCTCACACACCAAACTCAGGGCAAGATCTCAATGGGGTTTTCTAATGTTTTAACCTAAAACCACATGGGAAAAATGCAACATGTTTCATTAAACGATTGTTTAAACATTGTAAAAGTGGCCTTTCAGTCACAGAAGGGGGTGATTTCACTCGAAAGGTGCTAACTGGTCCTGCAAAGGCTGATTTACTTTCTGTTTCTCTAAATTATATCCCAGCTCTTTGGCACAGGTCAACAAGCTGCACACGATGGTCACAGGGCAAGAGCCACATCAGGTGAGGGTGGCCCTTACCTCCTTGTGACATTTTGCTGTGTGTTCTATCCCTTTGCAGTCTGTGGGAATGTAGGTGGGTTTAAAAAAACAAGTATTTTTTGTGATCCTTTCATCATGGGATCCTTTTAAATAAAGGTGCGCCGTTTCCTGAGGTTGGAGAGTTGTGAAACCACCCAGTTTCTGCTTGTCACTGAGATACCTGTGAAAAGCTGGGTCAAAATCAAGTCAGAGCCTAAAAAGATGATTTTGTAACAACTTAGGCACTCACTCAAGTTGGTGATAGATAGTTGGGATCTATCTGAAGAACATACATTTGGAGCTTTGTTGCATCAACCTCCAGTCCATGGAGAAGAAAAGCTCTAGAAGGTGAGTTATCCCAAAATCAGGTTCCCTTCAGAGGTGCCTTCCTGGTTCTGCTGGTTCAGGCTGTCAATTTGGACCTCCCAACAGGATGGATGCAGCCTTGCAGGCAGTGCTGGGCTATCACTGGCAGTGACTGCAGGCACAGAATCCAGCAGGAGCAAGGGCTGAAGTGCCTGAAGTCAACAAGAAGAGCAGAACACCCTGAGCAAGGTGTCAGTGCAGTGATTCTGATGAAATCCTTGTTTGTGCTGTATGAAATGCAGGAGAGGGCATCAGTGCTCGCAGTTTGTGGAGCTGGTCATCATGTTTAATCACAGTGGTTAACGTGAATTTTTTAAATGCCAGTGCTGTTTGTACAGTTTAATAAAATGTTGTGTATAATTGGGAAATGGGCATTGAAGTGATTAAATAGGGGCAAAGAACAGAGGTGCTTAGAAAAGCCATTAAAATGGTTCTGTGGTATCTAGGGAACATTCTCCAGGGGAATTTCTACTCATAAATACACAGCAGCAGCAAGCACTTGAACAACGGTAACTACTCCACAGGGCAATGTCTAAACCAAGGCTTTGGTGCTGTTTAAAGGTATCCAGGAAGAGAGTAAAATGTTCCTTTTTAGTACCAGGAGGTGACACAGCTCTGAATGGGGTCTGGTATCTCAGAGGGGTTCTGGAGATGTGCAGAGGTTGTTACTAAAAAAGGCCAACTCAGGACCTCTTCCTTTGACACCCAAATGAGGCTGGGTCAACCAAGTCCTGCGAGGGCCTGAGTGTGTCCGTGACTCTGACAGAGTCTGGCCAGCCTGATCCAGACCAGAGATTGCATTTCTAAGCATTTGAAGACTGGCAGTGTCCCTAAAGGACTGTTAGGGATGTTCTCTGCAGCAGCACAGCAGTTTGGTCTTGACACCAATGCAGAGACAACCCAAGAGCAGAGGCTAAGGAAGGAAGGTACTGGTTCACCTCATTAAGTCACTGAAGAGAAACAGGTTTTAACACCTCTCTGATCAGAAGGAAGGCTCTCTGCACCCCAACTGTGGTCCCATAGAACCACAAGTAAGCATGACTTGTGAAGGAACTCGTTGAGTAACTGCTAGAGCAGGCACAGCATTAGGATTAGTGTGAAGCTTTTGATGCAAACCACAAGAAGCACCACCTGCTTCTCTCTGCAAGGCATCTTCAGCTTGAAAACCCAATCAACCCATTGAGGATGGGGGCAGGGAGATGGGGGTGGTGGGTACGAGCCACCACAAACGTGCTCACTGTGTGTCCCAGCTGTACCTGTGGGGTGTGAAGAGTGACGTGGGAAGCAGTAAATGCTTTCCTGTGGTGACAGTGATTGAGAGATAACAGCCAGGGAGGGCTGAAAGCCAAACACCCACACAGACATGAGCAGGAGCCCAGGTACCCACAGAGATGCTCCTTTGCCTTAGCTGAACATGGCACCTCCATTCCCATCTCATTTCTCTTTCTTTCTCTCCTTTCCTCCATAAAATGTTCATTTTATGGCATAGTAGATGGGGCTTGACAGGTTTGGTTATTTGTTTGCCAAAGGCTCAATCCTGTTCTGGAGCTCCCTGGGATCACAGCACTACTGCAGGACCTTGGCACCAGCAAACAGCAAGGTCTGACCTCCAGCACCACCTGCTTCAGCTCAAGATATGGGAGTCTCCAGCATCCATGTGCTCCTTCCTCAGTCTTGCTGCCTCACTTGAATGTATGAATCCCTACTTGTTGGTATCCACCAAATCAGGATGAGTGAGAGTCACCTGTAAAGGACAAGCCCTGATTTCAGCACTCCTGCAAAGACTTCCAAGAGGAGGTGGGTTGGCCTCACAGCTCCTCAGCATTCAGAAGAGGAAAACCAAGCTCTGTCCTGCACCCCACCATGATCCTTGCAGCCTGTGCTGAAAGGAAAGACAACTTTGCCCAGTTGTTACCAGACCCTCCTGCAGTACAGAGGTGTCACCAAAAGCCCCTGTCCGACAACACAACTCCAAAGAATGGGTCCTGGCAGTCAAAACACTTCTCCTTTTGTAATTATATTTGTACCTTAGATATCCAAACCCCACATTAGAGATCATAACTGGGACCTAAGCTGCTCCCTCACTCCAGGGATGCCACATCACCTGCGGGCACCAGCTCATCACCAGCGTGTGACTCAAAGTGTGTCTTGTGGTGTGCAGGCAGCAGAAGTCTCAGTGCAGAGCTCAGGAAGCTTTTCTACCTTCCTTGCTTACACAGAAATTTTATCTCTGGCACATCACAGCGCAAGCAGAGCTGGTGAAATACAGGAAATAAATGTATTTTTGGCTCTTCTGTAACTGGCACTGGCTCCAGCCCAGTGACTGTACCCACTGTAGTGGGGTCCATTCCACTGTTGGTAATAAGCACTTTGGAGTCCTTTATCTTCTGCATCACCTCACTGTTTATGTACACAAAGACAGAATTGAAAAATGTGATGTGAAACAAAGGGAAAAAATGCCATTGAGTTGTGAAAGGTGAAACAAGCACAGAAAAGGCAAGTAAGGTGAGAAAAGAGGGGTGGATACAGGCTGGTGTAATGTTATATAACATTCCCATTCATCCATTGGTTTCAATTAGAGCTCTGCTGTTTTCCTTCAAAGCCATCAGTACCATCCTAGAGATGCTTTTGTAGCCAAAGCACAGAACTTTTGGAAATTTCAGAGGATGGGACAGCCTGAGACCAGAATGGTTCTGATCTGGCCTCCCAGATAGCACAGAGCTGCCACTGCTGCTCTGACATCTCCCCTAGAAATCCAAATATTTCTGCATTGAATCTGGATTTGGGTCCCAATTCAAGTATTTTAATTAGGCTGTCTGTAGCAGAGGAATACAGTTTAACTGTTTGCTTTTAGTCAGGTAGCATCTCTGAGACACCTTGGGTTATCCTGGAGGACTATTGCTAAATACAGGTCTGTCCTACAACCTGTGACTTATCCCACAGCCCCAATTCCCCAAAATACCCCCAGCAGCCATGAACACCTCTCTGTAAGCAGTGGAATCAGGCCTGGAGTTCACCCTCCAGCAGGCATCTGCACTCAACCAGTCAAGTCTTGTAAGAAAAAAAACATGAAAAATTAGTTATCAACATGTTTTCTGCAGTTGCTAAAGAAACTTCATGAAGGGAATCCTCCATCCTCCTTGTACATCCTCATTAGGGGGGTCCAGAGGGCACTGCAGTCCCATTTTCACTGGCAAGCATATGCTCTTCTCCCATACTAAAGCAGTGATAATGAGAGAGACACCAAGCTCAGTGGTTATGGTGTTTTGAGAGCTGTCTTTGCTCTTGAAGGGAAACACTTTTAAGCTAAAAGAAGGTAGGTTAAATCAGATTTTTAAAAAGTTTTGTTTTTTTTTTTTTTTTACTCAGATGGTGGTGAGGCCCTGGCACAGAGTGCCCAAAGTAGCTGTGGCTGCCCCTGGGTCCCTGGAAGTGTCCAAGGCCAGGTTGGATGGGACTTGGAGCAACCTGGGATAGTGAAAGGTGTCCCTGCCCATGGCAGGGGGGGGAATGAAATGGGCTTTAAGGACCTTTCCAACCCAAACCACTCTGTGATTCATACAGAGGAGACATATCATAGGAGATGTTCAGTTACTATTAAGTCCAAGAGCATCAGCTCTTTCTCATTCTGCATTTTCACATGTTGAATTAAAAAAAAAAAAAAAAGCCAAAAAACCCCCAAACAAACAAACAAAAAACCCAACCACCTTAATCTCTGTTCCAAAAGTCAGCTGGATTCTGCCTGTCTGGGACCCAACTCATGCTGTTCCTCTGCCTAAACAAAAACCTGCCAGTGCACAGCAGCTGGGGAGGTGAGTCATTATTTTAATAATCACCTAGAGGAAAACATGCTGCTGGAGTGGAGAGGAAATAAAAATTAAGTATCACATTTAATTTATGATGTGTCCTTTTATTTTAAAGGAACATAAACCAAAAATATTCAGACATCAAAGGGAAGAATCTCAGCTTTCACTTCTAAATTCTATTTTATTATTGTTGTTAGCCTCCCAGTAGCAAAGGAAATGAGTTCTTTGGTAATCGTTTCCATTTAATTTTCAGCTCCCTTCTGTTGATAGCATCATGTGTAACCTTTTTTCTAACAGTTACTTTAAATTGTGTATTTTCATATTCCATTCAGCTGGTGGAAAAAAGAAAAATCAGTTCTAAAAAAGCCATTTTATCTCTGCTGTACATGAGCTCAGCAGGATAATGTGATATCTCAGCGAGCGTATTTATTTTAAGTTATTGGTATTTTCCACCAGAGTGAAATTGTTCAAGATATAACCTCTCATTGCCTCCCCTCTTCCTGCCCAAAAAATGTCATGGGGCCAAAGCAGTGGAGAAAAAGGGACAAAATAGCAACGCTCATTGAAAAGGAACAATAATCCACCCAGCAAATCAACTCAGTTCTGGTCATTCTGGGCAGAATGAAAAGAGTGAAAAAACCTGACAAAACAGGGGAAATGGAGCACACAATCATCATAAGGATAATAAATCCCTGGGCACAGTGGCATTTTTGAGATAGTGAGGTGGAGGTCAGCAGTGACACCAAGCGACCTTTCTCGTAAAGATGTTAAAGCTTAATAATGTGGTTTGGTTCTTCAGGAGATCCTGTGACACTGGAATTCAGATGGGAAGAGGAATGCTACTTTTTCCTTTGTGCTGGGCTGTCTCTACACCAAATCACAGACTTACTTCTTTTTCTTTGGGTGTACTGAAAAGAAAGGAATAAACAGAAAGCCTCCACAAAAGATCACAGCAGCTTTGGCTGAAAAAGAGCCAAAAGCAGGGCTTGAACCCTCTGAAATGAGGGCTAAGTGCCTTCATATTTCAATTAAATGCCTTGTTGAGAATCAGCAACACTTTCACAGACTTATGTGGAATAACCACTGAAGAGAAACAGCTGTAACAGCTCAAGCCACTGCTTTTAGCAGCAGCAGCAACCACCTTGCAGCACTTCCCATGTTCCAAGTGGAGGGTTTTCAGTGGAGCTCTGGGGAACTGTGATGTGGTTCTTTATCAGCTCAGGAGCACGTGGGAGATTAAAATCTCAAGCTTCCAAAGCCTTCCAAAATTTTAAGTCTAGACATAACTGAGAAGGTGACAAGGAAATTTCAAGGCTGGGGCTGCAGAGAGCCACTGCAGGAGAAAATATGCACTTTTTTTCTTGGTATAAAGAAGTAATAAAGACTGGTTGCTGTGGAGTTCCTCTCTGAAATGCACATTTCTTCCTCGCTGTCAGTGCTCAGGCAAACACTGACACTGAAGAGTGGTGAAACCATGACCAAGCTCTTCATTTTCAGAAGAAATAACTCAGCACTTCAGTGGAGGCAGCTTTCCACCGTGACTTACCACAGGTGTAGCTCAGTGTCCCTGGCACAATGCCTGATTTCCATAAGGGAATCAACCCCAAATATCTCCCTGTTCATTTTCTTTGAGGTTTTGGATTTTTTGCTTCTTCTGCTGCTACAGAGGAGAGGTCTGGAAAGTATTTTTATTTGAGTGTGGCTCTGCAAATGACGTAAATCTTGCTTAATGTGGTAAAGATCCCTTTTCTTCTCTGTCTGTAGACCTGAGCTGGATTTTAAGATTGAAATCAATTTTCCATGATAGGACAAGCCTTATTTTTTCATCTGACTTTAGCTATAGGGATCATGGAATCATAGGATTGTTTAGATTGAAAAAGATCTCTAATGCCATGGATTCCAGCCATTAATCCAGCACTGCTGGGTACTCCAAGGGTCCAGCTCAACAAGACAGGGAGTTTTCCTCAGGATCAGCAGAGGCATATGGAGAGGAAGATTGATCCCATCCCAAACAATAAACAAGCCCAGTGAACCACTCTCCAGCTGTAAGACCAACACCAGGATTGAGCCAATATTGTGTCTGTGACACATTTGCAGCCCAGGTGACATTAAAGTGCTGTAGAAATCAGATCTGTGATTTATACCTGTACTAGAGTGTGTACAGTGTAGGTGTTTGTACCTGACTAAGCACAACCTCAGCTCCCTCTACAGTCACTAAGGATTAATTATTACTGTCAGAGAAACTTATAACCCTCTTGTAGCCTGCCCCTGGAGTGCTGAGTGTTTATTACCTTGATAGCAAGCACCAAAAAATGCTGTGAAGTAAACCCAGGTGTGATCTCTGGGATATCCTGGCTAAGTTCCTGGTGATAATGCCAACAGGCTGAAGATATTGCCCTGATCCCTCTCTTCCTAGACCTGCCATCTCCAAATAAGGAGAAATCAGCCCATGCTGAAGTGACCTCATCCAAAAAATTCAGTGCTATTATTCCAGATTTGCACCACTGTAAAACATTCCAGGTATCTCCTGAGTCCTTGACAATGGCAGGGCAGCAATGGGCAGAGACTTCTTCCCTTTGGATCAACCCTCTGCTCTTCTGCACCCCTCTGCATCTGCAGATGTTCATTCTTCTCTCATCTCTCAGCTCAGAGAGGGGGGATTTCATCTCTCCAGAATTATTTCAGAAGTTACTTTGTGCCAGCAGTGCACTTGGAAATGCCTGGGTGAAGCCTCTGGGTCTGTTCCAGGGCAAAGTAAAGAAAAATCCAGAAGCTTCATCAAATTAACTGGAAATAAAATTTATTCAGGTAGCTTTAATGAGTATCAAAATATTCTTCCTGTGAGGGAAAGAAACCCCTTTTGTCTACTCTGAATCCTAGCATCTTCCTTCAATGCTCTCAGCAATGTCCTTAGCAAGTTGAGGACTTGGATTCCTGCGTGTCTGGACAACTTTGGACGTGGAGATTTAGTTCATCTCAGTCTCTCTTGGGCTCTTTTTCTCTCATTCACTCACTGAGTTTAAATTATTCCTTCCTTTTTACTCACTCAGCAGAGAACTGAAATTTGCTGATGTCAGGATCTCGGAACAGATGGGAGAGCAGTATTGATCAGGCAGTTGAGAGTAGGACATAAATAGCTTGTTAAAAGTAAATAATAATAGTTTAAATGCTGTGTACAAACCTTTAGAAAACCCAGTGAAGCAAATCGAATAACCCTTCCAGAAATCCATCCGAGTGTTTTTAGCAAGGTGACGAAATTCAAGAGCCTTTTTCCACTCACTTATTTTAGTGCTGATGTAAGAGCTGATTGAATCAACAGTCTGGAACTGCCAGAGATGAGCCTGCCTTCAGCATCCCAGCCAAATGAGATGTTTGCAGCTGATGTGTGAAAGGAAAGAGAGAATTGATGAGGGAGAGAGAGCAGGAGGACAGGGGCTGCAGGGTGTGAGCCAGTTTCGCTCGGAGTGGGGAGGGAAATTTATTTTTCATCATAAATTCAGAATCTGGGCCCAAACTCACTGCTGTGTGTGACATCCAAATTGGGGTCTAAGGCAGGGCATGGTATAAAGCCATGGATGAAATGTATCCTTATTGATTTTGGTTCAGGTTTGATATGTACAAAGTCCTTCAGAATTGAGAGCTTTGTGAAGTCCATGCTTAAAATCCATCTGTTCCTCCATCCACAAACCACACAGTACCCAGCTGGTTGTGACTGCCAGATATCATGGTAGATATAAAAAACAGATTAAAATTCTAAGGTTATGTATCAAAGAGGAGATCTGGAGAAAGAAAAGTCATTTTGAGCTTGGGCTGCTATTCTTCCTGATATAAAAGTCATGTTTTCCTGATGCATATCTCTGCTGATCAATCAGAATCAGGACAAAATCTGCAGAGACTGCACTTCAGGAAGTGTTCAAAATTATAATAATAGCTCAAGATGAGAGACAGGATGTTTAAAAAAAATTTAAAAATTTTTAAAAATTTTTAAAAATGTAAAAAAAAGGGGAAAAGAAAGGAAAAAAAAATCTTGCAAGTTATTTGTTAGGGAGAAAAGAGGAATTCCCTGTGTTCCCTGTTGCTGTCACATTGATCTGTTTCACCCAAGGAGGTGCACAAGGACCTAGTGCACCCACATTGATGGCAGGGCTGGCCCTGGCCCCTGGAATGCTGGAGATGCCTCCTCTGGAAGGACATTGCTTCCCTCAAGTGTTCAGCAGTGCTGCTGCAGGAGGAAATGCTGGAATCTCCCTGCCTGAGCCCTGAATTTCACCCATCATGTGGGGCTGGGCACCATGAAGTGTGTACCTGCTTTTTTCCCACCCTGGTGCAATGGGCCAGGAGGAAACTCTGTCCTTTGTACCTATGGCTTGTTCAAGGTTGTCAGTGACTGATTTCAGAAAAAAAATTGAACTGCCCTGAAAAGATTCCGTTGGGATGTTTCCAGGGGAAATTTCTTACAGATTCAAGATGCTTTGGAAAATTCCTCATTTAAAGAAAATGTGAGAGATCCCAACGACTTTTAAAGCAGATTCCACCTCTCAATGGAGAGATAAATTAAATATCTGGCCCCAGGACATTCAGCAGAAGTGACAGCCTAGGAATTTGAGATATGGGCACACTGGAATACACAGCACTGCAGGGAAGCAGAATTTCTTACACAGCCTCATAACCAAAAAGACAAATCAATTAAAGATCTTGAAACAGCTACACACAATGAATAATTAACTTTTGGAAATCGCTGCTGAAGGATAATGTGGAGTTTAACAGCACATCAAATGTTTTAGCAATCTTGAACAAAAACACTTGTGGACTAGGAGAAGAATAAAGAAAGAAAACTCAGAGCTGGGTCAGAACTCATGGTGCACAATCAGCTCCCCAACCATGGTGAGAAGTCGGTGTGCAGGAAAATCTAAGGAAAAAAGGAACCTCCTAATTTTCCCTCTCTTTAAGCTCCAAACTTAATGTAAAGAAGGAATAGAATACCAACAGAAAATATAATTTTGTGGAAGTGGCAATACAGAAGAGATTTGGGTATAATCCCATTTTCCAGATTAGCCTTTAGCACAGGGCAAATATTACCTCTGTACACTTCCTATCCTATGAAAAAGAGATTACCAGTCTTCCTTAAAAAGCAGGTGTGGTAATATAGAGCCAGAGCACTTTGGAGATTACCTGCTGATATGATTATGAAAAACACAGATTTTAGATATAAAGACCAATAAAGGAAAAGATGTTTAAGTTGTGTTACTCTTGATTCACATGAAAAAAAAGAAGAAAATTCCCACAGTGAAAAATTTTCCTTATGAGCAGAAGGTTGCTGTGTAACAACACTAAGGCATCACAGCAACATTAAAGAGAATTGCTGCTATAAACAAGTTGTTTGATGTATTGAGAATGTTTTGTTTGCCTTAATTATTCACAAACAGGTGGTATTTTTGCTAATTTGTTCTCCGTTCAAAATAGTTGGTTTAAACATATTTTTGTCTCTCTGATAGCACATCAGTGGTGTTCTCATTAATCCTTCCTGGCTATTTCTGTCACTGTTGGATATTAAATCACACATCAGAAATTATGATTTTCTACTACAGCATCAGCTGCTTCTCAAAAATACATTTTTAAAAAACTGGGGAAAAAAAATCCTTCCCTTTTTTCTTGTTGGCAAATTATCTGCAAAAAGCTCAGCATTGTTTGAATAATAAAAAAAGCTTTTACAGATGGCCCGAAAGAGTTTGAAACAAGAGTGTTCTCATGAATATTTATTCTCACCAATTCTCCTGACAACTTAACTTTCTGCAGACATTCTTACAAGTAAACATTCAAGCAGTCTCCAAAAAGCAAATAAAATGGTTTTGCACATAAACACAAGAAAACTCACAGATCCTTTATTTTGCAGCAGTATCTCGAAAACTCACCCAGAAGAAAAGCCCTCTTGTGTTCAGTTCTGCAGAGGCACAGATGAGAAATTACCTCCTTAAGTGGAGAGTTTGGTCTAAGTGCATAAAAATAAAAAGGATCCAATACTGTCTTCATTTTCCAGACATGGAACTGATGCTGACCACAGAGGAGACACCTCCTAAATTAGATAGCAAATACAAAAAAAAAATCACAAAATTAGCCTCTGCTCTCCCTGGATACCCAGCCTTGAACAAGGTTTAGATCTAGGTGCTTTTTGCCAGGCAGTGATTTAGGGATTTTTTTAGCGTGTGGATTTTTGGCCTTTCACTCTTGGGTAACTCCAAACAATGTACTACTCTATAAAGGGTTCCCTGTGTAAAATCTTAGAATGTTGGAAAGGACCTTAAAAACCATTTTGTTCCACCCTTTGCCATGGGCAGGGACACCTTCCACTATCCCAGGTTGCTCCAAGTCCCATCCAACCTGGCCTTGGACACTTCCAGGGATCCAGGGGCAGCCACAGCTTCTCTGGGCACCCTGTGCCATATCCTCACCATCCTCACAATAAAGAATTTGTTTCTAATGTCTTATGTAAACCTGCTGTCTTTTAGTTTAAAGCCATTCCCTGTGTCCTGTCACTCCATGCCTTGTCCCCAGTCCCTCTCCAGCTCTCCTGGAGCCCCTTTAGGCTCTGGCAGGGGCTCTGAGGTCTGTCTGGAGCCTTCTCTTCTCCAGGTGAGCATCCCCAGCTCTCCCAGCCTGGCTCCAGATGGGCTCCAGCCCTTGGAGCATCGTCATGACCTCCTCTGGACTCACTCCAACAGCTCCACATCCACCCTGTGCTGGGGCTCCAGAGCTGGAAGCAGCACTGAGGGATGAGTGCCACCAGGGCAGGGCAGAGGGGCA
>VWYP01017320.1:2504-12574 GCA_013400435.1 Pycnonotus jocosus | reverse complement strand
GCTGCCCATCCCAACCCTGCAGAGACAACCCCGGTGGCTCTGGAACCCCACCCTGTTAGAATCCCCCCAGGAAAACCAAGTGTGTCTGGAACCCCACCCCGACAGAATCCCCCAGGGAAGGCTGAGTGGCTCTGGAATCTCATCCCAGGGTGGTTTTTCCCCTCAGAATCCCCCGGGAGGGCCGAGTGTGTCTGGAACCCCACTCCAGGGGGGGGGTTTCCCCTCAGAATCCCCCAGGAAGGCTGAGTAGCTCTGGAACCCCACATCCCAGGTCATTTTCCCTTCAGAATCCCCCAGGAGGGCCCGGTGTGTCTGGAACCCCACCCCAGGGTGGTTTTCCCCTCAGAATTCCCCAGGAGAGCTGAGTGTGTCTGGAACGCCTCAGGATTCCCTGGGGAAATGCTGAGTGGCTCTGGAACCCCATCCCAGGATGATTTTCCCCTCAGAATCCCCAGGGAAGGCTGAGTGTGTCTGGAACCTCACTCCAGGATGATTTTCCCCTCAGGATCCCCCAGGGAAGGCCAAGCTGCTCTGGAACCTCACTCCAGGATGATTTTCCCCTCAGAATCCTCAGGGGAAGGCCGAGTGTGCCTGGAACCCCACCCCAGGGTGTTTTTCCCTTCAGGATCCCCTGGGGAAGGCTGAGTGGCTCTGGAACCCCACCCCAGGGTGTTTTTCCCCTCAGGATCCTCCGGGAAGGCCAAGTTGCTCTGGAACCCCATCCCAGGGTGATTTTCCCCTCAGAATCCTCAGGGGAAGGCCGAGTGGGCCTGGAACCCCACCCCAGGGTGTTTTTCCCCTCAGGATCCTCCNGATTTTGCCCTCAGAATCCCCTGGGGAAGGCTGAGTGGCTCTGGAACCCCATTCCAGGGGGGTTTTCCCCTCAGAATGCCCCAGGAAGGCCCGGTGTGTCTGGAACCCCATCCCAGGATGATTTTCCCCTCAGAATCCCCCAGAGAAGGCTGAGTGGCTCTGGAACCCCATTCCAGGGGGGTTTTCCCCTCAGAATGCCCCAGGAAGGCCCGGTGTGTCTGGAACCCCATCCCAGGCTGATTTTCCCCTCAGAATCCCCCAGGAGGGCCCGGGGTGTCTGGAACCCCATCCCAGGCTGATTTTGCCCTCAGAATCCCCCGGGGAAGGCTGAGTGTGTCTGGAACCCCCCTCCCCAGGGGGATTTTCCCCTCAGAATCCCCCAGAGAAGGCTGAGTGGCTCTGGAACCCCACCCCAGGGTGGTTTTCCCCTCAGGATCCCCGAGGGAAGGCTGACCTTGACGAACTGCAGGTCGGTGAGGGCTCGCACGCTGAAATCCGCCACGTACTGTGCGTTGAGCTGGCTGTTGCTGCCCAGCGGGGACGAGCCCGGCTCCGAGCGCTCGTGGTAGCTCAGCGAGGCCGAGCGGTTCAGGCCGCTCATGTGGGACGGGGAGCGCAGCTCTGCGGGGCCACGGAAGGGTTGGGATCGTCCTCGGGGGATTCCACACCGTCCCCATCCCAGCTTGGCCCCCCATTGGTCACCTCGGAAGAGGCCGCCCCCAAATTCCCAAAAAAAGGGTTTTTTCGCCCCGTTCTGAAGGTAAAAGGGGTTTCTGGAGTTGGCTTGGGGTTCTGGGATTGCCTCGTGGAGGTTCAGGTTTGGGTTGAGGTTTGGGTTTGGGTTGAGGGTGGGATTGTGAAAGTTAAACTCTTCCTAAGAAGGGAGGTCAAAAGGGGTTTCTGTAATTCCCTCATGGAGGTCTAGATTTAGGTGCAGGGTTAGGGTGGGAGTGTAAAAGTTTAACTCTTCNCTGGGGGTTTAGATTAAGGTGCATGTTTAGGGTGGGATTGTAAAAGTTTAACTCTTCCTAATAGGGGAAGTTCCACCCCATTCTAAAGCCAGAAGGGGTTTCTGGAATTGCCTTGAGTTTCTGGAATTCCCCTGTGGAGGTTGATTCAGGTTGAGGTTTAGGTTGGGATTCCAGAAATCAAACTCTTCCTAACGGGGAGGTTCCGCCCCATTCTAAAGCCAGAAAGGGTTTCTGGAATTGCCTTGGGGTTCTGGGATTGCCTTATGGAGGTTTAGGTTTTTAGGTTTAGGTTTTTAGGTTAAGGCTGAGACTCAGGTTTAGGGTGGGATTGCAAAAGCTAAACTCTTCCTAACAGGGAAGGTTTCACCCCATTCTAAAACCAGAATGGGTTTCTGGAATTCCCTTGAGTTTCTCTCGTGGAGAATTCCCTCATGGAGGTTTAGGCTCAGGTTTAGGTTTAAGGTGGGATTGTAAAAGTTGAACTCTTCCTAACAGGGCAGGTTTAACAAGAATCCCATTTTCCACCCTATCCCAAAACCAGAACAGGTTTCTGGAATTCCCTCAGGTTTCTGGAATTCCCTTGTGGAGGTTTAGGTTTAGGTTCAGGTTTAGGTTTAGGGTGGGATTGTAAAAGTTGAACTGCTCCTAATACGGGAGGTTTAACAAGAATCCCAATAACCCCAAATCCTGAAATCGGCCCCTGGGACACGGAGCTGCTCACCCAGGGCAGCACTGGCAGGGTTTGGAACCTCTGGAATCTCCTGTTCCCAGGGCAGCTCTGACCCAGGGATCCCTGGAAGTGTCGCCAAGGCCAGGCTGGAGCATCCTGGGGCAGTGGGAGGTTTAGGGAGTGGGACTGGGTGAGCCCTGAGGTCCTTCCCAAGGATTCCACAGGGAGCCCTGCTGTGTCCTGGGATGGCTCTGGGGACATTGATGGAGTTTGGAACCTCTGTAAGCTCCCATTCCTGGTGGGAGCTCCAACCCAGGAACCCCTGGAAGTGTCCCCAAGGCCAGGCTGGAATCACTTGGGAGCTGTCCCTGCACATGGAGCCCTAAGATCCATCCCAGGCACTCCAGCATTCCACAGGGAGCCCTGCTGTCCCCTGGGATGGCTCTGGGGACACCAGTGGGGTTCAGAACCTCTGGAATCTCCTGTTTCCCAGGGCAGCTCCAGCCTGGGGGTCCCGGGCAGGCTCTGGGGGTGCTCACCAGCTCCAGGAGGGGGGCTCAGGGCCATCACCCCGTAGTAGGAGAACGCTCCCGCCTCAAACTTCATGCACTCCTTGCCAGCCTCCACCTCCACCTTGCCCTGCCGGGAGAAACAGCGTGGAGCCACATCCAAACCCTGCAGCTGGGATCCCACAGGGGAGCTCCCCCTGCTCCCAGCACCTGCAGGATGAGGATGAAATAATCTGCTGGCTTGTTCTTGCAGTACAGGAAGTGCCGTGGGGATTTCTTGTTCTCCTCGTCGAACTTCAGCTCCTGGATGACGTCGGAGTATTTGAGGAGGCGCAGCAGGATCTTCTCCGAGATGAAGTTGGGGGTGAAGAGAGTCACCTCTGGAAAAAGGGAGAAGGGTGAAAAGGGTCAGGGATGGTTTGAACCCCTCCAGAAAAGGGAATTCCCATCCTGGGATGGAGTGGAGGACCCAAAGGGCTGGAATTCCCATCTTGGGATGGTCTGGGAGACCCTTGGGGCTGAAATGTCCATCCTGGGAGACTTCAAAGGGCTGGAATGTCCATCCTGGGATGGTGTGGGAGACCCTCGGGGCTGGAATGTCCATCCTGGAGGACTCCAGAGGGCCGCAATGTCCATCCTGGGATGGTGTGGGAGACCCTCGGGGCTGGAATGTCCATCCTGGAGGACTCCAGAGGGCCGCAATGTCCATCCTGGGATGGTGTGGGAGACCCTCGGGGCTGGAAAGTCCATCCTGGAGGACCCCAAAGGCCCAGCATGTCCATCCCAGAGGTCCCAAAGGAGCCATCACAACCCAAGTGACCACAACACCCCTCCCATTTTGTGTGAGAGGGACACAACAAAAACTGACAAGAGCCCAAAACCCCAGCTTGGAGTGACCAGAGGGGACATGAGGACCTCCTCGGGGCTGTCCTGAGGGGCAGGGAGCCCAACTGACCGGTGGACAGGAAGCGGTGGGCGGCCAGCAGCAGCTGAGGGGACACCTTGACCTTGAGCTCGTTGTCGGGGTCCTTGAAGGCCGAGAAGTCGCGGCGGTTCTTCTGGTTGCACACCTTCTTCCTGCTGCGGTTGTCAACTGCAGGGAGCAGCGGGGTCACACCCAGGAGGGCCAGGAGGGACCCCTCAGATGGGATTTGGGGAGCCCCCCAAAACCTACTGTAGGTGTCGGACTCATCCAGGATCTCGGACTTGATGATCTCCTCGATGACGTCCTCGAGGGTCACCAGCCCCAGCACCTCGTAGAAGGGGTCGCCCTCGCCCTCGTTGTTCACCTTCTGCACGATGGCCAGGTGGGATTTGCCTGGGGACACACAGAGGTGTTGGACACTCCAAAATGGCCCCGGTGTACCCAGGGTGTCACAGCCACGGGATGTCCCCAGGGTGTCACAGCCACAGGATGTCCCCAGGGTGTCACAATCCTCAGGTGTCCCAGCCCCACAATGTCACCAGAGTGTCCCAGCCCTGGATGTCCCCAGGATGTCCCAATCCTCACGTGTCCCTGTCCCACGATGTCCCCAGGGTGTCTCCAGTCCTAGGATGCCCCCTGGATGTCCCCAGGATGTCTCCTGGATGTCCCCAGCCCTGGGATGTCCCTTGGATGTCTGAACCATTGAATGTCCCCAGGGTGTCCCAGCCATGTGATGTTCCCAGGGTGTCCCTGTCCTCAGGTGTCCCCGCCCCACCATATCCCCAGGGCATCTCAGCCCTGGATGTCCCCAGGGTCTCCCATCCTTGGGATGTCCCTAGGATATCCCAGCCCTGAGACATTCCAAGATGTCCCCTGGATATTCCCAGGATGTCCCCCAGATATCCCAGCTACGGGACATCCCCTGCATGTCCCAGCCCTGGGAGGTCCCAGCCCTGGGATGTCCCCAGGGTGTCCCAGCCTGTCCTGTCCCTCCCTGGAGCAATAAACTCATTAAAACCTAAACGAGCCCTTGGGCTGGGCGCTGGTTCCCAGGGTAATGACACCAATTAACTCCCAGGGTAATGACACCAATTAAACCATTCAGGCTGGGCAGAGGCGCCGGTGAGGCTGAAGGCACCTCGGAGCTGCCTTGGGAAGTGGGACTGGCCTGGCACTCCTGGGATGTCACCACGGGCTGTGGGGACACCACCAGGAGCTGGGTTTATCCCAGGGATCTGCCAGGCTGATCCTGTCCCAAGGAGACACTTTGAGACATCGGGTGACAAAACACCCCAGGGCAGGCAGCCAAGGGTGCAGGATGGCAGAAAACCCCCCAGCCCTGGGGTCCTGCCCCCCCTCACCCTGCCTGAGCTGCTGGGATGTCCCTGAGGGCTGTGGGGACACCACCAGGAGCTGGGTTTGTCCCAGGTCCCTGTGCCAGGCTGCTCCTGCCCCGAGGGGACACTTTGGGACACTTTTTTTGTGACAAATCCTTTGGATTTTTGTGACAAAACATTGGAGGGCTGGGGATGCAGGATGGCAGAAAACCTCCCAGCCCTGGAGTCCTGCCTCCCCTCACCCTGCCAACCTCACCCTGAGCTGGAGGGATGGAGGGTGGCTCCTTCCAGCTCAATCCCAACCCTCAGATCCTGCCCCAGCTGCTCCCAAAATCCACGGGAATTTTGGGATGAGGAGTTTTGCTGCAGGGAGAGCAGGCACGTGGGAAGCTGCACCCACAGGAGAGGTATGCTTAGCGTGGGGAAACTGAGGCACAAACCTGCCCTCATCCCAAAATTAACCCACTCTCCCTCCTCAAGGCTTTCACTAGAGTGTCCTGACATCATCCAGCCCCATCCCAAACCTGCCCTCATCCCAAAATTAACCCACTATCCCTCCTCGAGGCTTTCACTGGAGTGTCCTGACCTCATCCAGCTCCATCCCAAACCTGACCTCATCCCAAAATTAACCCACTATCCCTCCTCAAAGCTTTCACTGGAGTGTCCTGACCTCATCCCAAACCTGCCCTCATCCTAAATAAATTCACTTTCCCTCCTCAAAGCTTTCCCCTGACCTCATCCCACTCCAGCTGCATCCCAAACCTGCCCTCATCCTAAATAAATTCACTTTCCCTCCTCAAAGCTTTCCCCTGACCTCATCCCACTCCAGCTGCATCCCAAACCTGCCCTCATCCCAAATAAATCCCCTCTCCCTCCTCGAGGCTTTTGCTGGAGTGTCCTGGATGTCCCAGCCATGGGATGTCCCATGGATGTCCCCTGGATGTCCCAGTATGTCCCAACCATGGGATGTCCCCTGGATATCCTGACCATCCCACTCCAGCTGCATCCCAAACCTGCTCTCATCCCAAAATAAATCCACTCTCCCTCCTCAAAGCTTTCACTCCAGTGTCCCGACCTCATCCAGCTCCATCCCAAACCTGCCCTCATCCCAAATAAATCCACTCTCCCCACTCAAGGCTTTCCCACTCCAAACCTGCCCTCCCTGCCCCTCTCCACTCTAATTCCAGAGCCAGCAGCCACGGGCTCCTGGCCACTCAGGGAAAAGCTGATTTTAGGGAAAGGCACCTCCCAGATCCCTTTTCCCTCCTCCCTCGGGCACAGCGCTGGGAAAAGGCGGTGCCTGAAGGGGTGAAAAAAGGATTTTCATCCCCGGGGCTGTTGTTGGGGCCTTTCTGGCCACCTGGGTGGGGTGTCTGGGGCCAGGTGAGGCAGCCCAGGTGAGTCAGGAGCTGCTCCCTGCGGGATGAGCAGCACAGGGAGGGGCCCTGGCAGAGCAAACACGGCCCCGCCAGCCCAAAGGGCGCCCCAGAGGCTGCACTGGGGTCACCGAGGGGAGAAAACACCCCTGGACCCCGAAATGGGGACAGGGAGCAGCACCCAGAGGGACAGTGAGGAACCCTCGGGGTGTCCATGGAGTGCTGGGATGGCTGCCAGGGATCTCAGGGCTCATCCAGTGCCACCCCTGCCATGGGCAGCTCCCGGGTGGCTCCAGCCTGGCCTTGGGGACACTTTCAGGGATCCCTGGGTTGGAGCTGCCACCAGGAACAGGAGATTCCAGAGGTTCCAAACCCTGTCAGTGCCCTGGAAGACAGCAGGGCTCCCCAGGGAATTCTGGAGTGGTTGGGAGGGACCTCAGGGCTCACCCAGTCACACCCACTAAACCTTTCACTGTCCCATGGGGCTCCAGCCTGGCCCTGGGGACACTTCCAGGGATCCAGGGTCAGCCACAGCTCCTCTGGGAATACCATCCCAGCCCCTCATCACCCTCCCAGCCAGTAATTCCTTCCCAAAATCCCATCTAAACCTGCACATGGAATCCTGGAATGGGTTGGAGTGGGAGGGACCTCAAAGCCCATCCAGTGCCACCATAGCCAGGGACACCTCCCACTGTCCCAGGCGGCTCCAGCCTGGCCTTGGACACTCCAGGGATCCAGGGGCAGCCACAGCTCCTCTGGGAATTCCATCCCAGCCCCTGCTCACTCCCTTTAGCCAGGAATTCCTTCCCAATTCCCATTTAAATCTCCATTTCTCCATTTGAAGCCATTCCCTGTGTCCTGTCCCTCCATCCCTTGTCCCCAGTCCCTCTCCAGCTCTCCTGGAGCCCCTTCAGTGCTCTGAGCTCTCCCTGGATCCTTCCCTTCTCCAGGGGAACATTCCCAGCTCTCCCAGCCCGGCTCAAAGGGAAATTCCCCACTCAAAGCCTCGTGCCGGGCGCAGCCCAAACGGGAAGGTCGGGAAGAGGTCGGATGTGGGAATTGTCACCCCAAGGGCAGCACCTGTGACATCCCCATGGCCCCGGGCAGAGCCTGAACCCCACAATTAGCGCAGCCAGCTAATGATTCCTAATGATCCCCTCTGGATGCATCTCCTGCCTCCTCTGATCCAGGTCCTGACCGGGCCAAGGAGGTCCCGAACCCGGCAGGAATTTGCGGGGCTCGTCTCCAAAACCCGGCCCCGCAAATTCCCGGCTCCTGAGCCGGCCGCGGAAAAATAACAGCGCCGAGGCTTTGTGCCCGGAAGGAAGGAGGGAGCTTAAATCCCTTAATCGGGATCCAGGCAGGGAAAGCCGCTGTCAGCAGCCGGGATAACCCCGGCCCCAAAGCCGGGATAACTCAACTCCAGCCCCACAGCCCGGATAACTCCGGCCCCACAACCGGGATAACTCCGGCAGCCGGGATAACTCCACTCCAGCCCCACAGCCGGGATAACCCCGGCCCCACAGCCGGGATAACTCAACTCCAGCCCCACAGCCGGGATAACCCCGGCCCCAAAGTCGGGATAACTCAACTCCAGCCCCACAGCCGGGATAACCTTGGCAGCAATTCCCCTTCCCGGTTCTGGGAACCGGATTGGAACGGGTCAGCCCCAGCCAGCATCTCCCAAACCTTCCCCTAAGGCTGGAGCCAAGTTGCTGCTGCAGGAGGGATTTAGGAATCCCGAAATGTGTCCCTGGAACGTCCCCGCAAAGCTGTCCGAGCCTTCAGGGAGCGTAACGGGAGCCGCGGTGCGCCCGGGGTCACAGCTGGGAGCTTTCCTTCATCCCGGCCTGACGCAGGAGCTGCGGAGAGCAGCCTGGAAAACCTCAGGAAAAGACCCCGGGAAGGGCAAACCCCACTTCGGAGCTTCCCACAGCCGGCTCGCGTCCCATTCCTCCTCCTGCTCCCGCTTTTCGGGAAGCAGAGCAGGGATGGAGCCGGCTCCGAGCAGCCCCGGGCGCTCCCAGCCCCAGGGAAAAGCCCGGAGGAGGGAGCCAAACCCAAACAGAGGAGCGCAGAGATTTTCCAGCGCTTCTCCAAAAGCCTCCGGGGCTAACAATTAAAAAACAAGGAGCAAGGAACCATTCCCGGCACGAGAAAGCTCCAGGAGATCTGGGTTGGGACTAAAGTTTGGTGAGCCCCTGCCTGTGTCACTCATGCCCTTGTGATCGTGGCCACTCTGGAGACCCCTGGCACGGGCAGCTCCAGCTCTAGAGAGACAAAACCCCCTGGAATTTTTGCTTCCAGCCAGAAGGAAGCAGCAGCATCTCCACGAGCTCTCCTCACTCACCCTTTTTGAACTCCTCCAGCATGGCGTCCAGCTTGGTGTCGTGGAAGACGACGTGCACGGGGTGGTTGTAGAACTTGGTGATGGTCTTGAGGGGCGTGCAGTCGTCGGGGTCCACGAAGGCCAGGTCCTTGACGTAGAGGATGTCCATGATGTTGGACCTCTCGTCCTCGTAGACCGGGATGCGCGTGTAGCCGCTCTCCATGATCTCCGACATGGTGTTGAAGTCCAGGATGGCGTCGCTGTTGATCATGAAGCAGTTCTGCAGCGGGGTCATCACGTCCTCCACCGTCTTGGTGCGCAGCTCCAGCGCTCCCTGGATCATGTTCAGCTCCTCCCTCACCAGGTCGTTGTAGGGCTCCGTCACCTTCAGCATCTCCACCAGCTTCTCGCGGTTGTAGACGGTGCCGATCTCCTGGCCCAGGATGCAGTCCAGCAGCTTGCTGATGGGGTAGGACAGCGGGAAGGTCACCAGCATGAAGAACTTGGTGACCACGATGGTGTTGGCGCCCACGGCCAGGCCGTGCCGAGAGCAAATCGCCTGCGGCACGATCTCGCCGAAGATGACGATGCCGATGGTGGAGGCCACCACGGCGCCGATGCCCGAGCCCGTCAGGTCGTCCAGCAGGATGGTGAGGGTGGTGTTGACCAGCACGTTGCCCAGCAGCAGCGAGCAGAGCAGGTAGTTGCCTTTCCTGCGGATGGGCTCGATCCTGCGGGCGTAGCGCTTCTCCTTGTCGGTGCCGCAGTTCTGCACGATGCGCAGCTCCATGGGGTCCAGCGCCATCAGCCCCAGGTTGAGCCCGCTGAACATCCCCGACAGCACCAGCAGCCCCGCGATCAGGATCACCTGCAGCCAGAGCGGCAGCAGCGACTTCTTCTCCTCCAGCACCAGCACGTGCCCGTCCGGCCCTTGGTGCGGCAGCCAGGGCTGGCCGGGCCGGCGCTGCGAGCACAGCACGTAGGTCTTGGCTCGCTCGTCCTTGCGCAGCGGCTGCACCCGCACCCGCAGCAGCGCCGAGGTGTCGCGGGGCTCGGCGGGGCCCGGCCGCACCACCAGGTCCTGCGAGCGCTCGTGGCACGTGGCGTTGCCGCTCGAGGCGTTGCCGCCCGGCCGCAGCT
>VWYP01017318.1:254303-299248 GCA_013400435.1 Pycnonotus jocosus | reverse complement strand
AGCACCTGAATGTCAGAAATCATCATCCAACAATGGTCACCTTGTGCCACAGGTATTTGCTGGAGCATCCTTTAAGTGAAGGCACATTTGGGGTAGATCTCATTAATCTGCCCCAAGTCCAGCCTTAAACTCAATCCTAAAACTCCACATTTAGAGTTTTGGGGGTGAATTTCACATGCAATGCAGCAAAGGTGGACCTAAACAACCTGCAGAACCCCTGGAATTCCCTCAAGGGGCTTTGAAAGCTTCCCACACATCTCTGGCTCTTCCCTCAGGCCCAGGAGTATCTGCAGTTGGAATGTCATGGATTATTCTTCCAGGTTGTCAAAGGAGAAGCTGGAGGTTTGGGAATTGCCTGGGACTGTTGAAACAAGGCTGTGAATGTCAATTGAATTTTCCTTTCTTTAATTGCTCTGTGTGGAGCTGGGCTGGCAGGGGGATGGCAGCAGCCCTGAGGTTTTTTTGGTGTTCCAGAGCTTTTCTGGATGTTTCCTGGAGGAAATGTCTTGGTGAGTGGATTCCAGTTTCAGTGGTGCATTAGGAGTGTGAGCCCTGACTCAAGGAATAATCCAGGACTGCAAATTCCACAGGAACTTGTGAGAATTGGCATTATCTGCATGCAAGGGCCCGTGGGAGGAGGAGGAAACTCTTCCTGGGACCCAGCAAAGCTCCTGAGCACAAATTACTGAGCTGAACTAACGAGTTTGCTGATCAAAAGTGCCTCATTGGAGTTTTAATGGGGCTCAACATAAAAGAGTTATTTGAATTTATGGCAGTGTCTCTTCATTCTTGTGGCAGAGCAGTTTGGAGGATAATTTTGAAAACATCCCATCCCATTCATTAAGGAAAGGAATTCAGTTTTTACCATGAGTAATGTCTTATCTGAAGTTGCACTGGTATAAGAAGGCTCTTTTCATATGGAAATCCTCCAAGCCTTCAGCATTTCTTCTTGCACACTTTGAACCTGATTTACATTTTCCCAACAGAGCTGACTGAAAACCCTGTTCCAGATGAGGGGGGCTCACCACTAATGGAATATGTGGCTCTATCATATTTCCATCATTACATAAACCCCACATTTAAATACCCTGCTCTTCTGGCCAGAACACTTTGCTGAGCAGATGCTTCTTAATGAGCTCTTCAGTGACACTGAGGCCTTGGAGTTGATTTACAATGCATGAAACCCGGGAACACTTCAAACCCTTCCTTCCCCCATTGCACTGACTTTCATCTGCCATCCCATTGCCCAGCTGAGCCTTTTTTTCTGTCCTTTCAAAGTTCCTCCAAATCCTCTCCTATCAGGGGCTATTCAAAACTCTCTCATGCTGAAATCATTTTCTCTAAGCCATAATTTGCTGCCATCCTCTATTCACTCCTCACTAAATCTGTGCAGGAATTCTGCCTCTTGCAAGAACTGCTGGGCTCTAGAGCTGCTCATCTCTTTCCATGCTGAAAGTTTGCCTCTAAAATCTACATTTTGGGGGTTTATCTCTTGAAACCTGGTTGGGAGAGCTGGGGGTGTTCACCTGGAGAAGAGAAGGCTCCAGGGAGTGCTTAGAACTGTCTAAAGGGGCTCCAGGAGAGCTGGAGAGGGGCTGGGGACAAGGGATGGAGGGACAGGACACAAGGGATGGAGGGACAGGACACAGGGAATGGCTTCCACTGCCAGAGGGCAGGGCTGGATGGGATATTGGGCAGGAATTGTTGGCTGTGAGGGTGGGCAGGCCCTGGCACAGGGTGCCCAGAGCAGCTGTGGCTGCCCCTGGATCCCTGGCAGTGCCCAAGGCCAGGCTGGACAGGGCTTGGAGCAGCCTGGGACTGTGGAAGGTGTCCCTGGAATGAGGACAATTTTGGAATGAGATGATCCTTCAGATCTCTTCCACCCCAAACCATTCCATGACTCTACAATGATTCTGTGACTCATTTCTAACCAGTGAGAGAAGTTTTCACTGTGGAGATCTTCAATCACACAGCTGGGACAGCACCACTCACCCGAGCAGCTCTGAGCCTCCCTCTCCTCACCAGCGGTCCCTGGGATAAAACAAGGATCTGAAAATGCCCATGAGGAGGAGGATGTGGACAGAGCAGATTCCCATCCTGTGTGGAGCATTCGTGGTTGCCATGGCCTGTGTTCTTCAGGATTCCTTCAGCACTTGTCATTTGTTTGCTTTGCTGGAGTGGGAGGCTTTGGGAAAGCTCTGAGGCAAAGAGAGCAAACAGGAGCACAAACAGAGGTGCCACCAGCTGGCTCTGGGATGCTCCCTCCTGCCGGGATCCTCATCCCCAGGGCCGTGCCCGAGAACAATGAGTGGCTCTCAGAGCTCTGTTTGGCCAGGGCTGGACTCTCTGTATCTTTGGGGTGGTTTCAGGTTCAAAGGCTGGGCCCTGCACCCTTCAGCCACTGGTTTCACTGGTTTGGTTCTCAGGAGGGTGCGTTGACTGCAGGGCAGCTTTGGAGGGAAAAGCGGCAATGCCTCACTCAGGGGAGGAGGATTTGGGGCAGATCAAGAACCTGGTGGGAGTTGGGTGCTGGAACATTGGAACCTTCACCTCACAATGTGGGATTGATGGAGACCAGAAGAAGTTTGGAGTCAGGAATGAAACAGCAGGGCTGGGACGGAGGGGTTTGCTCAAGGCCAGATCTCAGGTCTCTCCCAGAGCAGGAGGAGCGAGAAGAGATCCTGAGCCCCAGCGACACCAGTGCCCCCACTGGCAACGGCTCAGGGGAGGCTGGGATGGAGCTCAGGGAAAGGTTCTTCCCCCCGAGGCTGCTGGGGCACTGCCCAGGCTCCCCAGGGAATGGTCCCAGCCCCAAGGCTGCCAGAGCTCCAGGAGCGTTTGGACAACGCTCTCAGGGCTGCTCAGGGTGGGATTGTTGGGGTGTCTGTGCAGGGACAGGGGTTGGTTTTGATGATCCCTGAGGGTCCCTTCCAGCCCAGGAGATTCCATGATGCAATAACTCTCACATATAATTTCCATTACCCACATTCATCTTTTGCCTCTCCTTTTGCAGTTTCCAGGCCCAGAGCAGCTGCCAACTGAAATCCCTCAGAATATTTTGTATTTCAATATCTTCCTATCCTTTTTTTCCTTTCTGTCCCTTTTTTTCCCTTTTCTGCCCAAGTCAATTATCCCAGGACAAGAACCACAGGAAAGTTCTTCAAAACACGAATGGTTTCAGCAACTCACTTTGACCAGAAGATGCCATAAAACTGCTGCAGGGTTTTGTCTCCTCTTCAAAAAATGATCAGAATCCTTCATCCTGTGTCCAGTCATCACCAACTGAGGGTCTTCCATCTGAATTTTAACATCCCAACTGGCCTTACGTTCAATATCTCACAGAAAGTCCAGGATGAGTCACATTTACTGCTTTATTTATGGTGCAATCAAAGCAGAGGGAGCAGTGACTGCTTTGCCAGTGCATAAAACATCCCTCTTTCCTTTAGCCCTGGGTTAGAAACATTGGGATTGCCAGACAAGCAAAGGGTGGGAAACTCTGTCATCTTGCATTTGGGCTTGTGGGGATGGTGGGAAAGGACAGCAGAAATTGCCCTGAGGAGGGAGAGGCTTGAAATGAGCAGGAGCAGCAGGAAAAGAGAACACAGAGGCATCATCACCATGAAATGAAGTGGAGAAAGGGGATTTTGCCAAAAGCAGCTCCATGGGAAGCAGGCAGAGCTTCCGTGCCCGGATCCGTGTTGGGAGAATCCCGAGCTGCAGGAGCCCCAGCCCACAGCACATCTGTTCCTGCCTCGTGGTGTCCTGGATGCCTTTGTTCCTTCTGATTCATATTCTTTAATATCCTAAAAATATTTGCACTGAAAGGGTGGCCAGGCAGCGGGAGAGGCTGCCCAGGGAACTGGTGGAATCCCCATTCCTGGAAAAAAAAGGCTTAGATTTGGTTGAGGGTTGGACTTGATGATTTTGGAGGTCATTTCCAACCTTAACAATCCTGTGTCTCTCTGATATCAAACTTAGGGAATTTCCTTATCCAAAAAGGTCAATTGAAAAGCTGGAATAAGGTCTGGAAAAATCTCCCAAGCTGAGCCATTGGTACAGGAGGGCTGGCACAGCACAAAGCTCCCAGTTTGGGTGACATGAAAGATTTCAGCTTGCCCAAGCCTGAATAATTGAGCTGACATGATCAGATCATCTTTTGATGGTCTAATTGAATTATCTGCCTTTCTGAAAGCTTCTCTCAGTGGAGTTAATGAGTTTTATGTCTGTGCTGAGCCAGGCAGACCCAGCCATGGTTCCAACCTTCCTGTAATGGATCTAAACAGGACAAGGGCTCAGCCAGGAATTCTTACAGCAGTTATGTTATCCAAGGTTCAATTCAATCCCTCCCTTCTGCTGACTGCTCAGAGCCCTGTCCCTGTAGGATTCCCTGTGATTTGTTGGGATGTGGGATATTATTTACCAGGGTGTTCCCTGGGCAGTCTGAATGGCTGAAGAGGGAAGATGCCTTTGCTTTTATGGGATCCAAGCTGGTTTCCATCATCCCAAGGGATGAGTTCCTAAGCTCATGTGGCTCAAAGAAGGTCAGTGAGACAAAAGGAAGAAGATTATTTTTACAAGGAGAGTGGGGAGGCCCTGGCTCCCTGGAATCCTGGATCCCTGGAAGTGTCTAAGGTCAGGTTGGATGGAGCTTGGAGCAGAATGGGACAGTGGAAGGTGTCCCTGTCATGGTAGGGGATGGTTCTGTAAAAATCTTTTAAAGATTCCCTCCCACCCAAAGCATTCCATAACTGTGTGGACATTGTGAGCTGAACATCAGCCCTACAAGAGCAGATTCCTTTCACTTTCCTGATCTTGGAGCAGACAAAAGACAGCCTTGGTATAAAAATGAGTTTAAAAAAAATGAGTTTATAAAAATGGGGAAAGTGTCTCCAGAGAGGGAGAGGTGCCAGTTCCAGCACCTCCACCTGGACTTCAGCCCCAGGAGGAACTGAAAGTGTCGAAACCTTTTGTGGTGAGGAGAAGTTTGCTCAGCCCAGAGTGTCAGCTCAGAAATCCACCCAGTGTTTGCCTGTGGATGAGCTTTGTGCCATCAATCGCTCTGAAAACAGGGATTTACAGCCATGGGAACCTCGGGGGTGGGAGAGGAGGCTCAGAGGTTCCTCCTCCACCTCCCACACCTTCCATCCTGATGGACACTGACCCTTTGGCCACCCAAACCTCTGCTGGTGGAGCCTGGAAGTCATGTGAAGCTTCAGCTGTGAGGGGAGAGTAGGTGCAGGTTCCTCCAGGGTTACTACAGAGTTACTACTGCCACACACAGCCCTGTGTCTGCCTCACTGTCACTGTCACTGCACCTTTGTCTGCTGCAAACTGAGCCCAGCCACAGCCTGGCCAGGATGGAAACACTGCTGGAATCAAAGCCAATGTCCAGGGAATTTCAGAGGATCAGGGAATGGTTTGGGTGGGAAGGGACCTCAAAGCTCATCCCAATCCACCCTTGCCACAGGCAGGGACACCTTCCACTGTCCCAGGCTGCTCCAACCTGGCCTTGGGCACTTCCAAGGATCCAGGGGCAGCCACAGCTGCTCTGGGCACCCTGTGCCAGGGCCTGCCCACCCTCACAGCCAACAATTCCTTCCCAATCTCCCATCCAGCCCTGCCCTCTGGCAGTGGAAGCCATTCCCTGTGTCCTGTCCCTCCATCCCTTGTCCCCAGTCCCTCTCCAGCTCTCCTGGAGCCCCTTCAGGCCCTGCCAGGGGCTCTGAGCTCTCCCTGGAGCCTTCTCTTCTCCAGGTGAGCACCCCCAGCTGTCCCAGCCTGTCCCCAGAGCAGAGGGGCTCCAGCCCTTGGAGCAGCTCTGTGGCCTCCTCTGGCCTGGCTCCAGCAGCTCCACGTCCTTCTGCTGCTGGGCCCCAGAGCTGGAGGCAGCAATGGGGGGTCCCAAGGCAGCAAAGGGACAGAATCCCCTCCCTGGACTCTTCAGCCCAGCATTTCAGAGGTTTCTGGGCTGCCAAGGCACAGCTGAGACCCTTGGAGGTTCCTGTCCACCCTCACCCCCAGGTCCTTCTCCCCAGGGCTGTGATTTTGCTGCTGCCAGACCCTTCCCCTCTTTGTCCTTGGTGTTGTGGCCTCCTGCAGTGACCTGGAACCAGCACGAGGATCAGGCCTGCAAAGTTCATGGAAACATCTGACACATCCCTTGAAAACGTGGGGAATTATCCCCTCCTGCCCTTCCAGAGAGCTCTGCTGCCTTGGAAGAGAGAGATCCAGCTGGAATTTTTAAAATCTATTATTTACCTTATCAATGAAATCAAGGCAGGGTCCGTTCCCTGGCATGTTCTTCCACTGCAGAACCAAGAAGTTTTCCTTGTTTGTTGTGGTTTTGGTTTGGTTTTTGGTGGGGTTTTTTTGTTTGTTTTTTGGGTTTTTTTTTGTTTTTTTCTTTCTAGGAACAAATTCAGTCTTTGGAACACACAATTTCAGTGTGAATGAAGAGTCCAGATGGATTTTGACAAGAACCTTGAAGGCTGTTGCAGTTTGTCACGGTTGTGATCTCGAGACAAGAGTTTGACAATGGATCAGTGTGGAGTTCAACAGCACAACAAATGACAAAACCCATCCCCAGAAAATGACACCATGAGGTAAATGGAGGCTTTTCTTTCAGGGGAAAAAAAAAAAAAAAAAAAAAAAAAAAAAGAAAAAANAAAAAAAAAAAAAAAAAAAAAAAAAAAAAAAAAAAAAAAAAAAAAAGAAAAAAAAGCCTGGACAGGAAAGGTGAACGTTATCATCTTGTGCAGAAGAAATCACATTTGCATGAAATTCCTGTTGAAATTCTCCTGAGGTATCACTCCTCAAAGGACCTGTCATTCCCAGGCACTCCACAGGGATTAGCAGCTTCGTGGGAAGGAGCCAGTGTGATTCTTGAGGTTTGGACATCAACAGCCTGAATGAATAAATAAAAACATATAAATTTATTATTCTCTGAACAGAGTGTGATTCTGCATTTACAGCCACTTGCTTCCATGTGGGCAGAGGCCTCTGGATCTTTACAACCCAAGCCAGGTTTTCCCAAACTGGTCCAGGGGCTCAGGGATTGAAAGGTCCCCTGGGTGTCCCCAGAGGGATGGTCCTGGGGTGCCCTCCCAGCACAGGGAGCCCCCAAACCCCTCTGTTCCCCTCTCCAGCAGGAAGGGCTGTATCTGTACCCACAACACAATTTATCTTCTGGCTTGGTCTGCTGGCAGCCTTTGGTCAGAGGTGGAGGGGTCAGCGTGGCCACTGATGAGCAGGAGCTCTCCTGACTCCTTTTACCTAAAGATCAATCCCTGCCTGTGTTCCCATCCCTTCTGATCCTTCAGGATCCCTCCAAAATGGATTTTACTCTTTGTTTCAGACACCAAACCTTCCAAAGCCTTTCCCATGTCAAGCCTGTTCTTCTGAATTCCCCGACACAGAAATTCCAGCTCTTTCTGTACCTCCAGCTCTCCCTACGTGGCTCCTTCCTCTCTCCTTCCTCCCTCCTCTGTCTCCTCATTGCCTCCCCAGGGACACTGCAGCTCTTTCCTGCTCCTCAGCACTGCCTTTCATCTCCTCCCGTTCCCTCTGGACCCCCTCCCCTGCCCACGTCAGCAGGAACACTGCAGCAAGCAGCCAGAGCCCTCCAGGCCACATCCAGGAGATGGAATCATCTCTCCAAACCTCGTGTCCTTGGGAAAAAACCAGCTGAGTGGAGGTGTTGGTACAGAGAGGACAGAGCAGCCCCTCTCAATTGCTGACTTGGCCCCTGCCTGGCCCTCCCCAGGGTGGGGACACAGGTGACAATGCAGGCAGTGCCTCAGTCAGCACTTTCACAGGGGAGGTCACCTCTGCTCCGGCTCTGGGATCAGATGGTGTCTGCTCACCGTCCTTGGAGAGAGCTGCAGGAAGGCTCAGGGCCTTGGAGAGCCAAAGGGGCTGCTGGCAGCTGTCCTGTGTGCCAGCCCATGGCCACTGCAGCTCTCCCCACAGCCTGGGGGGCTTGCAGCACTGGTTCCAGTCAGTCCCACACCAGGACTCACAGTTTGGGACATCTCTGACTGCAGAGCTGTTGTGGGGTGACCCAGCTGAGTGTCCTGACACACACACAGGGGATTCCTGCACCTCCCCAGCCTGGGTGACCACTGTCCAGCTGGTGTGGGGCTGTCTGTCCACTGAGACACCCCACGGACAGGGCCCTGGCCTCAGCAGGGCAGGGGCACACAGGTTAGGACAGGGTTTGGACAGAAATTCTCTCCAGCTCCTCGTGCTGGTTCCAGGTCACTGTGGGATGTTACAGCACCAAGAACAAGGAAGGAAAGGTCTGGCAGCAGGGAAATCACAGCCCTGAGGGGCAGGACTTGGGGTGAGGGTGGGCAGGAAGCTTGAGGACTCTTGGCTGGGTGTTGGCAGCCCAGAACCCACCCTGTGCTGGGCTGAATCCAAAGAAGTGTCCAGGGAAAAGGGGGATTCTGTCCCTCTGCTCTGCCTTGGGACCCCCCATTGCTGCCTCCAGCTCTGGAGGACGTGGAGGACAGGAAGGACGTGGAGCTGCTGGAGCCAGGCCAGAGGAGGCCACACAAGGGCTGGAGCCCCTCTGCTCTGGGGACAGGCTGGGACAGCTGGGGGTGCTCACCTGGAGAGGAGAAGGCTCCAGGGAGAGCTCAGAGCCCCTGGCAGGGCCTGAAGGGGCTCCAGGAGAGCTGGAGAGGGACTGGGGACAAGGGATGGAGGGACAGGACACAGGGAATGGCTTCCCCTGCCAGAGGGCAGGGCTGGATGGGAGATTGGGAAGGAATTGTTGGCTGTGAGGGTGGGCAGGCCCTGGCACAGGGTGCCCAGAGCAGCTGTGGCTGCCCCTGGATCCCTGGCAGTGTCCAAGGCCCGGTTTGGAGCAGCCTGGGACAGTGGAAGGCGTCCCTGCCTGTGGTAAGGGGTGGGATAAGAGGGGGTTTAAGGTCCCTTCCCACCTAAAGCATCCCAGGATTGTCACATTCCCCTGGTGCAGGAGGCAGCTCCATGTCCTGAGGAAGCCTCACTCTGCCCTTAAATATTAATGATGATGTTCAGTGGAGCTGCCTCACTCTGAGCTCACATCCAGGGCAACAGTCAGGCTTTTTTTATCTCCATGTGCCATCTGCTCTTTCATCAAATGATTTGTAAAGGAGAGGCCCTCACATTCAGGAAAATCATCTGATAAATAAACACCCTGTTACACGGTGATACCTTTTATTGGGCTGTTAACTGCTCGAGCTGTGCAAGATAAATAGGTTTAATTACTGGTAAGACATTCCTTTTTTAACATTTACATGAGTCTAATCATTATTCCCCTTGCATAAGCAGGCTCAGAATTTTAAGCAGACTTCTCTCCTGTGTGGTGTGTGCTGCCAGGAGGGTCCCATGAATAATTTAAGATCACGTTGTCTTCTGGCCCTCAAAGAAAATACCAATATTTTGTTCCCTCTTCCTGAACTCCTGCCCAGGAAGGATCGATTGTATTCCCGTGGGAGCTGACTCTGCTGGGAGATGCACGGCCTGGAGTGGAATCTGTCCTTCTGCCTTGGCCCTGAGAAGCTTTTACAAATCTCAGGAGGGGCAGGGTCAGCCAAAACAGGGCAGAGCAGGCGTTGCTGCCACAGTGACACCGAGCAGGGTCTGAACCTCCAACACCCCCAGAGCAGCTCCTGCTCAGCCTCAGCAGTTCTGTTCTCTTGAGGCAGCGCCAGGACATTTATTCACAAAGTGCTGGGGACCAACAAGGTCCCTCAGGTCATTCAGCTGCCACAGGGCTTTGTTGGAGCCTCTCTGGGGAGGTGAAATGTCCTCAGGGGCTGCTCCAATCTCTGCTCTGGGACAGGGACAGGAGCCCAGGAAGGGCTGGAGCTGTGTCAGGCCTTGGGATGGAGCTCAGGGAAAGGTTCTTCCCCCCGAGGCTGCTGGGGCACTGCCCAGGCTCCCCAGGGAATGGTCCCAGCCCCAAGGCTGCCAGAGCTCCAGGAGCGTTTGGACAACGCTCTCAGGGCTGCTCAGGGTGGGATTGTTGGGGTGTCTGTGCAGGGACAGGGGTTGGATTGATAATTCCTTCCAATTCAGGATATTCTGGGATTCTATGATTTGGCAGCTGCCTGTTCTGCCTCCTTGCATTTCCACAGGAACCAATGAAAAAGTGTTGAAAACCACAAACAAATTTAGGGACACTTCACTTCAGAAGGCCCTGGGCACTGCCAGTGTCCCACCCAAAGCAGTGCTGGGCAGCAGCAGGGGGCTACAGGAGATGGAGCAGAGCTCAGCCCTCATGGGAAAGCTGAGGAGCAGCAGGAAATCTGCTCCTTGGGAAGCTTTTTCAAACAAAATCAATCGTGTTCAGGAGCTGGAACATCCCACCCCAAAGAAGGTTTCTCCTGATTGTTTGCCTGGCACAGAAATGCTGCTGGAGCTGGATGCAAATTCCTTCTGGAGCCAGAGATGGATCTGAGAGCAGCTCCAGGGCTGGGGCAGGAACTGAGCACAGGGCAGGATGGATCTGTTCCCTCGGGAAAGGCTCAGGATCCACCCTGCTTCTCTGCAAAGGTGATGGTGACTGGCAGGGAGCAGGAGATTGGGGCCTCCCTGCTGCTCCAGGCAGCACCTGGAGGAGACATGGGAGGGTTTTTCCTTAGAAAACCCCTGATCTTTGCCTTAGCTAAAGGAGGGTGGAGTTAAACTAAGATACAGAGGGGAAAGGAGAAAGAAAAGGAAATGGAGAAAGAAACCACATGTAAAAAGCTGGAGGAGAGAAATAAAAGCAGGAGAGAGGCTCTCAGCTGGTCACAAAGATGAAAAACTCACAGATATTTCAATTTAGGGCAAGCAGCAACTTCCCTCTCTTGGCTCTGCTGGAAGGCCCTGAGCCAGGGGCAGCAGTGGCCAGAGAAGGACACTGGGCTGGACATGGGGACACAGAGCCACAGGGAGGGCACCAGGGAAAAGGGGGATTCTGTCCCTCTGCCCCACTCAGGTGAGAGCCCACCTGCAGAGCTGCCCCAGCCCTGGGAACAACATCAGGAGGACGTGGAGCTGCTGGAGCCAGGCCAGAGGAGGCCACAGAGCTGCTCCAAGGGCTGGAGCCCCTCTGCTCTGGGGACAGGCTGGGACAGCTGGGGGTGCTCACCTGGAGAGGAGAAGGCTCCAGGGAGAGCTCAGAGCCCCTGGCAGGGCCTGAAGGGGCTCCAGGAGAGCTGGAGAGGGACTGGGGACAAGGGATGGACGGACAGGACACAGGGAATGGCTTCCACTGCCAGAGGGCAGGGCTGGATGGGAGATTGGGAAGGAATTGTTGGCTGGGAGGGTGGGGAGGGGCTGAGATGGAATTCCCAAAAAAGCTGTGGCTGCCCCTGGATCCCTGGCAGTGTCTAAGACCAGTTTGGATGGGTTTGGAGCAGTCTGGGACAGTGGAAGGTGTCCCTGCCATGGCAGGGGGTGGAACTGGATGGGCTTTAGGATCCCTCCCAGCCCAAACCATTCCAGGATTCCACGAGCTCACAGCTGCACACCCTGGGAAGGCAGGACCCCAGGGGCCCATCAGAACAGGATTAATGGTCCCTCTCAGCAGAGTGAGCAGCTCTGTGTGCAAACAATTTTTATTCCCAGGCCCACCAATCCATCCCTGGCTGTTCCTGGCAGTGTGTCCAAAGTGCAGCTCAGGAATCAGCAGTTCCACCTGGCTGCCCAGGGATCCCAGCTGTCAGCTCCCCTGGCCCTGGGCTCCTGGGGACCATTACCCCTGGATTTGTTCCCTGGATATCAATCACGCTGTTCCCTCTTGGGCACTCTGCCTGAAATAACAGCAGTAAAACCCCAACACCGTGGACTGCAGGCTCTAAACTCTCACAGCACTGAAGGGACAGGGTTCCTGCCCTGACTGTAGCAGGTTGGGAAATTTAAGGGCCAGATCCTTGAGATGCTGCATGGTCTGGCCAGGATCCAGCAGATAAATAAGCTGCTGTTTCATCTCCAGCCAGTGAATCGCCCCAATTAAAATCAGTAAGATTAATCTCATTAATTGGAGAGATATAGGACCTACCTCTGCATGCTCAGCACAGCCCTTCTGAGATAAAAACCTCAACTGAACCATAATCTACACCAAAAGTATTAAGCAAACTTGGCTAAAGTCATCTTCTTTTCACAAATCCCGGTTATTGGCAGGAGCCCTGGAGGCAGCTGCAAATTCCTGCAGAGGAGGAGAGCAGAGCAGCTCTCTGCCTCACAGGAGTGTAATCCTCAAAGCAGCTTGGGGCTTCAGCTGCCTCCAGCGGTTCCTCTCCGCCTGTCAGGCTTGGAGATTCCACTGGGATTACAGGGAAGTGCTGCTCTCAGAGGTCACCTGCAGTGCCACCGAGCCCCGGGGGAAGAGCAAAGGGAGGGAGGGAGGGAGGAGAAAGAATTCCCTGACAGCTCCACCCGTGCAAGCATTCCCGGCTACTGAAGGAGACACAAAGCATCCCCTTGTTTCTCCTTCCTCTCTCCTCCTCCCACCTGCAGAGCTGCAGAACAACATCAGGAGGACGTGGAGCTGCTGGAGCCAGGCCAGAGGAGGCCACAGAGCTGCTCCAAGGGCTGGAGCCCCTCTGCTCTGGGGACAGGCTGGGACAGCTGGGGGTGCTCACCTGGAGAAGAGAAGGCTCCAGGGAGAGCTCAGAGCCCCTGGCAGGGCCTGAAGGGGCTCCAGGAGAGCTGGAGAGGGACTGGGGACAAGGGATGGAGGGATAGGATACAGGGAATGGCTTCCAGAGGGCAGGGATGGGTGGGATATTCGTGGTCATGCAGAACCCTCCTCCTGCTGGGCAGCTCTGGGTGAGTCAAACCTTGTGTGCCTCAGTTTCCCTGGAACTTTGGCTGTCTCTGCAGAGCTCAGGTGAATCCAGGGGGGGCCTCCCTGCCCAGCCCAGGAGCTGCATGGGTGAAGCCTTTTTGGGGCAGAAGTTTTGACCTTCCCATGCAAACCCTGTTTGAGGGCAGGAGGTGTCTGCACAGAGCCCCTCAGCCCAAAGGCTCCCAAACTGCTCCATCCCCTCCTGGTCTCTGATATCCCAAGGATTCCAAGCTCCTGGAGCCACCTGGTCTCTGCAGTGGGATACAGAGGGCAGCAGGGCACAGCAGAGTGCAGGAGGTGTCACCAAGGAGTGTTTTGGGTTATTTCATCTCCCAGCAGCTCCAGATTCTCCAGAGCTCCACAGAACATTGTTTTGATCAGGGGCAGAACAGCCCACACCGCCTCTCCTCTCTCCTGCTTTACCCACTAATGAAAACCATCCCTGAGCTAAATTAAATTCTCCCTCACAGCACACTCAGCTTTGAGGGCAATTAAAGAAACGTAATGAATCTTCTTTTTTTTTTCCTAAGACAACGTGAAGCAGCTACAAAAGTGAACCGTGCATCTTGTAAAATGACTCACGGCTCCAAAAATGACTCCAAAATGGCTTTGGGAGAGGGGGCACTACTGGGTTAGAAGTTCTTGTAGCACTTTCACCTGCAGCTGCCCACGGGGAGCTTTCACCTGCTCTGACCATGGGGAGGAAGCAGCAGGTGATCTCTGGGGCATCATAATTCAGCTTTGCTGATGAAGATGGGCAGTTGTCACCTCTGCTGAGCTTCTCAGTTCCCCCCCTGGCTGCCCTCACAGGTATCTTGCCAAGGGATGTGGCCAGAAGGCTGGAGGGCAGAGGTTTGGCACAGACACAGAGGGGACACCAGCTTTGGAGAGAGTCAGCCCAGGGCCAGGGAGTGTCCAGAGGCTGGGGATAACTCTGAGAAAGGCCAGCAAGATCCAAGGATGAGCTGATAAAATGAAATGACACTTTTCACTTAGATCTATTCATATTTGTTTCTCTTTAGTGGTGGAAAGCAATGGGTTAAAATTATAAGGGAAGGGAAGTCATTTTACAATGTCCAGATCTTAAAACTGTCTAGAACCAAGGCAGTTGTTCACACAGAGCAAAACCACCTTGAAAAGGACCTTGAATCCCATTTCTGGAGGAGCAGAGCTGGCCCTGGGGCCGGCCCTCCCAGGGTGTGAGCTCAGGGAATCCTGCAATGGTTTGGGCTGGAAGGGATCTTAAATCCCATCTCACTCCACCCCTGCCATGGCAGGGACACCTTCCACTGTCCCAGGCTGCTCCAAGCCCTGTCCAGCCTGGCCTTGGGCACTGCCAGGGCATTGGGAAGATGCCCCTGGCACCCAGGAGGACTGGGCTGGGACACTCAGAGCAGGATTTGTCCCAGACTCTGCTTTTGGCTGCTTTGCCCCTCAGGTTCTGGGGCACACGGGCCCTCACTGGAGCTGAATTCCCACCCACCCCTGCAGCCACAGCAGGGTCCTGTGGCAGGGGACTCCTCCACCTCCTCTGAGCTGTTCCAAAGCTGCTCCCACTCCTGGGGCTCCAGCTCAGGGAGGCTCCAGCTCAGCCAGGGAAGCCAAAGGAAGCATCTGCCAGGACTGTTCCTGTTATCAGCACAGGGCAGAGGCAAGGAGCTGGATTTTCCTTTGCTTTTGCTCATTATCCATGTGGATAAAACAAGCTGGAAAGCAAAGTAATTTTGTTCCCCACTCCACCTTGGCACCTCCCATGATTTGACCCTCAGAGGAGCAGGGAGCTGCTTTGTTCATTTGGGGCTGTTCTTCCTCCTGGTGCCTCTCCCATGAGCTTGTCTGGACATGGGGGAGTCACAGGCCACAGCTCTGCCCACCCTCGGGAAAATCAGCATTTGCAAGAAATTATTTTCCCAGCCTTGGAGTTCATTTTTGTACATTTCCAGGCTCAGGCCATGCTGGAAAAGCCTCTCCTGATGTTAAACCAGGAGTTCTTTCAGGAGCACAGAGCCCTGGGAAGCTCTGTGGTGCTCCTGGTGCTGGCTCAGCATCCCAGGGTGGGAGATGATTCCCAGGAGCAGCTTCACAACACCACAGGTGGCTGCCCAAGGACAGTGGGAAGGAGGAGGATGTGCATTAATCTGTGTCGACTTCTCTTTTTCCTGTGTCCAACAAATCAATAAATTCTGGCTGGAAATAAAATCATTACTTGCTTCCTCTCATGTTCCAGCTCAGCATGGAGCTGGAGATGCCAAAGGAGAGGGATGTGGATTGTTCCAGCTGGATTTATGGAAGGGCTGGAGCTGTGTCAGGGTTTGGGATGGAGCTCAGGGAAAGGTTCTTCCCCCCGAGGCTGCTGGGGCACTGCCCAGGCTCCCCAGGGAATGGTCCCAGCCCCAAGGCTGCCAGAGCTCCAGGAGCGTTTGGACAACGCTCTCAGGGCTGCTCAGGGTGGGATTGTTGGGGTGTCTGTGCAGGGACAGGGGTTGGATTGATGGTGAGGGTGAGACCCCACCTGCGGATCTGCCCCAGCCCTGGGCCCAGCACAGGAAGAACCTGGAGCTGCTGGAGAAAGCCCAGAGGAGGCACCAGGATGTTCAGAGTGATGGAGCAGCTCTGCTGTGAGGAAAGCCTGGGAGAGCTGGGAATTTTCAGCCTGGAGAGGAGAAGCTTTGGGGTGACCTCATTGTGGCCTTCCAGGACCTGATGGGAGCCTGCAAGAAACATGGAGAGACACAAGTTCTGAGGGCCTTGAGGGACTTAAAAGGGGGAGTGGCTTCCCACTGACAGAGAGTAGGTTTAGATTGGATATTAGGAAAAAATTCTTCCCTGTGAGGGTGGGAGACCCTGGCACAGGGTGCCCAGAGCAGCTGTGGCTGCCCCTGGATCCCTGGCAGTGCCCAAGGCCAGGTTGGACAGGGCTTGGAGCAGCCCGGGGCAGTGGAAGGTGTCCCTGCTCATGGCAGGGGTGGAATGAGATGATATTAAAGTCCCTTCCAGCCCAAACCAGTCTGGGATTCTGTGAAGAGCAACAGATGCTCACGGTGAGGTTTGAGGTAACCCTGAGGAGGGAGCACAGGCAGGATTTTTCCTGCTCCAAAGAGCCACAGTTGGATCCCTTGGAGCATCTGAAGGGAAAAGCACAGACCTGGCTGCACTCCCAGCTGCGGACAGAGGTCCTGCTGCTGAGCCAGGAGGACTGGAAAAGTGGTTTGTGCCTGTGAGCACGGCTGAGCAGAGAGCAGCTGCTGCCCTGAGCCTGGCAGAGGCTCCCAGGGCTCTGCCCAGCAGGAATGCTGAGCTTTTCCCGGAGCCACGCGGGCAGCGAGCACAGCCCGGCTGCCAGGTGCCTGCAGTAATGGAAAGGAGCAAACAAAGCCATTCAGGGAACAAATGAGGATAAATCCAGGCACTTCTACCTGCTCACAAACAGCCTGCCAGCTGAGGAGCTGAAATCCAAGCCCCTGGAGAAGCTGGTGGCCATGGAGCACACAGGCACCGCTGAAGCTGCAGCCCAGGAGTGGTGCTGGAGGTGCTGGAGGGCACAGAAGGGGTGACAGGGGGGTCACAGGGGTGGAAGGCAGGACAGACTGGGCTAGGGAGGTGCACAGTGGGAAACCAGGTGGGAAAGTTCATCCCCAGGTCTATGAGAATGAGGAACATGCCAGTGTCCATCCCTGTGTGCTCCCTGCTGCCCAGGCTGGGACTCCAGGCTGCAGCAGACTGGGTCATAGCCAGAAGCTGACCTTTGCAGCCCCAATTAGCTGGGAGAGGAGCTGTGCAGCTAATGAGCACATGAAGGGATTTATCTCAGCCCCAGGCACCAACACTGACTGTAAAATTCCTGGCAGAGGCAGCAGCTCTGTATCGATCTCAGGAAGGCCGAGTGCTCCCCAGCATAAAAATCACAGGGAAATGGGATTTCTCCATGAGGTTTCTTTGCTGTTGCTTGGGTGCCTGTGAGAACGAGACCTCCTCGTGCCCACTGTGGCCAAGAGCCACCTGCAGCAGGTGACAGTGGTGGCACTGGAGGTTGTTGACAGCGAGAAATTGTCACCCCTTTGAGGGGGGTGTGACCAGGGATGGCAGCAAATTGGATAGCGGGACTCTGGGCTGGCTTGAAAAGAGAAGGGATAGATCCTGATTTCCACAGGTTTCACTAGGAATTCTGGAGAACAGGGAGGAGAGAACCTGAGGGATGGACTGGAGCCCCTGAGAGCAAAGGGAAGAGCTGTTGATTTTTCCTGGTACAGTTTGCAGGAATGAAGCACTGGGAAACACTCTGGTATCTGCCCAGTTTAACTGGTTTTCTTGAAATAAACTGGTGCCAGAACATTCCAGAAAGGTCACAGGGAGGGAAGAGGGGTCCCAGTCTCACAGCTGGGGACAGGGCTCAGCCCTGCCAGAGGGGCTGGGGAGGATTTACAGCCCTGTCCCTAACCCAGCCCCCCAAACTCAGGAGCCTGGAATTTGGTTCCTCCTCTGATTCCCCCTCCTCACAGCCAGGCGTGGTTGGTGCTGCTCAGAGCGTGGGATGAGGAGGGGATAATTAGCCCTGAGCTTTCTTTTACCTGCAGGAGGCTGGAAGGAAATTCTGAGTCAGACCAAAACAACATTTAGAAAATGTAGCAGGCCCGGGCAGGATGATCAGTGGCTGGTAATGACAATTTATCTTGTCGCATCTTGATGCCTCCTGTTGTGATGTCCTCCCTGCCTGGTTTGCAGGGAAAGGGCATCCTGTAAATCTCAGAGGCACTGGGAGATATTGTCCTTCTCACTTCACAGCCTGGAGAGGTGCCTTGAGCTGGAACCTGGCAGGCAGAGGCACAATTCCACCACAGAGCACCTTTGCTGTGCTGCAGGGAATTTGTTTCCCTCCTCATTCAGCCCCAGCTCCACTCCTGCCACAGGATAACTCCCACTGCCAGCAATTGCCACTGCAACCATTTTAAACAATCCTCTAACCCAGGATTCTCTCCAGGCTGTCTCCAGACAAGAGAAAAGAAATTTTAAAGAGTTCCTAGGACTCAGAAGGGCCCCCAAGAAAGGAATAAACCCCAGGAGTGGCAGCTCCCCGTGTCCAGGTTTAACTGGTAAATCCAGCAGGTTCAGTCAGCTCCACAGGAGTTGTTTCCATGTTTTCCCCAGATGCTGAGCCAGTCGGACAGAGCACTGCTCTGCAGCAGCTTGAGCATCAAAGGAGAGAGGAGAGAGGTTTGCAAGAGCGTGGCTTAATTGCCAGTCGCCTGTCAGCTGGGAGCACATGTTCAGCTCTCACAGCCAGAGTAACTGATAAGAGCTCGTTCATTAATCCCTGGTAACTCAATCTGCCCTCCCAGACCATGCCCGCAGGAGCTGGAGATCAATTTAAATTTCCAGAGCCTCGGTCCCTGACTCACTCCATAGTGCCAGTGCTCCTCAGAATAACCTGGGAGTGGATTTTCTGTCACATCCCCGATCCCAGCTCTCCTTCCAGCAGCGCTGGCTGCCACATCCTGCTGTGCTGGAGTCATGGACAGGAGCCGTGCAGGGGGACACGTCTGAGCAGCTCCCACCCCTCCACCAGCACTGGGATGGATCCTCTGGGTACTGGGGCTTCCATGCAGCCCCATCTGGAGGAGAGCAGGGACCACAGGACCCTTCATGCTCGTCACTGGTGCTCAGACACTGCAGGAAAAGCTCCTCGCAAGTGGCAGTTCCACCTGAGAGCTGAAATTCGAACCGGAAGGGATGGGGAAAACAAAGTCACTGACTGGAGCAGGAGGTGGCCCAGGTGACACAGCCACGGAAGGGGTGGGAGGCAAACCTGGGTTAATGAGCTGCCTGCTTAATGACCCGCATGCAAATCCTGATCGCTGCCCCTGCCGGGGCCTCAGCGGCTCCCAGCACCCTGGACTGGGTCCAGCCCTCCCAGGGATCCTCTCAGGGATCTCCTGGAGTCAGACCCCTGGAAGGGAAGCTGGCAGCAGCCCAGCACTGCTGACCCAGGGCACTCTGCGTCAGCAGCCCCCAAACACTGCTGACCATGAACTCTTTAATTCTGGCACTGCAGGTTCTGCTGCTCAATAAAAGGGGAAGGAAAAAAAAAAAAAAAAAAGGAAAAGGAAAAAAAAGCCATTTATGAGGGAACAGTCAATAAAGTGAGACTTGCTTATCACAGCTGGTTAGGAGTGGTTGGAAACTGCACCCTCTGGAATGGTGAGGGGTCCTTATTTCAGGACAGCTGCAGTGTCCTGGAGCTGAAGTCCCTCCTGCAAGGCTGGGACAGGGACCCTGACATGCTCAAACACCCCAGGTTATGGCCACAAAGCTGCAAAGTGGATGTGGTCACACTTCCCTCCTGGCCTGCTGCAGCTCCTGGGGCTCAGTGTCCCCTGCTCTGCACTCCAGCAGTGTCAGCCCATCAAGAACCAGCTCAGCTCAGGAGCTGCTGAGCCTGGGGGTACAGCAAGGACAGGGTGCTGGGGTCACCAAAACACCCTGGTGACATCTGAGTGCTGGCACAAGAAAGAAAAATGAGAGGACGACAGCTCAGATGAAATGTTTGCACTTTTATTCAGGCTCTGAGCAGTCACAAACCCACGGCCCCTCTGCTCCCCAGCACTGCAGTGTCCCTCCCAGCTGTGCCCTGCCACCGGCAATGTCACCTCAAGGCGGTCCCCTCAGGGAAGGTGACACCGTGATGCTCTCGGCTGAGCCTGGCTGCTCGGCGCTCTCAGACATTGACAAAGAGTCTGTTCCCCAGGTCTTTAGGGAACCTCAGTTCCTCGGAGCTGCTTTGCAGGATCAGTGGAGAGTGAAATGGCCAAGCTTGAGCTGCCGCGGGTGGACAAGGTGCCTCCTGAGGATCCTCTGGAAAAGGCTCTTCCTGCCTGTCACCGCGGGGAGCTCCGGGCCAGAGCTGCTCCTCGGACAGGCCATGCCCAGGAGCCTCCGGTCCCTCTTCTCTGCCTCTTGGCTTTCCAGAGCCTCAGTTATTCGGGTGTCTCTGGCACATCTGGGCAGGGTCGAGCTGTTTCCATTGTCCTTGTGACCGCTGGCACGGGGACTTGGCTGCTTGTTGTCCCTCTGGCTTCCTCTCGTCCCGGAGTGTCCCTCAGCAGCAGGAATCCCGGAATGTCTGCAGCATCCCGGCTCCTCCTGCCAGCTTGGACGTGTCCTGGCAGCGGGACCCCGCGGGTGGCCTGAGCCCGAGTGAAAAAACGCCTCCTCGCTGGTGACCTGCGGGCTCCGCCCCAGGGTGACAAAGCCATACGGGGTGGTGACCCTGGGGAGGTGCGGCAGGGACAGAGCTGCCCAAGCAGTGGGGTCTGGCTTGGAGCAGGATGAGTTAAAAGAGGATGAGTTAGAGCCGTGCTCATCCTGCACCGCTGGGTCGCAGCTGCTCCTCCAAGCCCCCTCCAGCTGCCCCGTCCCCTCCAGCTGTTCCTCCCCCTTGCCTGAGCATCTCTGCTTCCTGTGGATGTCCAGGGACGGGATAATAAACTGCGGGATGCGGTCGGGGGTCACCACGTGGAAGAAGATGTCTCTGGAGCTGCTGCCCTGGAGCGCGGGGGGCCGGAGCGTGCCCCGCCAGAGGGACATGGTGGCCCCCAGGGCTCGGGCAGCGCTGGGCATTTATGCTCCGCGGCCACCCCCGGCTGGTGACGCGCGGTGACGACACCGCCAGGTCCCCGCCATGGTCCAGCGCCCGCCGGGGCACGGGGCAGGCGGATGGAGGGGACAGGTGAGGACACGGCGCTGCCGCTGTCACGCAGGGCCACCAGCGCTGTCACCCACGAGGCAGCAGAGAGGGGAAGAGCCGGGGGAGCGGGATGAGTCACCAGCCGTGGGCATCAGGTGGAAGGGGCAGCCGAGAGCGGCAGACAAACACTTCAGCTCTGTCTAGCAAAGCTCCCGTCGGGAAACGCTCGGGCCCACGCGTTTCCCCGGAGCAAACGGCAGCTTCAAGCACCGCAGCCCCGAGTCCCTCCTCCCACCCCTGCCGGGGCTTGGGCTCTGTGCTGGCTCCTTTCTCGCAGCATCCCTGTGCTCCCATCTCTGTGATCCCTGTGCTGGGCTGGGAATGAGGGGACAGCCCCAGGCAGTGGCTAGGCCAGGGGGAAGAGGCTTTGTGCCTCCTGCAGGTGGGAGGATGAGGAGGATGAAGCTGCTCTCCCAGCTTTGCCCTTCCCCCTGTGCAGTGGGGTAGGGGCAGGGCTGGCAGTGGTTTCCTGTCACTCTTCCCCCCAGCTAAGGAAGCTCCTCTTGTATCAAGGTGTGAAAAACAAGGTTCACTTTCCTGGTAAATTTTAAGAAATAAGTTTAATAAAATAAAAAATAAGACAATTAGGAGACAGATTAAGCAAAGGAAGTTCGGCCAGCCAGGTGACTTGGCATTCAGCCAAGTCCACAACCTGCTATATCAGAGACATTCTTTAAATACCTTTTCTATGGTATTAATCTGTTGAATATTCATATTTTCCATAAACTAGTTTCCATATTCCAGGAACTGTTTTGCATGGTCCCTCCTTGGGTCCTCCTTTTTAGAGCATGCGTTTTCCTTGGCTGTGTCTTCATTATCACCTCCAGCTTGGGCCTTGGTCCATGCTTTTTTCAGATGGTGGATGCTGATAGTTGCTACATCAATAGCATGGTCTTCTTAAGATGTTCACTGGATGTTATCCCAACCAAACAGACAGTTTAAGCATACTACATCAACTACTACCACTATGCCTAATTTTCTTTACCAATAGCAGAAATAAAAACTTACACCCTTACCACAAAGTTATTCATCATATAGCACACATCTTGCGAAAAGCCAGCTTTATAATATACACTTATAGCAAAGGTGTCTTGGGTTGCAATGCAAGATGTAACCAGCACTGTGTATTTTATGGTCATCTGCTGAAACCTGTTGGGGAGATGTTTTCTGTATCTCTTCTGTGACCCATTCCTCATGGCTCTGGTGGGGAGGGGATGGGTTAATGGGCTGGCTGTTAAAACCAAGTGGGGCAGTGTTTCTTTTTCTCTTCCACCCTCCCTCCAGGGGATCTCTGCTGTTCATGGGCCATCGAGGCTCACTGCATGGCTGAGACAATTCCATCATCCCACGGGGAAATGCTCCACCCAGCAGGAGGAGCCCAGCATTCCTACCTGGATAAACCTGGGATTGGGAACAGCAGCACAGCCTGTGGGCACTGGATTATTGACCTGGATAAACAAACCCTGGGATTGGGAACAGCAGCACAGCCTGTGGGCACTGGATTATTGACCTGGATAAACAAACCCTGGGATTGGGAACAGCAGCACAGCCTGTGGGCACTGGATTATTGACCTGGATAAACAAACCCTGGGATTGGGAACAGCAGCACAGCCTGTGGGCACTGGATTATTGACCTGGATAAACAAACCCTGGGATTGGGAACAGCAGCACAGCCTGTGTGCACGGGCTTCCCAGAGGAAGACCAGACCCATCTCACCACCACTGGACCTTGAGAGGAAAGCTACACCGTTCTACAGGTAAAGGATCATCTCTGCTCCAACAGAACCACATCTGGCACTCCAGGAGGATTTAACTGGACTGCTCCCAACGTCCAGACCAACAGGGTGTCAGGTTATATTCTGACCCTGTCAGTGTTTTCTTTTTGGTTTGTTTGCTTTTTTGTACTACTACATTTTTACTTTTAATATTCCCAGTAAAGAACTGTTATTCCTGTTCCCATATCTTTGCCTGAAAGCCCCTTAATTTTAAAATTATAATAATTTGGAGGGAGAGGGTTTACATTCTCTGTTCAAGGGAGGCTTTGACTTTCCCTGGCAGACACCTGTCTTTGCAAACCAAGACACAAGAGAATACCGGTGGCTTTAGGGTGGATCCTGCTGGGAAAAATGATGCAGAAAGGAAAAGCAGCTCCATCTCTGTGCAGGCATGGAGCAGGGGGGGATGCAGAGGGGCCTCCCCTCACCTGGGATCCAGTTTCTCCCATCCCTGGGGGGCTCAGCAGCGCCTACAGGCCTTTAGCTCTTTGCACCTGCACAGAGCAAGGGGAGAGATCTCAAATCAAAGCTTTGGCAAGCTCCAGGAGGAGACCTCAAACTGACAGAAAATGACGCCCTAACTGAGAGCCTTTAACTGAGGCCCCAGTGCTGATAACAGGGGAGCCCCCACCTGAGGGGCCTTGGTTGCACTATCAATTAGCAGAGCCAGCAGCTCGTCAGGGTAACGAGGAGCAGATGGGACAGGACCTATAAGTACCCTGAGAGCGCATAGGTGTCCAAGCCTGGTTTGTGTCCAGTCTGGGCTCTATGGAACAGCTTCCAAAGCCCAGCCCAAAGCAGGTGTGGGCACTGCCCAAGAGGTGGCTTCTGCTGCGGGCACTCTCAGAGCTTGGCTGGAGGCTCTGACCTTTCTCCTCCTCCAGGTGAGGCCACCCACCAACAGGGATTCCTTCTCTGGCAGGTTTCTGGGCCAGATCCTTCAGCTCAGATTGGTCAAGTACCTGGTGAGTGAGGCTGAGGAGGGGGGTGGCTAAAACCTCAACACTGGTAGTTTCTGGGGTTCTTCTCCTAGATACTTTATTTTCTTTCCATTTTTTCACATTATTGGATATTAGGAAGAAATTCCTCCCTCTGAGGGTGAGGAAGCCCTGGTGCCCAAAGCAGCTGTGGCTGCCCCTGGATCCCTGGAAGTGTCTAAGGCCAGGCTGAATGGGGCTTAGAGCACCCTGGGATAGTGGGAGGTGTCCCTGCCCATGATAAGGTGTGGAATAGGTGGTCCTTAAGGTCCCTTCCAACCCAAACAATTCCATGATTTTTTCCTCTGCATGTGCTTGTCCTCTGCTTTCTTCCTTATCCCAACTTTTTCTCCTTGGCCTCACATTGCTCTCCTTCAGCTGTTAGTGGCTGCAGCATTCTCATTTCTTTCCCTCTCTGGGCCAGAAGAAATGGGGAAGGGTTTTGGAATGAAGTACAACCTGGCAGATTTTGGCTGAAGTTTTTCCCAATCTCTGCTCCACACTGGGACACAGCAGAGTTTAAGGCTTCCCCTGGGGAATTGCAACACCTGGAAGTTCTCCCATGTGCTGGTGGACCTCTCTTTACAGCTGAAGCTCCTTCAGAAAGCATCAGTTTGGATTGGTGTTCCTTGTTGAGACCCTCAAGAGCAAACTCTGCCCTCCAACCCAGTCCCCCACCAGGCCTGGGAAGCTCATGCACCTTCTGCTCTCTGTGATTCCCACCAGGATCCAGAATTTCCTGGGCTACCTCCTGACAGAGTGGGAGCAGAGCAACATGTCCAGGGGTGAGAGCTGGGGCCTCCTGCAGGACCTGGAGGCTTTGGAGCTGGGAAGAACACAGCATGGAATTCCTGCAGGGAGCCAGGAAAACTGCTGGTTTTGTTCTGGGTGTGGTGACTGTGCCTCCTGTGAATCCCTGCAGAGATCTGGGAGGCTCTGATCAACCCAGCCAGGGAGAGGGACGATGTGGCTCCAAAGCAGCAGGAGACCTGGCTTGTGTTTCTGGAGAGGGATGACTCTGATGACTTCACGTATGAACTGAGATGTTGTGGCTGCTGAGCAATTCTGAGATGGTCTGGCCTCTGTGTGGAGGAGCCTGCAGAGGTTTCCTTATCTACCCTCTCTTTGAGGGCACAGGGTGCCCAAGGAGCACTTGACCATCACCCCAGCACAATCTGAGAGCTCAGGGTGCCTCACTCATCCCTGAGGTTTCCCTTTGGTCCATGTCCCTGCAAGGCAGTGTCTCTGTCACCCTTGGCTGTGGCTCCCATTGCTGTTGGGACAGGACTGGTGTGTCCTTCCCCTCACTGTCCCTTCCTCAGAGCCTCTCTTTGCCTCTTTCCCCCCACAGCTCTTGGAGGTGGAGTCAGACAGTGATGAGTACGAGGCCCAAAATGACAACAACCTGGAGCTGGGTGGGGTCACCGTCCTGGAGGCCTTGGCTATCCAGGTGAGTGTTCCTGCTCTGTTCCTGGGGCCAGCATTGATCTTTGCCTGCAAGGATTTACCTCAGCCCCTGGCTGCACGAGGAGGGAGTCTGAAGTTGCTTTAATCTGAATTCCATTAATCCCTTATGGATTTTGTGCTGCTCTGTGTCCCTGTGCCACATAACCCTCATGGCCCCGTGCCCCTGGAGCTGGGGGGAGAGGATCCAGCTGTGGCCAGTGGTGATGCCCAGAATCCAAGAGCGGACAGGAGCAGCAGGGATGGCAGTAAGCAGGAGGCTGACACAGCTTGTGACACCAGCACATCTTAGGCTGGGGTAAGGACCCTTGGCACAATCCCACCCTCTGAGTGTGGAGCTGGGGAGGTGTCACAAGTCCCCTGGATGTCCCCAGGCTCTGAGCCTTTGTCACAGAACTCTGCTGCCAAGGGTAAGGGTGGAGGGGCTTCAGTCCCTGTGCAGGGACACGGCCTCAGATCCCAGGTGTTGGTGGGGTGGTACTGGGTGTGCCCAGTGCCAGGTACCAGCTTGTGGCACCTTGTAGTAAGACAGAGATAGAGCTAAAGGCAATCTTGCCTCTGATATACTGCCACTGTGTTAGTTACCAAAGAGTGGGAACAGCCTTGCCCTCACAGCTATGGGTGTGATAAAAGAGTGAGTTAGTTGGTAGAGAGTCAGTTGGAGTCTGCTGGCTGTGCTGTGAGGAGGAAGGGACAGATGAGGTAAGTCACTGTACAAGGGACAGACAGGGTTAGGTGGCCATGCTAGAGCCAGGAAGGAGCCAGCAAGAACTGGAGAAGTAAGAGAGAGCCAGAGCTGTGTGGAGCTGCCCATGGGAAGCTACATAGAAAAGGTATGAAAGACTTTTAGATAACAAGATGCTGATGCTTGAAGCCATCTGAAGATTTACTGAAGCACTCTGAAATGCGGTGGTTGTCTCTACCATGACAGCACCTCTGACCCAGGGCCACTGCCAGAAGCTTGCCACAAGCCCTTTGTGACTCCCTGGCCTGGATATTTTATGGTTGAAAATAAGGAGGATTTGTGGGAAAATTTTCACCACAAGCAACTTCCATGGGGTCCCTCACTGCTCTGATCCCAAAGCAGTGCTGGATACCCTCCTGATTCCCAGGAAGCTGCTGCCCTGGGAAGTGGAGGGTGAGAAGGGAGGTGGGGGATTGCTTTGTCCCCAGTGTCAGTGGGGGCAGGCAGTGCTATGGGGAACATCTCCTGTTTTCCAGAAACACTAGGAAGCTTGACTTGTGCACCTGATCCCTCTGGGGCTGCAAAGTGCCTGATTCCCTGGGACAGCCAGGAAACTGTCCAGTTAAATGCTGTTTCTGGAGTTTATAATAAAATCACCCTATTTTTTCGTGTGAGCTGTGCTCTATTGGCTGTCAGTACCTGGAACTGGCATGACAGAGTGTGGGACTGCCAGGGAGACCTTTCCCTCTGATCCCTCTGGGGCAGGGGTTTCTCAGGTTTCCTGGGAGAAGGATGGCTGTGGGAATGCTGGAATGTGATGGGAGGGGAGAACTGAAGGTGCAAAGTGAGGCTGGGCAGTACTGGGGCTGTCCATGGGGCAGGACATAGGCTGGACTCCTTGATTAGCCCTGGACTGCCTGGTGCCTCCATGGAATCTCTTCCCTTCTGGCATCCTCAAAAACACTGGAATAAACCAAGGAATTTAACACAAGGGCCATCTTCTTCAGCAAACACTTTGTGTTTCAATTTGTGTTTTGTCTTTTACCTGGGAGTTATGAACAGGACCTTCTCCTTCTACATGGATCCTAGAAAGGATCCTCTGAGGAACCGGGGATTTTGGGGTCTGGAAGAGCAGGTTGGGATCAGGAAGTGCCTGAATGTGACCCAGAGCTCTGGAGAGACCTGAGATTCCCCAGTGCTGTTGCCTGGATCAAGTCCCAAAAATCTGAGGCTGCAAAGAGCAGCACACAGACTGCCCAGTCCCGAACTCGTTTCCACTATTTCAGAGGGTTCTCTGTCTATTGGGATTGTGCTTTCCTTTGGCTGAGCTGCGGCTAGCGTTCGTTTAAAAGCTGCCCACTTTGTCTGAGCGGGAGAAGGCGGGGTCGCTCCTTTCTCCGCTTTTTGCCTCACGAGTTGCATTTGGGAAATTTGTAGCTCAGCCATGACCCCGCTGGCATCTTCTGCGTTTCCCTCTCCTCCTGCCCCTGGCTTGTCCCTGCCGGGGTCTGAGGAGTGCCTGAAGCCGCAGCCGTGTTTTGTGGTTTTAAATTTAGTTGCGAAGGTGTCGAAGGGGGACCGGTCCCAGCGGGGGCATGGCGGGCACCTCGTGAGGGGAGGCTCGAACCGCCCACACCGGGAGGCTGCGCCGGCCCGCTCGCCTCATGCGAGAGGGGTACTTTGCCCATCCCAGGCTGCGGGGCTTGTCTGGCCCCTGCCCGGGCTGATCTCTGCCCTTCCCCGGGCTGATCTGTGCCCGCCCCGGGCTGATCTCCGCCCGCCCCGGGCTGCCGTGCCGCTTGGCCGGTCCGGGGAAGGCGGGAAAGTCTCCTTCGCTTCCCCGTTCGCCGCTGCGCTGTGTGCGCGCGCCTGCGCAGATTCACCCGGCAGCTCTGAGGGGATCAGCGGGGCTGCTCCGCTCTGCCGCCACAGCCTGTGGAGCCGATTCTCTCGCTGTAGCGTTTGCTGCCTGCCCGGCACAAGGCAATACGGCTTTGCCTTCTGGCTCACCTGCTCCTCGCCGTGCAGCGTCGGGGGTTTGCGCTATCTGCGTTAATGCCTGCGTTGTTCTCGTTACAGACCGTATGTGCAGCTACCGGCTGCGTAGTTAACGTAAGCTGCGAAATTTTCCTTTCAGCCGCTCTGTGCATCCGCTTGGTTCCGTACTGTCCCTATAAATCCTGGGGTCCTCAGTCTCGGGGCAAAGCCTCCGCAAGGTCAGGGATCCCCTTAACACCCGTGTTTGTCCTCACCTCATGCTGGGTGAGCGTTAGCGGTGTTTGAGGTGGCAGCGACGCTGCGGACACTGACGGGGCAGGGGGAGACACGGCCCAATCCCTTCCTGCGCTCCCTCCGCTTTCTGCCGTGCAAACTCAGTGTGGCTGAAGCGATTTTTGGCTTCATCATATAGTTTTAGACTGACAGAGTCCCATAGGGATGGGCTAAAAGCAGTTCCATAACTGCAGTTGGAAAGTTTTCTTGTACCCAGCTCAGGAGGTCTCTGGTGTGATCTCTTGGGACAGAGACATGGTGATTTTTTTTATCACGGATTCTAGCCTATCCAGACCTTCTTTTTGTGTTTTGGACATTGGGTTTCCCATTTTTATATCAGATTGGCTCTGAAGGAGTATTTTAAAAAGTTCCTACCTGTGTTTGCCATCAGCTTCTTTCCCTCGTCTTTCCCTCGGTCTCTGGTGTTCCCGTAGCTGACCTGCAGGCGTGAATTCCTGGATCCGAGCTGTTTTTTCTTTTTCCCCGGGGATTTTGTTTTTCCAGCTTTTTTGCTGCCACTTTCCAGCTTAACGCTGCTGCTTCTGCTTATACCGCTGATTTCTTCCTTCAGAGAGGTCCTGACTTGACACTAGCAGGTGTTTTTCCCCACACGAAAGGCACCATTTGTAAAGGTTCTGACTTCTTTTCTTCCCTACCAAGGTCAGGATGAACAACACAGGAAATGAAGATGTCGAGTTCAGACTTGGAATGTTTATTATGTCTTATCTATTTACAGTATTTGCAGGCTCACAAGCTGTGAGCTTAACTAGCAGGCTAGAGAAATGAGGTAAAATGGAGTGCTTCTAACTCTTTCCAAGGTTATTTAAGCGATAAGTACCCAATACTAAGGTGGCACCTATATTATTTATGTTTTTGACCCAATAATGACCACCCAAGGCCTGCAATGCAGACCTTTTTCACCCAATAACAGAAAACCAGAAGAAGGAGGAAGAAGAAGGACAAAGACAACACCCCAAATCCTCCATCTTGACTGATATGTATTATTATACACTAAAACCCCAAACTCTAAGTTTCTAGGATTCCAACACTTGGGAGGTGGGGCTGCATCCTTTGCTCAGGGCATGCCTGGAGGCTGTGTCTGGCACCACTGCCTGGAGCTGGCTTTGTGTGGGAATCCACTGGGACTGAAAATGCTCCAAGTGCTCAAATGAACTGTGGCACCCTGCAGCAGGGATGTGGGGCTGAATGAGCTGAGCCCTCAGTTTGGTTTAAGCGGGGTGGGCCAGGCCAGTTCAGAGATGCCTGTGATTGTGTCTGTGCCTGCCCCAGCCAAAGCCTCTGAAGGAGCATAAACCCTCTGGGGGCACAGAGGAGCTGAGCTGCCCCAAGGCTGTGCTTGTGTCCCAGTCCCTGTGGGCTGCAGGAAGCAGTGGCAGTTCAAAATCCCAGGAAGATTGAAGGCAGGTAAATGGGATGGGGGGTCTTGGCTCCCAGACTCTGCTGGGATCAGGGATCTTAATGTCAGGTTTATTAAAGGTTGTCCAGCCTGTTGTGGCTTTTCCTCATGCCCCATGGTACCTTTTCCTGCTGGATTATACTGATGTTTCCAGGACATTCTCTGACCAGTGAACCACTTAAAGGTGGAAATTCTGGAGCTTTAAACCCGTGGCTGGGTCAGGACACCTCTCCTGGAGCTGCAGCCCTTGGGCTCCTCCCTGGCTCTCTAAAATTGGTCTAACAGCCTTGGCCAGAGATCCAGCACTTGCTCCTTGTGCCTCTGCTCCAGTGGGACGTGGATTGGACCAGGCAGGGCTGTTTTTCTCTCAGGTTGGTTATTTGTGCACCATTAACAGTCCTGAGTCATGAAACTCAAGCATTCATAAAGCTGCAGTGCCTTGTACCTGGTGTTATCTGCAGCCACAATAGCTCTGCTTTCATTAGTGCTGAATAACAGAAGGAATTTTTTTGTTGTTAAAGGTTGATAAAGGAGCTGATCCTGCAGCTCCTGGATATTATTCTGGACTCAGCATTAATTCAGGTGCTCCTTGTTTGTGTTCAAGAGCTCTCCCCTCCTCTGCAGCAGAAATTAATAAAACATCCTTCACAAAGCTGGTCAAGGGCTCTCTCTGGAATCTGGGCTGGCTTTTCCTCTTGCCCCTGAGCTTTGGGAGCCCTGGATGTGGGGATGAAGGGCAGGCTTGGTTCCTTGCCAGAATGATGATTTAAATGTGGTGAGGAAGAAAACAGCCCTAAATCTGCCTCTGAGCTCACCTGTGAATTAATTCTGGACATACCCAAAGCTCCCCGGACCATAAGCCCTGATTTAGGAAGAAGAGACCTCCTCAGCTGGGCATGGAGGAAGTAAATGGCTCAGACAAGCAGCTGCAGAGCTGTTGGTCCCAAGGTCATCCCTGAGTCCAGCCCCAGCAGGTGAGGTGGGTGGTGCCCATTTGTGAGGAGGAGGAGTGGGATGATGGCCCTTCAGTGGGTGAAGGCTCAGCCTGGAGAGGTGCCCACCTGTCACCTGAGGGTGGCACTGGCTGTTGGTGGCCTCAGGGGTGTCACCACTGAGCTGCCCAAAATGGTGTGTGCATGTGGGCCACGTGTCTTTGCAGAAGGATGAGACTGGTGCATGCCAGAAATGAAGGTCTGGGGCTAAAATGCTGTTTGGGGCCATTTAGTGGGGCTGCAGCCATGGCATGGGATCTGTGGGATGCTTTGGGGACTTTTGGCCTCTCTCCAAGTCTGGGTGAAGCAGGACAGCAATGGAGAGTCTGTCCTGGCCTCTCTCCAAATCTGAGTGAAGCAGAACAGGGTTGGAGGTCTGTCCTGCCCGATCCATGAGGTCTCTCTGAGCATTCCTTCTCTCCCTCTCCTCATTCCTGTTCTTCTTTCCTGGCCTGTGGGTTTTTTTGCCAGTTTTTCCCTGCACTGTGAGGAGATGGAGCACAGGGACACAGGTTGGCTGCAGCCCCCTTGGTTTGGTGTTGGAGGGTGCCAGGAGCAGCCTGATGGAGCAGGTTCCGGGCCCTGTTTTTCCAGGCCCCATTTCCCTGCCCCTCCAGCAGAGCAGAGGGGTTGGGATGGTGGGAACCAGGCAGGATGTGGGTCCCAGAGCTGAGCTCTGCACCCTCCTGACCTCCAGGGCCTGCCTGCCCTCGGCTTTGAGGGTGACACTGGGGCCAGCCCTTTGTCCGTGGCAAGGGCCACCAAAGAGCAAGGCGGGTGCTGGGGGAGGATGGGGAAAGGGGAAATTTGATGGGTTAGTGCCACATTTGGGGGATGAGGAGATGAGTGTGGACCTTGAGGGAGCCTGAGAGATGAGCAAAGGTGACCCTGACAGTCGGGGAGCACCGAGGACATGTCCTGAGCAGCCTGCGAAGGGCTCAGACCTGTGCCGAGGGAGCTGTGTGGGAAACAAATGGCTTAATTGAGGCGAAAACGATCATAATTAGCATGAACAAATCCAATTAGGAGCCGGGGGCGGGTTACCTTGGGTCGGGCATGGGCAGCAGGGAAGGCTGGGGGTCTCATGGCTGGGACAGGCAGGGACAGGGGGTGGCGGGGGGGTCCCCCGGGGCTGGGGCTCGTTAGCATCTTCTCCTCCTGGGGCTGCTGGCTCTGTGCCCTGGCCAGAGCCTAATGAGGCTGCAGCCATGGATTAGGCAGGCTGTGCTCAGCCAGGGGGGAGCAGCAATCGCTGCTGCCATCAAAGCCGGTAATTGAGAGGGGCAGGAGCCCCATTCCAACCCTGCCCCAGGGCTGGAAGGAGCATTTTGCTTTTTCCGATGAGGAGCAGAGGACAAACTGCTCCAGTCTGTCCTTTAAGGTGACTGCTGGGGTCCGGGGGGCTGTGGGAGGGGGGACGTGCTGAGCTGCAGCTCCGGCATGCTGGAAATAGCGAGGTTAAATATTAACTGTGAGATCTAATGTCAGAGCAGGAATTTCTTTCCTAGCAAAAAAGGATTCAAAGTGTTCATTTCCAGTTAAATCATCTTTATGGACCATTATTTTAGTTACAAAATTTTCTCCTGTGGAAAACGTGAAACCACAACACTTCTCGCTGGGCTTCTCATTCCTGTCCAGACTCCTGCCTCTCCAGGAGTTATTCCTGGAGGGATTTATCTACAAATCCACCATTCCAGCAGTGATGGGCAGGCACTGAGCACCCCCTGAACCCAGCCCCTGTCTGTTCCAGCCCCACCTTCTGTGCCCGACTGCTCCCACAGCGTGGAAAGCAAAGCAGGAGAGTGGGAACTCCTGTGCCTGGCGTGGTCCCAGTAAAACCAGTACAGCCACCAGCAGGAGGAGCAGGCGGGTGCTTCTGCCGTTCCTCGAAAGCTTTGGGAGCTCCCAGGGCCGGGCAACTCCCTCCTCGCGGCATTGGGGTAATTTGGGATCTCTCTGTGTGTCCTGTTCAGCCTCCAGTGCTGTCACCCCTGTGACATTCCTGCCTGCAGCTGGTGACAGCTCTCAGTGATAATCCCAGCTTTATCTTCCCCCGTGCCAGCGGCAGGAATGAGAGAGGCTGTGATGTGTCCCCGGGGAGCCCAGCACCAGCCCCAGCTCGTGGGGAGCTCCAGCTGCCCCAAACCCAGCAGGTTTTATAGCTGCAGGGGCAGGGGACAAACATCTGTCCCCACATCTGCTCATCTCTCAAAGTAACACGAATTCAGGTTGAGGTGCCCAGTCCTGAATGCCTGGAAAATGACTTTGTGCCTTTCTGGGGACACAGCACAGGGACAGGGCAGGTGCTGGCTCTGCTTCACTCAGGGATGTGCAGGGAGGGACCAGCCCCGTGTCTCGAGTTGCCCTTTGTGGTTTTGCAGATGTCAGGGAGGGATTTGCATCAGGACTGACCCTGCTGCCTGTGGATTATCTGGATCTGGGAGCTCCAAGATGCCTTGGACCAGTTAAGCAGCATTTTACCCCTGAGGAGGGCTCCAGCCAGGTGTGTAACTGAGTGACAGCAGTGACAGAGCACTCTGGCCATCACCAGCATCTCTGGACACAGAACCATCTCCTCAGAGGTGCAGAATTCACAAACCAGATATTTTTGGCTGGTGAATGCTGTAGATGTTGACATTTTCCAAAGGCTCTGAGCCCATATTTGTGCTGCTGCCCTTGTTGCCGTCTCCAAGCTGTTGGTCACAGTTGGGTGGCAGGGAGGAACTGGTGAAACAGCAGATGCCACAGCTGGGCTGGCATCCAGCCAAGGCCTGGAGATTCACTTTGTGTCACACTGTGGGAAAAGAGATGGAAAAGGGATGGAAAAATGAGGGAAAAGTGGTATCCAGCAGGCCAGACCCCCCCTGCAAATAGTCCTGTTGAGCAGAGCTGGGAGCTGAGCTGTGCCTCTCTCCCAGTGTCTTTCCAGCTCAAGCCCAGTGAAAGCTCTTGGAAGCACAGCTGGGAAGGGCAGCATTAATATGCACATACGTTAGGTGTGACTCACCCCACAAAGCACAGTCATTTTCAGGCCTGATTATCCTCAGCCGTGTGCTCCCCAAAACTCGCCAGTTTTGTTCATATTTCGTTTAAAGATGCTGCAAGATATTAGCTCAGAAAAATGGGAGGTGACAGGGCAGCCTGGGAGCTATGGATGGTTCCCATCCCCACCCCAAAGAGGGAAGGAGGGATGAGGTCAGTGCCAGGGAGTCGAGCTGCTGGTGCCAATGTGTGACCTCCTGGTACCTGTGCCCTCGAGAGGCCTTCAGGTGGGGGTGCAGAGGAGCCCTCAGGGGTCAAGGATGGGCCAGTCTGGAGAAAGTTATTTATAAGAGTAGGTAGTGACAGGGGAATGGTTTAAAACTGAAAGAGAGGAAGTGTAGATGGGATATTGGGAAGGAATTGTTCCCGGGGAGGGTGGGGAGGCACAGCTGTGGCTGCCCCTGGATCCCTGGAAGTGTCCAAGGCCAGGCTGGACAGGACTTGGAGCAGCCTGGGACAGTGGAAGGTGTCCCTACACATGGTAGGGGTGGAACAAGATGCTCTTAAAAGTCCCTTCCCACCCAAACCATTCCATGATTGTACTGAGTTTCTTGGCCCTGGATCTGCCTGCAGGGGAAGACCTCCCTGAGAGCTGTGGATGCTTCTGTGCCCACAGCAGGTGACTCGTGCTCCTGCATCCCAGCTGTGGGAAGGGCAGACCCAGGCTGTGTAGAGAGACAGGAGAGGCTGCAGGTCACTGCTCTGTCCCCAAGGGACCCTGGCTGGCTCAGCATCACCCCTCAATGCCATTGCTGCTTCCAGGAGCTGCCAGCACCTGCCCCGTCCCTGCAGAGCTCAGTGGGCACTGCTGGGACCTCAGGGACTGCTGACAGATGACCACAGATGTGGCATTTGGTGACACAGGTGGCCGTGGCAGTGGTTGGACTCCATGATCTCAGAGGGGTTTTCCAACCTTTCAGATTCTGTGACTTCCAGCTCCTGCTTTATCAGGAGCAGCCTCCAGCTAAGGAGGCTTCATGCCCACGCCAGCCATGGAACTCCTGGTTTGAACCTTCTGCTGCACTTTCCAGCCAGGTCCCTCACAGGCTCCAGGAGAGGGAAGGAATCCAAGGATCACCTCGTTCATCACCAGCAAAGAGCAGCTCCTCCCACCTGGTTTCAGGTTTTTACTGCAGTTCCCAGCAGAGGCAGAGCGTGATCTGCTGACACCAACCCCAGCCCTCCCACGCTCCCAGGGAAGGAGGGGGCTCCTCTCTTGCTGTTTTCACTCAGGAGTTCTGTCCTTGGCTGTACCTCACTTGGGGATCAAAGGCCAGGAGCTTTGCACAAAGGATTGAAACAATCACATTCCTGATGTGATCAGTCATGGAAGCTCAAGTGGGAAGGGACCCTCAGGGATCATCAGTGCAGCCCCTGTCCCTGCACAGACACCCCAACAATCCCACCCTGAGCAGCCCTGAGAGCGTTGTCCAAACGCTCCTGGAGCTCTGGCAGCCTTGGGACTGGCACCATTCCCTGGGGAGCCTGGGCAGTGCCCCAGCAGCCTTGAGGGGAAGAACCTTTCCCTGGTACCCAGGAAGCCAAGGGGTGTCTCAAAGATGGGGATTTCATCCTGGCCTTGAAGAGGCTGAGGTGCACACGAGGGCTGGGGGAGCGAGCAGCCCCCATGCATTTCCCCTCCATGCAGGCAGCCCAGAGCAGATGTCCTCCCACCAGCCGTGCATCATTCATGCAAGAGTGCACCCTATCTGATAAATCATGTTGGAGAGACAAGACACAATGGGGCTTTTAATTATAGAAACAATTAGCAAGGATTAATGACAGCAGTGGTGTGACGGTGTTGTTACTCCCAAAGTTTAACGAAGATTTAGCAGTTTTTGTCAGACATGGGGAGTGCTGAGATGCTGCCTTGGGTGTTGGATGCACCTCAGCACCCACCTCTCTTCCTCATATTTGAGGGCTTCCAGGAGGTCCAGGGGCTTCAGTGGATGAAGCCTTGGGGAGGTTTTTGGGAAGGGACAGGGCTGAATGAGGGGATGTTGTCCATGAGCTGACACTGAGGTGGAGCAGAGCCTGGAGGTGGCCTAGGCCCCGTGAGGGGGAGCAGGGGCAGCTCAGCTCAGTGTCACCAGCCCTTGGCCAATGTGGATGTGTCCCCCAGGCTCCTCCTGTGATCCAAGCAGAGCTGCTGCTCCCCACAAACACCTTCAATACCCAAGGTGACCCTGGATACAGCTCCAGCATCAGCATGTCTGCACTTTTAAGAGCCAAAGATCAGATCCCCACTAATCATTGAATGGTTTGGGTTGGAAAGGACATTAGAGATCATCCCATTCCACCCCTGCCATGGGCAGGGACACCTTCTGCTATCCCAGGCTGCTCCAAGCCCCATCCAACCTGGCCTTGGATGTTTCCGGAGTCCAGGGATAGACACAGCTGCTCTGGACAATGTGTGCCTCCCCACCCCCAGCACACAAAATTCCCACCTCCTTCCCAGACTCAGCAAGACCCCCCCCAAAACCCCTTTTCTGCCTCCCAGCAGGTCCATGAGCTGATCTTTGGGCTGGGATCCAAGTTTGATCTGTTTACAAGACACCACCAGAGCCGATGGCTTGGGAAAACACAAAAGTCAGCAGCAGTTTCCCTTTGCCTGCAGCCCTGGCTGTTCCCCACAGAGGAAGCTGGGAACAGCCCCCAGGGAGCAGGGACACAAACAGGGAGTGACAGGAGCACAACAGACACGTTGGGGTCACCGGGGTGGCCGGAGCTGTCAGCAGAGGTGAGGTGGCACAAGCCACACCAGCCTGGAGCCTCGAGCTGCCCTTCCTCCTCTCTCCTCTGTGGGATGCTGGGCTGGGATGCTTGAGTGGAATACTCAGTGGGATGCTTGGATAGTGCAGGTGAGGCTGGGGGTTGGCAGGGACTGCTGCAAGGGTTTGGCTGCTGGGAGGGGAGAGCATTGGCCTGAGGGAGCTGAGTCTGTCTGTCCACTGCTGAATCCCCCTGGTACCTGCCCCACACCAGGAGCTGTGCTGGGTGCTGGGTGCTGGGCTCGGGGCCCCTGAGAGCACCCTCTGCTCTGCAGCACCCCCACCCTGTGCTCAGGCATTTCCCTGGAGGACCCCAAGGTTTGGCCCAGGATTTACCCCAGGGCAGAGCAGAGCAAGGGCAGCCCTGAATCCCACATGACTCGGGGGTGGAGCAGGGACAGGATGCCAGAGAAGCTGGACCACACTTGGCCCTGGTGACTCAGTCCCTGGCCAGTTCACCCAGCAAGGCCTGGAAAACCCATTCCCAGTGTTCCTCCCTGCTGGGAGATGGCTGATGGGGAAGGTTTCCCAGTCCAAGCTGTCTCCTGCTGGATTAATAATTCACAGAGCGAGGCAGGGCGCAGCGACCTCCACCCCTCTCACATATCCCAGGATCCAGGAGCTGCTGCCGGAATGACGAGCAGGGACAGGATGATGGGGATGGTCACTGTGGACCCTTGGGCACTGCTGCCCATCCTGCCAAGGCCATGGGGTGCAGGGAGATGCACCAGGAGAACATCTCTGGATCCTTGTGCCAGGTACAGGTCTTGTTTCTGAACAGTTTTTCCTTCCATGGAGGAGGTGGGCGGATTTGTTGCCTGTGGAAGTGAGACACTAATAATGCTGACTGGGTGCCAGGCCTGTTCTCACCTCCAGCACTGACAGCTCCCCAAAATCCTCCTGCCAGTCCCATTCCATGACAGTCCCCCCACCCCAGAGCCCCCTGGGGATGTGGGCAGAGCTGGGAGTGCCCAGAGCCCAGCCCCGAGTGTCTCCTCCAGCCCCTGAGGCTGCCAGAGGGGCTGGAATTGCCTGCCTGGGAGCTGACAGCCTGAGCCAATTCCCACAGGATCAAGCTGGAGAAATCCCTTCATGCCCCAGAGCCATGTTCAGCCACATTCAATCCCATTCAGCATCCAGAACATTCCAGAACCTGTTCCTAGTCCCTGCAGAAGGCACAAGGAAGGAGGGTTGTTCTGGCAGGCAAAACATGTCCAGCACTGTGGAGCTTCAGAAGAGACTCTCAATATCTGGAAACAGTTGGATTCCCTAGGGGAGAAACCATCATCTTCATCCTGGTGTTGGCCAAAGCCCCTGGAGACCAATGCAGGGAGAGAAACCATGGAACCAGTAAGGTTGGAAAAGATCTGTGAGATCACTGAGTCCAACGATTAATGATGATCCTGCAAATCTGAAGCTGTTTCCTGCAAACACATTTCCTGTTTAAAACCTTTTCCCTAATCATGGCAGCCTCTTGGATGGGCAGGGAAATTATTAATGTGTTCAGCCAAGAAAAGTTTCCCAAGTCTTCCTGGTTACTAAAGGATTTGTCAGAGATCTTCCCTCCCAAATTAGACCTTGTAGACCCCCCCAGCTGATGAATCAGCTCTGCCATCACTGCATCCCAGCATAATTTGTCTTTCAACCTAACAGCTCCCATCCCACTCCAAGGACGTGGAGCAAGAGTAGGCAGCAAAAAAAAAAAAAAACCCCAGGACCCCGCTGGTCTGGGGAGAGCAGGAAAAGATGGGCACAAGGGGAGTTTTGTTCCCTTGCTGTTTGAGTTCATATTCTAGCTGTGATCCATGGGAGGACAGGGAAGATGCAGAATTTTGGGGCTTGGCACCTCCTTGCCTCAGCATGGCCCTGAAACAGAAAGGGGACTGCGAAGGGCACATCCCTCAAAACAGAGGGCACAGCAGAGCGGGGGGAACAACCTTGAGAGCCTCCAGCAAGCAAAGGCACAGTGTGTTGTCACCACTGTCACCTGCCAGCTACACCTGGGCATAGGTAAGGGGCTGGCAGCTCCTGCTGGGAGGTCACTGAGCCCATGCTGGGGTGGGGATGCTCTCCTTCACCAGTTTGGAGCTGTGAGTCCTTTCCTTCCCAACAAGGGGGCAGTCCTGGGGACATGGCCTTGAGCCATTCACGCCAAGTGGAAGCTTTTTTCCCAAGAGAATGTCCTGGGGAGGGACCAGTGGGTCAGACACGCTGCCAGCTGGGAGGGAGCCACCAGCAGAGCCTGAGGGGGATGTCCCTGGCTGGTGGCCCCAGTGAGATCCCTCCTGCCCTGAGTCCAGTGAGCCATTCCTGAGCCATCCCTGGGTGAGAACCTGGCCAGGGCCATCCCACAGCAGATACAGGCACGGTTTTGGGGGTTTTATTGCTGTGCAATCCTGTTCAGATTCCCTGGGGACAAGGGGCCCTGACCGTTCCACAATGACCCCATCCTTGAGCAGCAGTCCATCCTCCTCCCAGAGCTGATGAGGCCAAACTGATGAATGAAGGGGATTAGAACCTCTCTGTCTACGGGTCACGGTGACACAAGGACACGGGGACACGGGGACATTTCCATCTGGAAGGTGTAAATGCCGTGTTTGCCGTCCGTGGCACCGCAGTGCCTGGAATTCTAATCGCCTGCAGCGCAGCTCTAATGGTATTTGAAAAGGAGCTGGGAGCTGCTGGAGGGATTCGATGCCACTCGCAGATAAAGGCAGGAGGGAGGGCGAGGGAGAGGGAGCCGGGGGCGGCAGCGCGTTCCTTCCGCACGCTGCGGCTGAGGGAATGTGGGCTGGATTCCATCAGGAGCAATTTCCTCGCGGGGAGGCAGCGGAGTGGCCGCCCCCAGCTCCCCGAGGGTGGGGGAGCGCTGGGATCGCACCGGGAACCGCAGCACATGGAGGCCGGAGCTTGTTCGGGGATGGGGAGGCGACCTGGGACCTGGTGAGACAGGAATCACCTGGCAAAAAAACCCCACCGTTCCACTGGTTCTCATCTGTACGGCTGGAGGAGAGAGTGAGGGGAGGCTCCTCGGGGGCTGCAGCTCCTCCTGAGGGGAGGCAGAGGGGCAGGGGCTGAGCTCTGCTCTGGGACAGGGACAGGAGCCCAGGAAGGGCTGGAGCTGTGTCAGGCCTTGGGCTGGAGCTCAGGGAAAGGTTCTTCCCCCCGAGGCTGCTGGGGCACTGCCCAGGCTCCCCAGGGAATGGTCCCAGCCCCAAGGCTGCCAGAGCTCCAGGAGCGTTTGGACAACGCTCTCAGGGCTGCTCAGGGTGGGATTGTTGGGGTGTCTGTGCAGGGCCAGGGGCTGCACTGATGATCCCTGTGGGTCCCTTCCAGCTCAGGATATTCTGGGATTTATTCCCTGCAGCTGATGATTTATTCCCCTCGACCAGTGGGGCCAGCATTGCCCAGCTCATTTTCCATCCTGGCAGCTGTGTGGTTTCTGTTTGCTCTGCTGATCCAGGAAGGTGCTGCAGGTACCAGGATACACTGACAGAGGAGCTGCTGCCAGCCCCAGTTCCTCCTCCCCACTGTGATCCTTGGCTCCACACCAGGGTTTGCTGCTGCTGCTGCCCAGCCCTGCCCAGCCAGGCAGGATGGCAGAGCCACCTGTGTCCCCAAGGGCCCCCAGCTGGCCTGGGAGCAGCCTGGGGACAGTGCAGTGACAAGTTTGGGGTTGGGGAAGTCCCTGGGGTGGGTAAGCCTCATGTTGGAACCCTTGCTTGACCCAAAAGCAGCAGGGAGCAGAACACTTCAAGCTCCAAATGCAGCTGCCCCAAGCTGCCTGAGCTCAGGGGTTGTGGGGAGCGAGTGGCTGGGCTCTGGGGTGCACTACAGATGATGACCTCAGATTTTACCCCCCACATTTTCCCTTCTTGCCCACTTGTTATTACCTTGTTTCTATCAGGGCTGGGGTGTGCTTGGCACAGTCATGGGGCTGTTCTGGTGTGGATGGGCAGGACAATCACAGAATCACAGAATAAAATGGGTTGGAAGGGACCCTCAGGGCTCATCAGTGCAGCCCCTGGCCCTGCACAGACACCCCAACAATCCCACCCTGAGCAGCCCTGAGAGTGTTGTCCAAACGCTTCTGGAGCTCTGGCAGCCTTGGGGCTGGGACCATTCCCGGGGGAGCCTCGGGGGGAAGAACCTTTCCCTGAGCTTCATCCCAAGCCCTGACACAGCTCCAGCCCTTCCTGGGCTCCTGTCCCTGTCCCAGAGCAGAGCTCAGCCCCTGCCCCTCTGTCTCTCCTCAGGAGGAGCTGCAGCCCCCGAGGAGCCTCCCCTCAGTCTCCTCTACTCCAGCTGAACGAGCCAAGTGCCCTCGGATGCTCCTCACACGGCTTCCCCTCAAGCTCTTCCTTGCCCTCTTTGGAAACTCTCTAATGGCTCAAGATCTTTCTCATGTGGGCAATCAATCCCCAGAGCTCTGCAGGGCTGGGCAGCCCTAGAGGGTGACACAAGCTCCATCAGCACTCCGTGTCTGGCAGTGCCCAGCCCCGTGACCACAGACACAGGGGGGATGTGGGGTCTGTGCAAGCCCCCCTGATCCCCAGCAAAGAAGGGATGGCCTTGAAATGGGACCTGGGATGGCCAAAGTCATGCACCAGGAGAAATGCATTGGGAAACCAGAGATAATTTGCTTTATCCTTCTCTGAACAGGGAAATGCAAGCCTGGGTTTGAGGGCTGCTGAGCCTGCAAAGCTCCTGCTGAACCTGGCTGGGTGGTTCTGCAAAATTGACCCTTAAAAAAGGGAGGAAATCCTCCTTTGCTGGAGTTTGTCACCCTGGGGTGACTTCAGTGCCAGAAGGGACACCTGGACCCAGACTCACTTGCAGTGAGAGGAAGGCAGGTGAGGATCACAGCACTGCTGTCACTTGGAGCCCAGGCAAGGAGAGAGGAGAAAGGTCCCTCTCCCTCCTGCTTGGATGAAAACCCTTCACCTGATGGTGCTTCTGCTGGCACAGCTCACAACAGCAGGTCCCTGGCCAAAGAAACTTCCATTGTTATTACCAAATATTTATTAAAAGTAACTGGGCTTAGTCACAGGCTCAGGCTGTGTGTGCAGAGCGGGGCCATCCTCCCCGGGGCTCTGACACGAGGTGAGACTGTCCCCCCTCAGGGGTTTGTGCTCAAAATGAACAGATCTGAAGTGCAGACATTGAGACATTGGGGTCAGGCAGAGAGAGCTCGAGGAAATGGGCTTTGGAGGGAGAACCAGAGGGTTTGCAGGGGAACAACCCCAGCTCCGTGCACAGCAGGTCACACATGTCACTCGTGGTGTGGCAGCCACTCTTCCCTGTGTCCCTCAAACCCCACATGGGCCCCACTTTCCGTGCTGGAGTCCTGCCAGAGTGCACACCTGAGGTGAAGCTGCATTTTTGGGTGTGATCAGGCCAGAGTGAGCCCATGGGCCCTCCTGGTCCCCCCTTGGCAGGTCCCTGGGAGAGGGTGGCTCCAGGCTGGGTGGAGGGGACAACGCAGTGGCACACTGGGGCACGGTGCCCTCCAGCTGTGCAGTGTCACCCTCCAGTGATGTTTGGGGCACTGCAAAGCCTCTGGCCAGCACAGAATAAACCCCCAGCTCTGCCCTGGCGGGTGAGTTCTGGGGACGGTGCTGTCCCCAGGCCCTGTGGTGTGGCTGCCTCTGCTCAGGGGCATTTGGGGCTGGGGGGTCTGGGCTGCCAAGCCAGCACTGGCTCCCTGGCACCCCCAAGCCCTCATGGCATCAGCCCAGCACCAAAGTGGCTCCTGGTGGGCTCCCCAAAGCCCAAATTCTGTAGGATGAGGTGGAGTGGGAGCATCTGGCTGGCTCCTTCGAGGAGGCCATCGAGGTTCCCATTAGGCAAAATTAATTAGGCACCAGGAGCCTGCTCTCATCACATGGCTTCCACTGCTGCATCCTGAGAGGGGACAAAAGCCTCTTGGGCTGTCACTGGAGCTGGCAGCGCTGGAATGCTGCATTCGGGCTGGCAGGGGACCAGCAGGGCCGGCGGCAGGAGGGGCTGGCAGGGACCCTGCAGGCAGGAAGGGGCTCTGGATCCTGGGATCAGCAGGGAAAGATCCCTCGCTCCACCACAGAGGGCAAACTGGGGGCAAAAGGGACGTTACTTCTCACTTTGTTGTCATTGTTTTTTTCTCCTTGGCACGTTTCAGTCAAAAACTCTTTGGGATTTTGAGCGTGTGCCAGAGCAGCTGCGATTTTTTTATTTCTCTCACACTTTCTTTTTTTTTTTTTATCCCTTAAATCATTTTGCTGAGTCTGTGTGAAAATGCCCCAGAAAGCAGCAAAACTTGTCAAGACACTCCCAGGGTGGAACTCGCTTAGAACAACATCTCAAAGGGCAGGGACCCTCCCTGGGGCACGGGCCCTGACAGCCTCAGGGTCCTGCCACTTCTGTGTCCTCCCAAACTGGGGGACAGCTGCACTGGGTGGTCTTGAAGGTCCCTTCCCACCGTGATGATTCTATGATTCCATGACATTCGTGTTCCCAGGGTACAGCTGGAACCCAGGTGGCCTCATTTCATCCCAGTCCTGATGCTCAGCAAGATTTTGGAGGGTTGTGGTGGTTTATGTGTCCCCATCCTCGTTTTTGGGGGCGCTGTTTTTGTTTAGGGCCAGGCTCTTTGGACAGAGGTGACAGGCGGGGGTAAAGCCCCCTAAGGAGGGGACTTGGTCTCATCTCAGCACCCCAAATGCCACAGCCCCTGGCACGGATCTCCTCCCCAACCTATCCCTGGCTCCTGGCTTAAGATCCCTTTGGGTTTATGCTCCTAATGAGGCCAATTTGAATTAATTGGAGCACGAGACCAGGAGCCTCGTGGGATTTTGCAGTGTCCAGTGCTGGATTCTGGCTTGGGAAAGCAGAACTGGTCACCTCAACCTGGTGCTTTTCCTGCACAGCTTTGTCCTGTTCCTTCCTCAAAGCCTAAAGTGATGCCAGAAGGGCGTTGGAGTTAATGGGTGTGAGAGAGAGCCCAGAGGGGGAGCTGGGCTGAGCCAAAACCCACGGCCCAGGCTTGAATCACAGCCTGCCTGTTCCCTTATCCAAACCTGTGCCTTGATTTTCCCCAAAATAAAATAATGGCATGAAGGGGGCACAGTCAGACAGAAATAACTTGATTTTCTGATGAGGTGCTTGGGGAGAGGACAAGGACAAAGCAGCCCCCTCCAACCTGGGGCTCCCCCAGCCCCCCAATGCATTTGTCAGCAGTCTGCTCCCCCAAAACCACCTCCAACCCTGGCCAGCAGGCAGGAGAGCATCTTCCATCAGGCAAAATCAGTTCAGCACCAGGGTGGGGAGCTTTGTGGAAGCAGCAGCAATTCCCCCCATCCTTGATTAAAACAGCACAGCCTGCGGAGCCAGGGTGAGGGGGGGACGCTGCTTAATTGACTCTGTGCTTTTGATACAGCAGCTTAATGACTGTGTTCAAATTAGCCAGAATCACCTTTCCATCCTGGGGAATGGAAGTGAGACGTGGATTGCTCCAGCACACCCTCCCCCGCCACGTCAGCCTCTCAAAAATCCATCCCCAACTAATAAAGCAGCCACAATTTTCATACCTGGATTTTTCATCTTTTCCTAAGCAGATAAGTTGATATTGTTTAAAACAGCAATGAAATTCCTTCCCAGCCACATAAATCTGCAGATCCAGGGCTGAGGCTGGGGATGAAGCTCAAATGGGAAAGCCCAAAGCTGCGTGTGCCTGCAATGAAATTATAAATCCACATCCCGGAGCAAGTGAGCAGCAGGAGGCACCAGGAACCTCCATCAGCAGAAGCGCTGGGCTGCAGCAAGGGATGGGAGTTGGGAGTGGAACCGACAGGACTGGGAGAGCTGTTGGCATTTCTCCTGACAAAATCCTGCACAAACGGAGCCAGTCCAGGCAAAACCACGGCGTTGGACCCACCTGGAGTTCAGTGCTGAGCCCCGTTCCTTCCCCCTGAGCTCTGCCCTCAGTTTCCTCAGCTGTAAAGTGAAGAAGATGCTGCCAAACCCTGCTTGAAAAGTGCTGTCAGAAGCAGCAAATGTCACCGAATAGCTCAGGTGGTGCTTGGTCAGCTGGCACACAGCACATCAAGGACAGTCTGCATCAGCTGCCCACGGCCCCTGAAGCCAGGGACCAGCAAGGCTGAGACCAGCCTGGACTGACCAGTGATGAGTGGAGAGGAGCAACAATTCCAGCCTGCAAGTCAGAGCCAAGGAGGGAATTGGCCTCTGCCATCCTCAAAGCCCAATTAACCAAATCACCACAGTTGGCTCCGGCAGGAGCGAAGAGGAGCAAGAGGAGAACTCCAAGGAGGAATGGGCACTGGTGAGTGCTGTCCCTGTGGGGATGGGGGCGCTGCTGGGGGCTCCAGGTCATTGTCCCGTGAGCCTGGCATCCCCCTGGCACTGCTGCAAGGGACAGTGGAGCTCAGTGCAGGGGCACAAACGCAGGAGCCCTGTTTGGGTTGGGAGCTGCACTCATTCCTGGGGTCACGGCTCTGTGTGTGCCCTGATTGCCCCAATTTCCCATGGGATGGAGGGGAAATGGCTGTGTTCATCCACAGCCACCTCCACCTCCAGTGCAGAGGAAAGCTCAGGGTGAGGTGGCCCCCGGACCCTGTCCTGGGGCAGGCAGGGGACACTGGGCAGGGAGATGCAAACAGGTTGCCATGGGGATGGGGTGGGAGGGTACCTGTGGGTGCTGGCATGGGGGGCGCCCAGGGAGGGCGGTGCAGGGGTACCCGGCTGTGCGGAGTGGGGCTGGGGGAGCCCGGGCAGGGTGGTCGGGGGTACCCCACGGTGCTGGAATGAGGTCGAGGATCTCAGGTGGGGCATTCCAAGGCTTGGCACGCCAGTCTGCCCGGTGGGACCCCTCCCCTTTGCTCACGGCTGCGCGGGGAGGAGACCCCCGTGTCCTTCCCTGCGTTCCTCCGGGGCTGTGCCCGTTCTCCGCCCGGGCTGGGCATCGCCCCCGGCCCCGTCCCTCCCCCGGC
>VWYP01017318.1:234860-254059 GCA_013400435.1 Pycnonotus jocosus | reverse complement strand
CGGCTGTGCCCGGGGAGGGGGCTCGGCGCGGCGGGCGGCGCTGGTGCCCCCGGGCAGGGTCGCGCCGGGGATGGCGGTGGTGTCCAGCCCGCCCCTGCTCCGCTGCACCCCCCGGGGCTCCCGGGGGTCCGGTACCTGCAGCCCCCCCCGCTCCCGTTAGGGCTGGGGCCGCCGCTCGCAGCCCCTTTCCCCGGCACAGCCGAGCGGGTCCGAGCATCGCCGGGCGTCGCGAAAGCTTTTCCCATCTCCTCTCGCTCGTGTTTTCCCCCGGGCGCTGCAGGTCCTCACTCCTCGCCACCCCAGGGCCCTTCCAGCCTCTTCCCCGAGCATCCCGGATTTTAGGCGGATTCTCCTGTCGAAAATTCCGAGCGTTGGTTTAGCCGCGGATGTTACCGGGTTGTGTTTTTCGGGGAAATGGAGCAGGCAGCAAGCACAGCATTCCTGGCTGCTATTGCCGTGCTGGAATAACAGCCTTTGCCTCTTCCCACTCTCCATCCAGAGTACTTTTGTGCCAGTTCTTTAATCCGCTTGGAAAGCGGGTTTGAGCTAAAACCTGACAAAAGGTGCTCCAATTCCCACGGCGCTCACACAGGCAGCGGTTGCAGAGGAGCAGCTGCTTTTTCTGCTTTTTCTGTTCCTGCCCAGCCTTACCCTGAGATGAGGTTTTTGGGAAGGAGAAAAGAGCAACCAGGAAGGGAGAGGATGGCAGGAGAAGGCAGAGTGCCTGTGAAATAGATGGAGAGTGGAGCCGTGCCGGGCTCCGCAGCCTGGCAGCACCCAGAGCTCAAACCCTCAGGAGTGAGGAGCATCGGAACCAGAGCGGCTGGAGCGGGAAGTGACCGGGATTGGGGATGTTTGGTGGCCTGGTGAACACCAGCCTGGACCTGGCAGAGCTCCTGGCTGCTGCTTGGTTTTGTGGATGGTCTCTCTCCATGCTCACCCTGGCTGGGCACGTGCAGCCTGCAGGATGGAGACCCCAAAGCCCAGCACCAGCCCTGAGATGGGGGTGACACCATGGGAAAAGCCTCATCCAGGCAGGGAAAGTTCCTACAAACCTCTCAATCAAAACGTGAGGCATTAAAACCACAAAGCCCCCCAAGAGCAGAGTTGCCCAGCAGTGATAGGGTCGTGTGTGGGTTAAAATTCAAAATGCAGGTTTTGAACCCTGCAATAACCCTTTGGGAAGAGCAGGGCCCTTGGGGTTGCTCTGTATCCCAAAGCTTCATCACCTCTTGCAGGATGGAGATGGGATTAAATCCCGGCACCCCGAGGCACGGCAGAGAATGTGGTGCACATCCTTTAAATGGAAGAATGATTGAAGATGAGTTGGGGATCTGCCAGTTGGGCAGCCTGGGGTCGATCTGGTTTAATTTTTGTGCTGATGTTTTTATCACCGGTGGTTTTGTGGCACTCACGAAGGGGAGGCAGCGGAGCTGCTGCCTCTTGCTGCTGGAGGACTGGTGGAGCTGGCTGGGTTTTGGCCAGAGCAGCTTGGAGAGGTGATTTTTGGTCCACCCAAGATTTCTTATGGTTTTCACATTGCAAAAACCCCACTCAGGTGTCTGCAGCCTTTCCCAAAGCACTTGGGTTATGGGCTGATCTTGGGGGAAGACGCTCTCCAGTGCCCAGCCTGCAAAACAGCTGGAGGAGCATCCCGGGAGCAGGGAACAGGAGGCAGAGCAGCTTCAGGAAAGAGTTGGCTTAAAAATCAGTAGATTTTGCTTTTATCCTGCCCTGTTGGAGGAGGGAGCGGGAGGACAGGAGGAACAGGGGCTGGGTTGTGTTTCACCTGTCCTGGGCATGGATGCCCAGGGTGGGACGTGGCTGTGGCGGGCAGAGCTGGGGCACATCCCAGGCACGGCCAGGTCCTGCCAGGCTCAGCCTTTCCGGGGGGATGCGCTTTTGCTGATCCCCAGCTGAAGATAGCAGGGCCGGGGGCTTTTTTCCTATTTTGTAGTGTTTAGAGCTCAGGAATGTCTGCTTTTATTAGCTGTGCTAATCCTGCCTCACCAGAGAACTCATCCCTGGCTCCGAGGCCCAAACCTAACCGCTGCTCTTCCCTCCTGGGCCCGAATTAAACACAGGACTCGCAGCCCAGGGGCACAGGTGGACACGGCACCGGCTGCACTCAGAGTTGAAAGGTTTTCAATCCGTGCGTTTGGGATGGATTTTTCCCAACTCCTGGCTGTCGGATCACTCCAGCATCCCACCAGGGAGCAGCTGGCTCCTCTCCTCTCGCTGAGGAGCCGGAGCTGCCATAAGGCAGGAGGAGTTGGGCTGCTCCTGCAGCTCGGAGCCGCGTCGCTGCCGCGTTCGCATCCCTGGGATGGGAGAGAGGTGTTGGAAGCCCCGGGTGTTGGAATAACGCTGGGAATGTGCAGCACACGGCCGGGCACGCTGTGCGTGGGCAGTGGCCATCCCCGTGCCACCGGCGCGTGTGGGCAGCCCCCGTGGGACGCTGTCACCAGCAACATCTCCCCACGTCCCCAGTCCCACAGCGCCCAGGGAAGGGAAGTGGGAGCCAAGTGAGGCCATCCCTGGGCTTGTCCCCAGTGACACTGATTCGCCACGAGGCTCCAAAGCCCTTCCAGGTGCATCCCGTGCCTCAGTTTCCCTGGTCGTGGTCTGGAGGCCTGGCTTTGGAGGGTGGCACAGTCCCTGAGGCAGCCAAACTCTGCTGCCTGTGCGTGGTTGTGGAGCGGGGATGGGACTGTCTGAGCAGGCAGAGGGAGCATCACAAACCATCCTGCAGGATATCTCCAGTCCATGGGGCTGCAGAGGGTGGAAGGTGCTGCCTGAGCCCAAAGGGCCGCTCTGTGAATCCTGGAAAAGCCCCAGAACAAACAGGTGAGGACAGAAATGTTCAGAGAGGAGATGTGAGAGGAGATGAAAAGCAATAAATCCCACGAGGACGCTTGGAAACGCAGCCCAGAGCCACAGTGGCTGTGGAAGGGAAGTGGATTGGGCTTTGAGCACCCTCAGCTGTTTTCTGTTTGTGAAGTTTGTGTAGGGTTTACCTTCAAAGACAAAGCAGCTGCTTCCACAAGGTTTGGCTTGGGGGCTGTGGGACCAGGGATGCAGGACTGTGACAGGCTCAGCCATTGGCAGTGGAATGTGCTGGATTCTCCTTCACATCCCGTTTAAGCTGTGGTGTTTTGGGGCTGGAGCTGGAACCCCATGGGTGCCCCAGGTCTAGGGGGTGCCAGAGGTGGGGGCTGAGGCTGGGCAGGACAGGGGTGGCAAAGTGGGGAAATGGCCCTGGTGGTGGGAGAGCAGAGCCCTCCCCAGGCCCGGGCAGGGGCTGCCATTCCCTCTTTTCCATGTAAAGTGGGCAAGCTGAGGACAGCACCAAATTCACCCCAGAACAACCAAACAGCAGAGATTCAGATGGAGAATTTGGGCAAACAGAAACGGCTTTACCAGGGATGGGTTAAAAACAAAGCACGGAGGGTTTGGGCTGTGGTGCCCAGGCTGCAGTGGTGCCTTGGCACCCACATGGGCACCCCAAGGCTGGGATCCCAGCCCAGGAGCAGAGGCAGGATCCATCTCCCTGAGCGTGCCCTCCTCCTTCCTCTGCCTCAGCCCAGCTCTTCCTTTGCTTCCCTGCCTTCCTCCCCCTGAATTTTTCATGCCACCACGAGCTTGGCTGCCGCTTGCAGCCCCATCCATCAGGAGGGTTTGCTTTTCAAAGCTGTCCCAGCTCTGCCCCGCTCAGATCTGGAGCGCCGGGGCTCCTTGTTCAGCTCCCGATGTGCCAACCAAAATAGCAGCGGCCACATACTGGAGTGGAGAGGAACAAGTGTCACTGGGAATTAAAATGACAGATCCCAGCATCAAGGTCTCCGAGGGTTTGTGCTTTATTAAGCAACAGTGAGTTCATGGGAAAGGACTTTGACTCAGAGCCCCGGTTGTGTCTACAAGAAAAGAGAACCAGGGACTATATTTAGGCTCAGGCTGTGATGGGGAGACAGGGCCAGGCACCAAGGGAGGGGAGCTGGGCATCCTCAGCTCCCTGGGGCTGAGCCCTGGCCCTGCAGAGCAGAGTGGGGAGCAGGAGGTGGGTACACCTCAGCTTTGGGATTGTGGAATCCCCAAAGTTTGGGTTGGAAGGACCTTAAAACTCATCCAATGCCACTCCTGCCATGGCAGGGACACCTTCCACTATCCCAGGCTGCTCCAAGCCCTGTCCAGCCTGGCCTTGGACACTGCCAGGGATCCAGGGGCAGCCACAGCTGCTCTGGGCACCCTGTGCCAGGGCCTGCCCACCCTCACAGGAAAGGTGCTGCAGAGGAACAGCCCCGGTGCTGTGGGGCAGGAGGGTTCCAAAGGGGCTGCTTGGGGGTCCTGCACCCCCAGCCCCCACATCAGGGGTGTGTGGAGCAGGATTCACCCTGGTTGGGACTTGTACAGCACCTGCTGGGTTCAGAGAACAGAGAGGACCAGGACCCTGCTGTGTGGTCCTCACGTGGCTCCCTCTCCCTTGAGTGTGGTTTCCTGCTGATGAGGGTGATTAAACAGATCAATGTTTTCTCTTCTTGCCTCAGGGTCTGCCTCTTCCCACCGCCCCCTCCTATTAAAAATTCATTGTTTCTCCCAGATACTGTTGCTAGAGGGAGACAGGGAGAAACAAAGGAAGTTCTTGGAAAGGAGAAGAGAAAATATTCAGTGGGAAGGGAATTGAGGAAAAATTTAAACCAAATGTTGTCCCTCTCTGCCTCTTGTTGCCCTGGGTGTGTTTGAGCCCGAGATTTGTCCCTGATGTTCCCTGAGAATTGTGTGGGAACTGGGTGGTGGGGACAGTCCTGCTGCTGCCAGGGAGGTGGTGAAGCCCCTGCTGGCCTCAGAGCTGGGAGTGTGGGACATCGTGGCTGTTCCACACAGCAGATCCCAGCAGGCACGGCAGGGAAGGAGCAGGAACAGCGCCCTGCAGCCGGGGGATGCGCCTGATCTCCGACACAATTCCCACCCTCAGATCTCCAGAAAACTCCTCTCAAGGCCTTCATTGCTCTTCCTGCTCAATTTGGCCACTGTTTCAGTCCAAGTGGGTGAGGGGGTTAATTTTTGGACTGAGCCAGGAGGCTGTTGGTGGCTGCTCTGTGGGATCAGCTCCCCTGGCCCTGCAGCACCCGGAGCTGTGACACGGAGCTGCCGGGCCATGTGCCACCAGTGGGGATGGAACGTGGGCTGAAGGGGATTCAGGCAGCCTTGGGAAGGCTCTTTTCCATCTTCTGAAGCCTCCTGAGCACGGTCCTCACAGTGCTCCTCACAGAGCAGCAGCAGGAGAGCCAAAGAGGCTCTCCTTGAGCACCCAAACTCCCTCAGCCACACTCCAGGGTGGAACACCTCACCTCAGGTGAGTGGATTTGTTTCCTCTCAGGAAGAGTGCAAGGAGTAATTTCCAACCCCTTCTCAGTGGTGCAGCCAGAGGAGCAAACCATGATGGTGTTGGTGCTTTTGGCCTCTTTTTCCACAGGGTCACCTGGGCTGACCTTCCCCGTGCTCAGGACAGCTGGACACCAACCCTTCAGTATTGGCACAAGGAGCTATTTTGTGTTTTTCCATTTAAATCTCATTTGGAGGGGAGTCCATCTGGTTCCCTTTGTGCTGCCAGAGGGAAAAGGGCTGCTCTTGGGTCACTTTTCCACAGGGACACCCAGGAGAGGCCAGGACCTGTGCCTGGTGCTGGGCTGGGGCAGGGCCCCTGGAATTGAACACTGATTAGGGGTGGAAAAGGAGCAGAACCCTGCAATTGCAAATGGAAGGTGGAGTGACAGAAATGAGAGAGAAACTGTGACCTTTTTTCCATAAGCAGGAATATTAACCAAGTGTGACTAATGGAGGGGGGGAAATAATCCTGCCTTCATTAGTCCTTATTCCTGAGCCTGAAGAGGAGTAGGAACCTTGGGCTGCTCCCAGGGAAGTGCAGTGGGTGATGCCAGCATCCCTCCCAGCCATGCCCAGTGCTCTGGAAGCCATTCCAGGAGTTGTTGTGGAGGTTGCACCCTCCACATTTCAGGGAGTGGTTTCTCTTCTTACCTTCAGGGTCACTTTTACATCAAGCACCAGCCTTGTGGCAAAGCAATTCCCATCAGAAGTGTCCTGATGGCATTTGGCACCCCTGCCTTCCCCTGCCTTGCTCAGCCTGCACCAACATCTGGAAACCTCTGGAAATCCAGGTCCAGGTTGTTGCTGTTGCAGTGACAAATGGGGCTGTGATCTGTTGGATCAGGCTCATCCAACACCAGACAATGCTGCCAGGTTTTTGTGGATTTTTCTGTGCTTCAAGATTCTCCCTGTCTCAGGCTGTTGCTGCCCCTGGGTTCATGCTGGGCAGAGCTGTCCCCATACAGGGGTCACTCCATGGCCTGGGGACCTGGCTCTGCTGCCTCAGTGCTGGCTTGGCTGTCTCCACTTCAGTGACTTTCCCAAGACTCTTAAGAAACAGAACTTCTTGATTTTTTTTCCCTCTGTTTCATTTTTAACACCTCTGTCTCATTTCTCCCTCCATTTCTCTCCCCGGGGTCATTTCTGGCTGTGTCCCCAAAGCTGGCAGATGCTGTGTCCCTGTTGTGCTGCTGTGGAGCTGAATTTCTCCTCCTTCCTTGAGCATTTTCCAAATTTTTCCCATTTACTTTTGCAGAAAGAAACTCTGTGGGGGCCTGTCACTGAGAGAGGATTTCAAATGAGCAGCCTGTGACACCTCCCCGTGGTAATGTGTCATTTTTGTTGTTCATATTTCAATAACTAAAGGTCAGCTGGAAGCTCAACTGGCTGGGAAATCTGACATTAATTTCACTAATGAGCAAAAGTCTCTGGCTTAATGCTCCTGGATGCCAGGGCAGTGCGACACTGGCTGGATCTGGGGCACTATCAAGTGTCCTGGGATCCATGGAATGGTAAAATCCCAGAATATCCTGAGCTGGAAGGGTCCCACAGGGATCATCAATCCAACCCCTGTCCCTGCACCCTGAGCAGCCCTGAGAGCGTTGTCCAAACGCTCCCGGAGCTCTGGCAGCCTTGGGGCTGGGACCATTCCCTGGGGAGCCTGGGCAGTGCCCCAGCAGCCTCGGGGGGAAGAACCTTTCCCTGAGCTCCATCCCAAGGCCTGACACAGCTCCAGCCCTTCCTGGGCTCCTGTCCCTGTCCCAGAGCAGAGCTCAGCCCCTGCCCCTCTGCCTCCCCTCAGGAGGAGCTGCAGCCCCCGAGGAGCCTCCCCTCAGTCTCCTCTGCTCCAGCTGAACGAGCCAAGTGCCCTCAGCCTCTCCTCAGACCCTTCCCCAGCTCTGTGTCCCTCCTTTGGACACTCTCCAACAGCTTTGGATCCTTCTGATCTTGTGGTGCCCAAAGTGTCCCCAGCACTGGAGGTGAGGCTGCCCCAGAGCAGAGCAGGGTGGGACAATCCCTCCCTGGGCCTGGTGCCCCCCAGGACACGGTGACCCTTTGGGCTGTCAGGACTCAGCAGTGACTCAGATCCAACTTGGCATCAACCAGGACCCCCTGGTCCCTTTCTGCAGTGGTTTGAGATGAGCCAGATGTGCTGCTGTGCCTGGAAGAGTTGCTGTGCACATCCCAAGGGATGCTCCTGCCTTAGCTGAGTATCTTGGGCATCTTGGTCTGGTTCTCTGGAGGTCTCTGCTGATTTCCATGACATCTGGGTCCTGTTTGGCTTTGAAATTTGCTGCTGAATTTCTTTTTTCAAGGGGATCCCGTGTGCAGAACTGGAAGCTCCTTGATGGAGAAGCAGAATCCTCTCCTGGCTCCTCCACTGAGTAGCCCAGAAAAGAGTTCAAACACAGAAAAGAGTTCAAATACAGAAGAGTTCAAATACAGAAAAGAGTTCAAATACGAAGCACAGGAGCAGGAGGTGACAACAGCCCTGGTGGCACAAACACACAGAGGGCCAAGGAGCTGTGCTGGTGTCACCACGTGGGACCCAAGGAGGCTTTAGGCCACTTCACCCACGTGCTGGTGGGTCCCCTTTCACAAGGATTAAAATGTATTTGCAGACAAAACCCCCGGAGGTAACCTGAGCCAGAGGTTGCTAAGTGACCCGGGAGCTGCCAAAAACAAATGCCAAGACCATAAGCTGAGCCCCTGCTCCTTCCCAGGGCTCACCTGACAAGCCAAGCCCTCGTGGTCTCTAAGTGAGCCTGAATTCCGTGTTCCTGATGCTCAGGGAGGGCAGCAGAGGCTGCTCAGCACCAGGAGCTGAGCACGTTTGACTCTGCAGTTTGCTCTCAGCAGATCCACAGTAAATAACGTGGCTGGTTCCAGCCTGCTGGAATTGGATTGAAATTTTGCCTTCTCCATCCCCAGAGCTGCAGCCTGGCCATGGGGAGCAGCAGCTGAGCTGTTGTGGTTGGGATTTAACCCTTGGATGGCGCCGAGCCTCCTCCATCCCTGCTGGAATATTGGAGTGCATGAGTCCCACACGTGGGGCTGCAAGTGAACCAAACCCACTTTCCCTCCCAGTTATCCCATCTCCCAGGACTGGAGCAGCCCCAGGGATCCACAGCAGGTCTGTGCATCAGCCCCTGGAGCTGCACTCCCTCAAAGCACACACACTGCATCCCCTGGAGGCAAATTCCTTGTGGAGTTGCACCAGCTGGAGTTGCTGGAGGTGCCACAAGCTCCCCCCTGCAGGTGCTGAGGGCAGGCTCAGGTGTTTCTGGATCGTTTCTGCATCTCAGGGCTTGTTTTGGGTTATTCTTGCTGTTATTTCAGATGCTGGGTCAGAGTTACTCCTGCATGTGTGTGCTCCAGCCCCCTGTGCTGCAGGGCACATTCCTGAGCTGGATCCTGCTGTGATCCTGGGCTTTTCCATCCTGCTGCCAGCCCTGAGCTGTCCCTGTTGTCCAAGCCCTGCCTCCTGGAGGGGCTGGTGCATCCCCTGGCTCCAGCAGGAAGCTCTGGCGTGCCCAGGGCAGGGGATTTCTGTTGCTTGGGGGGTTTAGTGCTGTTCCTTTATTGGGGAATGTCCCTGACGGAGATCCGTGCATCCCACATGGGATTTGCATCCCTGCCTGCCAGAGACTGGATGGGGTGAAAGGCTCGGTATCCCACTGACACTGGGACCTTCTGGGAGCTGGGAATGCGGATTTCTGCGGTTCCAGGGAGAAGGGTGGGGCCCTCAGGCAGAGCAGACAAGGGGAAGGTTCTGGAGCAGGGAATGAGCTGGGATTGCCAGGCACTGGTTCAAGTCCTGCAGCCTCACAGGGGCCTGGGGGTGAGCAGGAGTGTGGAACCCTCAGCATTGTCCCTGCACAGCTGAGCCCAAACCCGCAGGTTTGAAGGGAATCCCTCTGGCTTTGGGGCAGTGCTGCTTTCCTCCAGGTATTTCAGCTTTTCCAGAGTGCTGGGCACTGTCAGTTCTCCAGGAACCCCCAAAGTGAGGATTTACCCATCCACAAGCAGCGTATGGACACCACTGGGTCTCACAGGAGCACACGGGGGTGGAGAGCTCCATCCTCCCGGGATTCTTGGCTCGGGGATGTGCCGGGGGTGTGATCCCTGTGTCCCTCTGCTGCTGCAGAGCCGGCTCCTCATTCCTCTGCCCTTCCCCAGCAAATCCCTGCCGTGGAAAGCTGCTTTGCCTCAGGCTCCCCAAGCCTCTCCCAGCAGGAATTAATCCCCCTGGTTGCTGCTGCCCACCCAAACCACACCTTCCAGACCTGAGTGAGGCACAGGCAGCTGCTGAGCTGCAGCAGCAGCGTCTCTGCGTGGGTGTTGCTGAACAGGACCCGAGTCGGGGACATTTGAGGGCTGTTAAGCAGGATTTCCACACAAAAGGAGCCATTTAAATTCCCTCTTTCTTTGCAACAGGCAAATTAAACGTGATCCAGAGATTTCAAAGCAATTCGCTAAAACCACTGCAAATCATTTCTTCAGCATCTGCTGCATCAGTGCTGGGAGCATTTCCCGACCCTCCAAGTCCCCCAAAATGCCCAAGGGGTGGACACGGGGCTGGGGGTCTGGCCAGTGGCACTTTTGCTTCCATCTGGATGAAATCTCCCCAGACTCGAGGCCTCCTGGGCTGTGGGCACGCACTGGGTGGGTTCATTCCCCTCCTGCAGTCCCTGCACGATTCCCAAAGGGCACTGCTGTGTTTGCCCTGCTGCACCCAGAGCTACCCATGGCAAGACTGGGCTCAGACGCTCTCCTGGTGGGGAGAGGATCCTTCAGGGCACAAAGTGTGACCTAATTTTATATTTATGTCTATATTTATATAGATAAAAGCAGGCAAGCTGCAATGGTCAGGTCACACATCTGGCTGGAGCAGCACTGAGGATGCTCCCCCTGCCTGGGAAGTGCTTGGGTACCACATCCCTGGACCTTGGAGGAGTTTATTTGGGAGTTTATTTGGGATTTCTGTGGCAGACACCGGGGGAAGGTGGCTGACAGTGCTCTCCTTGTGTTTTCTGTGCAGAGGAGCCGAGGCTGGCTGTGCTGGACACTTCACCATTTGAACATTCCCAGGCTCCAATGCCTCAGCAGATCCCGATGTCAGAGCGGCCCTGGACCTGCAGAACGGTGAGAACTCCCTGGGCTCCAGTGGGATTGGGACTTGTGCACTGGGATGCTCAAAATCCAGCTCATTTTTACCACGTGGCCACCCCTGCTTGGTGGCATTAGCCTGTCCCTGTCCCCACCTCCTTGTGCAGCAGGAGCACTCGGCTGGACATTTGTCCTGTGGAACAGCTGGGAGCTCTCCAGCCTGGTGTCACCACCCCAAAATGAGCAAGAAGTGGCTCAGGCAGAACTGTGATGTGAAGCTCTGGGGTGCTGAGCCCGGGTGCTTGCTCAGGGTTAGGCAGCAGCAGTGGGGCCCAGCCTCTGCCCCAGCAGGGACCTCAGCCTTGGCCATGCCAGGATCCATGTGCAGCATCAGCTTGAGGGGCAGTGGTTTGGGGTTTGCATGGATTTCCTGGGATTTGGGAGTTCATCAGCTGGGAGAGGAGCTCTGGAGGCTTTGCCCCTGCTCTGCTGTCCAGATGCTGGACAGGGAATGAAGCCATATCACCCTGCCATCCCCTTTCCCTTCCACCATGGAGATTTCTGACTTTTAGGATCCTCTTGGAAGGAGCTGCTCTCCAGGTGCCCCAGCCCCAGCTGATGCCCTGCAGCCGTAGATCTGGGACTGATGCCAGCGTGTCTCGCTCCAAATGTCACCGCTGCCTCATCCTCCAGCCCGGGGCACTTTTGGGGCTGACACAGCTGGACCCCCCCAGGCTCTGCTGGGCCCCTCTGGACTCTGGGCAGCGAGGCCAGGAGGGATCTGTGCCCCACAGCGCTGGGGTGAATCCCCCTGTCCCCCTCCCCTCTCCGGGATTATTTCAGGGGTTGGTCCTGCCCCCGCCTGGCGCGACAGGGATGGATTGGGATGTCAGGAGCCATTTCACCCCTCTGATGGCATTTTGCTCTCACTGCTCCCGTGATCATAATTGGGATGGCAATAAAATCCTCCAATGCAGCAGCAGCTGTAGACAGGTTTTAAAAAATGAGCTCAGCCCGGGACTGCTGAGCAGAGCTGGGAGGGGGAGGGAAAGCTGTCACTCCATGCTCCTCCTGGATTGAATTCGCACTCCTAGCAGAGTTTCCAGCAGATCAGGGCTCCAGCTCTGCCCCCTTTCCCCCCTGCCCCCGCAGAGCTTTGCTCACAGAGCTCCGAGCTGCTTTCTGCAGAGCTGTGCAGTCCTGCTGGGGCTGGGCTGTTCTCCAGCCACAGCTGCCTGTCCCTGCTGGCCTCAGAGCAGGCAGCTGTCCATCAGTCTGGCCTGTCAGTCTGCTCCTCTGCCCACATGTCCAGCAGTCCAGTTGAATTAAAGCCTCTGGAATGATGGCTCACCCTGCCAAGGTGCAGAGATTGGCTGGCAGCAGCCAGGGCTCCAGGCTCCCTCTCCAGAGGGAAGCTGGGCTTGCTGGGCACCCCCTGCCCTGGATGAAGGCTGCCATGGGGCTGAGCCCTCAGGGGCAGGCTGCTTCCCGAGGGTCAAGGCTGCAAAGAGCTGTTGTTTTATCCAGCAGCTCAGAGAGGTGGCTGGGACTGCCCTGGCTGGTGTCACCACAGTCCAGGTGAGGGATTAGGAGGAGATTTTGCCATCAAAGGTCCAGCGCTGGCAGCCAGTGACAGCGATCAGGGTGTGATTTATGTGCCAGCTCCCCTGAGGAGCTCAGGCCAGCGTTACTGAAGTGCTGAGCTTAATGAACGAGCTGATCTAACGAGAAGTGAGGTCGTGTGCTGGGGCAAAGCCCTTGGGAGGCAGCTGGCACTGAAATCACCGGGTAATCACCGTCCAGCAGCAGGGCAGGGCTCTGCTGGGCACTGCTGGCCACACTGGGGGCAGAGTGGGGGTGGCTGCACGTCAGCATCCCCAGCTCTGCACGCCCCCGAGCAGCGTCATCCATCAGCGCTCTGAAAGGTGCCTAATTACAGCCTCTGCTTTCCTCTTCCCCCTATTCATCATCCTGCCCCAGCACCTCCATTGCTGCAGAGCTGCTGGGCTGGAGCTGCCGGGGTTGGAGCAGTGAAGGCACAGGGTCCCTCCTGTGATGAGGTCTCACGTCCTCCCTGCTGCCCAGAGCCCCTGGGGGTGATGTGTCCCCCCCAGAGGTGTCCCCAGCATGGCCTCAGTGCTGTGTCTGAGGATGTCCTGCCTGGCCAGGCTCTGGCACGTTCTCTCTGTCCCCCCTGTCCCCTCCTACATTCCTTCAGCTGTGCTGCCCTCGGTGCTCTCAGTTTGCTCCTGGGGTGCTCCCAGGCTGTGTTTCAGTGCAGAAGGTGGAGGATGAGCTCAGGAGGGAGGCAGGAGGGGGAGGCAGCTGCAGAGGAAGGAGTAAATTTCCCTCTCTCATTTAATGCTCCATATTTGTGTCTCTGTGGGGGCAGGAGCCCTTGCCAGGAGCGTGGCCCTGCTTTTCTCAGCCTGTGGCTGTGCCTGACTGTCACATCTGTGCTGCTGGGGCTCTTATGGGCTCGTGTTTTGTCCATCCAGCAGCAACAAATGTTATGTGGACACTACAGCTGAGGTACCAGGACAGTTGCCAGGGCTTTGGGTCCCTTGTCCCCACTCCCAGGCTGGGGGGAATCCTGAGACTGGGCAAGCCTTGGCACAGTTGGTTTGGATGGGCACCTTTGGGCTTGGATGGGACCTTGGCAAAGCCCAGCCTTGGTGGGAGAGGGCAAAGCTGGGTTTGCAGTGGGAGTCTCCTAGACCTGGGCTCTCACCTTGCTGCTTGGGCCTCTCCTGGCTGGGTTGGTGCTCAGGGCCAAGGACACCATGAGGGCTGTGGCCAGCACCCAGTCCTGGTGACAAACTGGGATGGGAAAACATTGGGAAAACCGTGGGCTGTGGGCTGTCATCCTGCATTTGCCTCCCAGCCCCTCCTCATCCTGCCCCTGATGTTAATGGGCTTCTGCACTTGAACCCTCAAAAGAAGAGCCCCTGGTGTCCATCCAGGGAGCACAGCCACTGCATGAAGCTCAGCTCCAGGGTTCCTGGTGGCATTAGTGGAACAGCTCAGTGGCAACAAGGTGGTCTGGGATGCAGCTGAAGAGGGGGAGTCAAGCTCAGCCTCTGCTCTCATGTGGTCCAGCAGGTTCTGAGGCTGCTGAGATCCAGGTCAGGTTCACCCTCAGCCACCATTTCCCAGCAGCAGTCGAGATTCAGCTCTGACTGGTGGTTCAGTCAGCCCACCTTGGGTGGAAACAAGAGCCCAGCACCCACCTGCCTTGCCCCTCTCCCCTACTTTTAGAAGAGTTATCCTGTTTGGTAGAGGAATAGAGATGCTCATGGAATATTAAACACCTCCCCAAAGCTCCTGGTGCTGATGATGGCTTCTGCTCCTCATTGCCTGGTGCAGGCAGTGACCTTTCAGAAATGCTGTACGTTGTGGTCGTCTCTAAATGTCTCCTCTCCTGGGAGCATCTTGTGGAGATAAAGATTCAGACATGATGTCTGTCAAGAAGAAAAGCAGATTGTGGCCAATCTGGGGCTGCCTGTGCAGTGTTGCCTGGGCCACGTGCTCAGGAATCATAAGGTTGTCTCTAAAAATAAGCAGTGGCTTCTCTTGGGTTGTCTCCTTGGTGCCGTGGCTCATCAGGGAATCCTCACTTGCGGGGTTTTGCGGCGTTTGCGGGGGCTGGGAGTTCCCACGTGGGAGAGCAGTGGAGAGTCCTGTGGCCACGGCTGCCGAGGACTGGGGATGGGATCTGGGGTGGGAGGATGGCTCTGTGGAGACACCAGGTTTGCTGGGAAGGAGGGTGGATCCTGCCTCCCTGGGAGCTGCTCCAGCACCGGCTGGGCCGCCCCAGACCCGGGGCTGCTGAGCAGGAGGAGCCGCGTGAGAGGCAGCAGCTGCCACTCACCAAAATAACTCCTTTCTGTGGCAGCTCTTCATCCTCTCAGCTGGCCCTGGAGTCACATTCGGGGATGTTCTGTGGTGACCCAGCCCTGCCTGGCTCCTGGCACACACAGCTCCTTTCAGCTCCCCTCCCCATTCCCTGCTTCTGCTTGAGCAGCCTTGAGGGGGACACAAGGGTGACATCAGGGGCACGGCCACCATGGTCACAGCCCAGCTGGGCTCTGCCAGGGCTGTTGGGGACGGTCACTTGGCCACCTGGAGGCCTGAGGACCCTCAAGGTGTTCACCAGGTCCTGTGGGGTGGGAGGATGCTCTGTAGGGACCCTGCTAGGTGCCCTCAGTGCCCACCCAGCCATTGGTTCTCCCTTTGCTCCTCCAGCCCTGCTCTCCTGCCTGCCCAGCCCAACCCTGACCCAGAAAAGCATGCTGAGAGCGGCAGAGCCAGGAGAATTTGTTTCCCAGCCAGCCCCTGATGGGATTAGGAATAACTCTCTCCTGGATAATTCTCCATTAGGTCTGATGATTGATTTCTTTCCTTCTTACCCCAGCTCTGTCCTGCTCTCCCTGTTTCAGCTGGATTATTTATTCTCATGCTTGGCTTGCTAATTGCCTGATCACCAGAGCTGAGGCTTGGGCACATCCCTGGCCTCCTTTGACCCTCCAGTTTCTGCCTCTTTATTTCTGTCTCAGCTCTGATTTAATTTCCTCCACGTCCCAGCATGAGCTGGGATCTTTCTGCTGCAGTGGGAGAAACCTGCTGGTGTCACCCCAGGAGCCAGGGAAGATCCAAGGGATGCTCCTGAAGCTCCTCCCCATCACCTCCATCCTCCCCAAGTCCCCCTGTCCTTTCTGGGGTTTTTCCAAGCTCAGTGTGGCTCCAAACCCACCGACTTTGCAGACTCGAGGCAAGGGATAAAATAAAGCTGCAGGAGCCACACGTTTGTTTTTGGAGGGTGGCACAGGTCACCTTTGGTCCTCATTCCAGTGCCCCTGGGAACTGTGCTCTGCTCTGAGCTGCAGCAACAGCTGGAAAAACACAGTTGGATTCCCTGACTTCACATTTGGGCATCAAACTGCTCTGCCAGCTCTGAGCAATGCCAGGACATCCCCCTGGGGATTCCCTGCAGCCCGTGGTGCCATGATCAGTGTGGGTGCTGTCAGCAGTGAAGCTGAGCATGGAGCAGACCCCAGGGACCCTCAGTTTTTGCCTTTTCAGCCTAAATTCATATGAGGAGAAGGGTGTTTTTGGAAGGTGTAACTGAGGGCTCAGGGTTTCCCAGCAGGGAAGGAGTAGATGTCTGGACAGGCTTTGGCACAGGACTGGGGTCTGGGCTGCTCTTCAGGTCTGGAGGAGCCCTGGCCTGGGGCAGCTCTGGCAGCACTTTTCCCTTCCCTGTGGGCAGAGCTTGGAGCCAAGGAATTGTTGGCATCAGCATCCAGTGCCCCATCCTCTGCTCCAAGCCCTTGCCAGCAGCTCAGGGAGGTTCGAGTCCATGGGGCCTGCTTGATCCAGAGAATTCCTGTTCCTGGGAACCGAGATCTCATCCAGGTCACACCCCAGGGCAGGGAAGCACACGGGGCCTGTCCTGATGGGGAGTCCAGCAGCAATCCTGGCAGGCTGTCAGTGAGCTGGGAACCACCACAGGGGATGCTTGGACACGCCACCCCACCCCAAACCCCACCCAAGCCCCTCACAGGGCTGAGCAGGGTGACAGTGTCTGTGACAGTGGGCAGAGCAGGGTGACAGTGTGTGTGACAGTGGGGCTGAGCAGGGTGACAGTGTCTGTGGAGGTTGGTTTGAGCAGGGTGACAGTGTGTGTGACAATGGGGCTGAGCAGGGTGACAGGGTCTGTGACAATGGGGCTGAGCAGGGTGACAGGGTCTGTGACAATGGGGCTGAGCAGGGTGACAGGGTCTGTGACAATGGGGCTGAGCAGGGTGACAGGGTCTGTGACAATGGGGCTGAGCAGGGTGACAGGGTCTGTGACAATGGGGCTGAGCAGGGTGACAGGGTCTGTGACAATGGGGCTGAGCAGGGTGACAGGGTCTGTGACAATGGGGCTGAGCAGGGTGACAGGGTCTGTGACAATGGGGCTGAGCAGGGTGACAGGGTCTGTGACAATGGGGCTGAGCAGGGTGACAGGGTCTGTGACAATGGGGCTGAGCAGGGTGACAGGGTCTGTGACAATGGGGCTGAGCAGGGTGACAGGGTCTGTGACAATGGGGCTGAGCAGGGTGACAGGGTCTGTGACAATGGGGCTGAGCAGGGTGACAGGGTCTGTGACAATGGGGCTGAGCAGGGTGACAGGGTCTGTGACAATGGGGCTGAGCAGGATGACAGTGTCTGTGACAGTGGGGCAGAGCAGGGTGACAGTGTCTGTGGAGATGCTGGCACAGCCCAGCCAGGCTGGCATTGCCTTCCCTGGCACAGAGCCAGGCTGGGGACAGCAGCCAGGGAGCGAGGCTGGCTTGGGGACACTGGGCTGCCAGGCAGGACTGGGCAGTGACGATTGGGCAGCACTCAGGGTGTTCCCAGCAGATTTTGGCTGCTGCTGGTGTTTGTAGGATCCCTCTCCCGTCTCATGCCAAGTTTGGGATACACTGACACTGGCACGAGGAGCTGGCACTGGCACCTCCCTGATGCCCCTGTGACAGAGCACTGGGGTTATCCTCCCTGGCCATGTTTGCAGGGTGGGGGTCCCACCATCACTTTCTGCTCCATTTGCTCCCTCCCCACTTTGGGGTCTCCATCCTCTCCTGGAAGTCCCCTGCATCCCTGGAAAGATGCAGCAGCATCCCCTGGGTGCCTCTGGGCCTGGCCTGGAGCAGCAGCAATGGGGTGCTGGAACCAGAAGGGCTCAGCAGGAGCATTTTACATCCTGCAGGTCAAGGGAAGGATAAAACAAGGCCTTGCTCTGCCTGAGGGGTTTGTGCTCATGCTGTGTCTGAGCAGGGGAACCTGCAAATGGCAACCTGGGCTGATTTTTTGGTCTTTACTCACAAAAAGGGAGAAATAATGGCAGCTGAGGAGCTGACAGGGCCAAGCTTGGGCCAGAGAAGCAGGAGCTGCTTGAAGGGTGGAGAAGGAGCAAAATCCCACCTGCAGGAGTCATGGAATCCCAAAATGGTTTGGGATAGAAGGGACCTTAGAGACCATCTCATTCCACCCCCTGCCATGGGCAGGGAGCCCTTCCACTCTCCCAGGCTGCTCCAAGCCCTGTTCAACCTGGTCTGGAACACTTCCAGGGATCCAGGGGCAGCCACAGCTTCCCTGGGTAACCCCCAGCCAGGGTGGCTGGAGAGCAGCAGTTCCTCTGTGCTGCTGGTGGCTGGGACAAAACGAGCTCAGTGGGCACAAATCTTGGTGGGGAAGTAGGGAATGGGGTAGAGAAGGCTCCAGGGGCTCACAAAATCCTCCAATTGTCCAAATTGTCCAACACTGCTCTGCTTCCCCCATCGCAGCCCCTCAGCCCTGGGCTTTGCTGGCTCTGTCCCCAGCCCTGCATGCAGCAAGCTTGTTATTTTTAAAAATAAATTAAATGAGCAGAAGAGCCTCTATCTAGGCCTTGCTCTGGATCTTAATTGCCCTGGCTCCCCAGGGGCCGGGCGAGCCTGGAAAGCGCTGCACAATCACCGTAATGAGCTATTAATAAACAGCCCGGCTCTGCCTGGCCCTGCCCGGGACAGAGAGGGACCGCGGGCCCCGGGGGTCCCTGCAGGGGACACAGGGTCCCTGCAGCTTCTCTGCGGGATGTCCTGGGGCTGCCAGAGACCCCTGGGGCAGAGCCTGCCTTGCCTGGCTCTGCTCTGCCTGGGTTTGCAGGGAATGGCTCATCCAGCAGCCCTTAAACCGGCTGTGGGGTGCACTGTGGGGTCAGTGGGGCACCCATGAGTGGGGCAGCAGGTCTGGCTGATGCTCCCACTGTGGGGTTTGCTATGGGGTCAGTGGGGCACCCATGAGTGGGGCAGCAGGGCTGGTTGATGCTCCTGCTGTGGGGTGCACTATGGGGTCAGTGGGGCACCCATGGGTGGGGCAGCAGGGCTGGCTGATGCTCCCACTGCAGAGAGGGAGGGTGAGCCCAGGGCTGTGGCTCCCGCTCTCCATCTGCCAGGGAAAACAACTCCAGCGGGGCTGGAGCTTTGCTTAGGGGATCAGGTGGCCCGAGTAGTAACCAAAAGTGGAGTTGGGTTACCCCGGCCTCATCCATAATGAACGAGGGGCAGAGCCTCAGGCAGGGAGGGGAAGGGCTGGATCCCCCCAGGGCTGGCAGGGAGGGAAGGTGGGCACAGGGACACCAGCCTGGGACATCATTAAAGAGGCACCAGGGCACCTTTATTTGGTGTAGAGACACTGGACAGGACAAGTGTCACAGTGAACAGGGAGGGGTTTGTCCTGTGGGTTTGCAGGTTGTGCTTGGGGCATCCTCCCCGTGCAGCCCCAGGGCAGAGCCAGAGTGGGGCCTCCAGAACCAGGAGCACCAAGGGGAGCTGTCCCCACCTCACCCCAGGGCCACCAGCCAGGCAGAGCCTTCACAAAGTGGCTCTCCTGGAAGGCAGAGGCTGCCAAGCAGCTGCAGTGCCCAGGTGGCATTTGGGGACCTCCAGTCCCCACAGGGCTTTGGTGCAAGGAGTGAAGTTGGGCAGTGCTGGAGAGAGGGGAGAGAGGGGCAGGGGCAGCAGTGGGGTCGGTGCTCCCACCCCTCTGTGCCCCAGCTGCATCCCCCAGCTCTTGATGCTGTGGTTGTTTGAAATGGTGACACTTCCCTCTTGGTTTGATTCGTTGGAAGAAAAAGGGAAATGTGGCAAAATTAAAACACACACACACACACAAAAAAAAAA
>VWYP01017318.1:223819-234846 GCA_013400435.1 Pycnonotus jocosus | reverse complement strand
AACCGAGAGACAATCTAGGGAAAAAAAAAAGAAAAAAAAAAAAGGGTGTCATAGACTCAGAATAGAACTGTTGAGGTTGGAAATCCCTCTAAGATCATCGAGTCCAATGTAACCCCAGCACTGCCAAGGACACATCCCCATGTCTGTAAAAGATCACAGAACCCTGGGATATCCTGAGGGGAAGGGACCCACAGGGATCATCAGTCCAGCCCCTGTTCCTGCACAGACACCCCAACAATCCCACCCTGAGCAGCCCTGAGAGCGTTGTCCAAACACTCCTTGAAGATCATCTCTCATCCTTCCAAAATTGCACTTGAGCAAGGGTTTAATCCCAGAGAATTGCTCCTCTTGGACAATAGGATCAGGGCAGGAAATTACCCTGGGGATTGCATCCTTCAGCCATGAGCACAGAGAGTCAATAACCCCCAGCCCCTGAGACTGTTCCCATGTGCCACCAGCCCATGGGGACAGCAAGGAGGGTGACACCAGCCTTTGGTGTCCTTTGTCAGCACAGTGGGTGTGAGGAGCAGGAGGTGCTGGGCTGGGCCAGCTCCTGCTGTCCCTGCTCCATCAGTGTCATCTCTCTGAGGTCCCCATCACTCTCTGTCCCTGCCCCATCAGTGTCACCTCTCTGAGGTCCCCATCACTCTCTGTCCCTGCCCCATCAGTGTCACCTCTCTGAGGTCCCCATCACTCTCTGTCCCTGCCCCATCAGTGTCACCTCTCTGAGGTCTCCATCACTCTCTGTCCCTGCTCCATCAGTGTCACCTCTCTGAGGTCCCCATCACTCTCTGTCCCTGCTCCATCACTGTCACCTCTCTGAGGTCCCCATCACTCTCCTTCTGTCACCCCCTAAGCCAAGCAGCAGCCACATCAAGATGGGACATTTTGGGCACTGAGGAGCTGCCGTGGCACCAAGGGGGAGCGTTGCAGCCACACCTCGATGGCCTTGAGCAGCCACAGATGTCACATCACCCTCTTCACTTGCCCCACATCCTGCTGGGCTCCCACACACAGCTTTGGGGTCCCTGAGGTGCCCAGAGGGACAGAAGGGAGTGTGTGAGGGGCTCCCTGGAGCCACAGCTTGGGCTCCCTGGAAGTCAGAAGGGCTGGAACCAACCCTCGGGGGCTGCAGCCCAGTTTGTCCCAGTGCTGTGGGAGCGATGGGACAAAGCCTCCCATGCTGGAGGTGTCAGGTCCCCGCTCCCTGCATCTCCACAGGGGTGGCTGGAGGGGCTGGCTCTGCCCTTGGTACCCCCCAATATTCTTTTGCCAGGCTCAAAAACACCCCGCAGCTCCCCAGCCGAGCAATTCTGCCACTTAATTAGGTTAATGACCGTGCTTCATTAAGGAAAGGCGGCTGAGGAGTTTGCGGTGGCGCTGGGAGCTGCGTTTCCAGGCAGCCCGGCAGATTTGGGGCACGGATGGGGACAAGGGAGAGGGAACGGGGAGGCAAAGAAAAGGGAAAGCGGCGGCGAAGTGCTAATCCTTGGAAAGGAGGGCAGCGGGGGCACGGCGCCGCGGGAGCGCTGCTAATCCCTCCTCGGCAAGGACTGTGCCCGGGGCCCCTTAATCTGCGCTCCGAGAGGGCGGGACAGGGATGGGGACAGGGACAGGGACAGGGACGAGGGACCGGGCCCTACGTGCGGCACCGAGCGTCCCCCGTCCTACGGGACCCCAACAAGCCGGGGGCCTGGGGAAAATTTGTGCCACTGGATGAAATCTCACACCAGGAGCAGAGGGCATGGGGCATCCCAGTTGTGTCACCAGAGGGCATGGGGTATCCCAGCTGTGTCACAAGAGGGAATGGGGCATCTCAGCTGTGTCACCAGAGGGCATGGGGCATCCCAGCTGTGTCACAAGAGGGAATGGGGCATCCCAGTTGTGTCACCAGAGGGCATGGGGCATCCCAGTTGTATCACAAGAGGGAATGGGGCATCCCAGCTGTGTCACCAGGGGGAATGGGGCATCCCAGCTGTGTCACCAGAGGGCATGGGGCATCCCAGCTGTGTCACCAGAGGGCATGGGGCATCCCAGCTGTGTCACAAGTTGGCAACGTCTCTGCCAGCATCTCTGTGCTGCCCTGCCCTTGGGGCGTCTGTGCCCTGCGTTATCCCAGGGTGTTCACAATCCCCTCTGCCCATGCTGGCACCCTCAGGGGCACAGGGAAGGCTGAGCCAGTGGGAGCAGAGGCTCAGGTGTGGGTCTGCAGCCCTGGCTCCTCTCACAAACTTCTCCCCCACCTCAATTTCCCTGTTCCAATGGAGAGTGAGGCTCGTTTGTCCCAGCTTTGCACAGGGCAGGATCCCCAGGCTGTGGGTGGAAGGGATCCAGGGGGTTTCCTGGAGGGACTGGGGCCTTCCCAACCCCACGGGTCACAGCTTGGGGGGCACTGTCCAGCCTCAGCTCCCCTCCAGGTGCTCCGTGGGGCCTGGTGGCACTCTGCCCCCACTGACCCCGCTCTCTCTCCGTGGCAGGCTCATGGCAGAGCGGCAGTGAGCCCCTAGACCATGCCCCACACCATGACATGGTGGCTCCCGGTGCTGGCCCTGCACGTGGCGCTGCTGTCCCCGCGGGCGGGCGCCTGCCCCGCGCGCTGCGAGTGCGCCCCGCAGCTGCGCTCGGTGCTGTGCCACCGCAAGCGCCTCACCGCCATCCCCGAGGGCATCCCCACCGAGACCCGCGTCCTGGAGCTCAACAAGAACCGCATCCGCTGCCTCAACCCCGGGGACCTGGCCCCGTACCCGCTGCTGGAGGAGCTGGATTTCAGCGAGAACATCATCTCCAATGTGGAGCCCGGCGCCTTCAGCAACCTGTTCAACCTGCAGACCCTGCGGCTGCGGGGGAACCAGCTCAAGCTCATCCCCCCGGGGGTCTTCACCAAGCTGACCAACCTGACCCTGCTGGACATCAGCGAGAACAAGCTCGTCATCCTGCTGGACTACATGTTCCAGGACCTGCGCAACCTGAAGAGCCTGGAGGTGGGCGACAACGACCTGGTGTACATCTCCCAGCGTGCCTTCTCGGGGCTGCTGGGCCTGGAGCAGCTGACCATTGAGAGGTGCAACCTGACCTCCATCTCGGCCGAGTCGCTGTCCTACCTCCAGAACCTGGAGGTGCTGCGGCTCCGGCACCTCAGCATCTCTGCGCTGGAGGACCAGAACTTCAAGAAGCTCTACAACCTCCTGCAGCTGGAGATCGACAACTGGCCTCTGCTGGAGGAGGTGTCCCCCACCAGCTTCCAGGGCTTGAACCTCACCTCGCTCTCCATCACCTACACCAACATCACAGCCGTGCCCGCCGCTGCCTTGAGGAACTTGGTGTACCTGCGGTACCTCAACCTGTCCTACAACCCCATTAGCACTGTGCTGAAGGGCTCCTTTAAAGACCTCATCCGGCTCCAGGAGCTCCACATCGTGGGCGCTCTCCTGGTGTCCGTGGAACCGCAGGCTTTCTCCGGCCTGAGACAGATCCGGCTGCTCAACCTCTCCAGCAACTTCCTGTCCACGCTGGAGGAGAGCACCTTCCACTCGGTCAACACGCTGGAGACGCTGCGGGTGGACAGGAACCCCCTGGCCTGCGACTGCCGCCTCCTGTGGATCCTGCAGCGGCGGAAGACGCTCAACTTCGACGGGCAGCAGCCCATGTGCTCCTCGCCGCCCGAGATCCAGGGCAACGCCCTGCGCGACTTCCCGGACTCGGTGCTCTTCGAGTACTTCACGTGCCAGAAGCCCAAGATCCGGGATCGGAAGCTGCAGCACGTGACGGCGCGGGAGGGGCAGTCGGTGTCCTTCCTGTGCCGGGCCGACGGGGAGCCCGACCCCTCCATCGCCTGGGTGTCCCCCCAGCACCGCATGATCACCACCCGCAGCACGGGGCGGGCCACGGTGCTGCCGGGGGGCACTCTGGAGATCCGCTTCGCCCAGGTGCAGGACAGCGGCACCTACATCTGCATCGCCAGCAACGCCGGCGGCAATGACACCTACTTCGCCACGCTGACGGTCAAGGGGCGCCCGGCCGACGGCGCCCACCACGCCAACCGGACTTTGTACCTCAGCGACTTCAACGACACCTTCCACAACGACACCCAGGTCTTCCTGAAGTTCACCTTGGACCTCAAGACAATCCTGGTCTCCACGGCCATGGGCTGCATCACCTTCCTGGGCGTGGTGCTCTTCTGCTTCCTCCTGCTCTTCGTCTGGAGCCGCGGCCGGGGGCAGCACAAGAACAACTTCTCCGTGGAATATTCCTTCCGCAAGGTGGATGGTCCCACCACCACCACCGGCCAGGGAGGGGCCAGGAAGTTCAACATGAAGATGATCTGAGCCTTTCCCAGAGGAGAACCATTGTCTGCTGCCTGGCCCTGGGCATGGCCGTGGTGGGACGGGGCTGGGAAGGCTGTGGGAGCACCAGCCGTGTCCCAGAGCTGGCAGAGTGACCTCTCTGTGCTGGGACATGGCTGGAGACAGAGCTGCCACAGGCCAGCAGTCGGAACCGTGGGGACCTCAGGGTCAGGGAGGGATGACCCCGATGTCCCGGCCCTGTGGAGAGCCCTCAGGGCTCAGGGGCCATCCCAGGGGCTCCTGATGTAGCGAGGTTTTTGCTACCAACTATGCATTTCTTGAGCCAAAAGATCAGCCGTGTTTGGGCCTGGGAGAAAAATGCTTCCTGTTTTCCCCCCACCCTTTCCCTTTTTTTGTAAGGGACTCTTCAGAAAACTTTCCTGGTAGTTGTTTGTGGTTCATTTCTTGGTGTTGGTGGGGGTTTTCGTCCAATTTTTTTTTTTTTTAAATGAATTTCCAAGAGAAATGTCTTCCGGGGCGATGCAGGACTGGGGAGGTTGTGCCGAGCTTCGGGGGTCACCCAGCCCCTTGGCAAAGACAGACTCCCCCACCCCGGGCACGGATGTGCCTTGAGAGCTTCTCATCTGTGGATTTAAGATCCAGCATCTGCCAATGTGGGTGCCCGGGGACGCTTCTGCACAAGCAATAATAACCCTCCAGGGCCAGGCTCTGAGGAGGTGTCAGTGAGAGAAAAAAGGGGGAGAAAAAAAGGCAAAATGTGGCCAAGATCGTTAAAATCAGGAAGAGCAACCCCAGGGCGATGCAAGGCCCCCCTGTCTCTGCATCTGCCCAAGGGGGCCAGGATTCTCATGGGTTCAAAAGGCACTTTTGGGTTCATTTTCTTTGAGTTGCAAAGTTGAAACCTGCAGGAGAGCAGGACCTGGCTCATCCTGTGCAGGGAGGCCCTAAGGCCCAGGAAAGAAGAGGAGAGAGAAGCTGGGAACAAGCAGTCCAGGAGAACGTCCTGGCTGACACCTCCATCCCAGATCCTGCACCCTGTGGCACTGAGGACCACGGGTCAATGTCCCTGGGGCTGCTCCCAGCTGCCACAGGGGTGGTTCCTGCCTTCCCATCCCACCCCTTCCCGGGCTTTGCCCTGGCTCTGCCTCAGGGTGTGGATTTTTGTGTGTGGGACAAGAAATGAAGCTGTAATGGAAAACCTGGGTGAGGCCTGGAGGATCCAGGGAGTTCATTGCTTCCTCCTCCTCTTTCTCCTCCCATGTGCACACTGGGGGTTACTGCAGGTCCCACCTCTGTCCCCATTCCTGCAGGGATGTTCCCCACCTGGATGTCCCTACTCCAGCCAGTGCTGGTCAGGCTGGGAGCTGGAAGGGGCAGCTACTCATCCCCTGACGGGGATCCCAGAGTGGCACCGGAGCATCCGAGGGGTTGGGAGCTTTGTGGGGCACAAGTGGCTGCTTAGAACATCTCCGCAACCCTGTTCTGCTCTCACAGGGTGCCATCCATCCATCATCCATCCATCCAATATCCATCCATCCATCCATCCATCATCCATCCATCCATCCATCCATCTCTCCATCCATCCATCCCTCCCTCCATCCCTCCATCCATCCCTCCATCCCTCCACCCATCCATCCATCCATCATCCATCCATCCATCCATCATCCATCCATCCATCCATCATCCATCCATCATCCATCCATCCATCATCCATCCATCCATCCATCCATCATCCATCCATCCCTCCATCCATCCATCATCCCTCCATCCATCCCTCCATCCATCACCCATCCACCATCCATTGTCCATCCCTCTCTCCCTCCCTGCCGTGGGTCCAGCTGTCCCCATGGCCCCGCGTGCCCGGTGCCCCTCGCCCCCAAGCCGTGCATGCCGTGTCCTACCAGGGTCCTGTTTGGTGTCTGGGATTTTTTAACCTTGGGAGGGGCTGGGAGGGGCTGGGAGGGCAGGGAGGGGGTCGGGCATGGACCCTCACAGTGGGAGCAAAGGGCAGTGCAGACCTGGCACAGTTTTCTATGTACCGAGCATGTGAGATGTATTCGTGAGCAAAACAAAAAAAAAGGGGGGAAAAAGTGACTTTTGTGGCTCATTTGGGTTTTTCTCCCCCTTTTCTTCCTCATGTGCCTTGATAAGAAAAGGCAAAATCAGTGGGCAAAGCCTGAGCAGGGCCTGGAAAGGGCAGGAGCACCATAATTCACACCTTGGAGCTCTCCAGACCTGGGAAACCCCCGGAATTCCAGCAGAGCTTTTCCCCTCCCCGGGGTTCTGCTGGGATTTGCAGCCCCTGAGCCCGTCACCACCATCAGTCCCACAAACCCCACATAAACAACGTGAAAGCACCTCCCAGAGGGTACCAAAGTCCATATTAATAACTAATAAATGATTAATGCACGTGTGCTAACGAACTGCTGCTGCTATTAATCGATTATTAATTATTAATGCAGTGTTTGTAAGGATGTGCCGAAAGCGGAGGGTGCAAAGGCAGCACCTCAAGTCCTGCTTGCCAGGAAAATTGGAGTTTGGGGGGATTAAAAGGAGTCACATCCACGCAAGAGTGCACAGATATGCACGGGCACACAGACGGAGCCAAATCCCTTGGATGGGGCTGGAAAATTGGGCACTGGGAGCCTGTGCCGGGGGAAACTGAGGCACGGGAAGGGGCACTGCCATGGGGCAGGAGCCAGTGGGGAGGGGGAGGTGGTTCCTCCTCCACAGAGTCACCCTCCCAGTGCCCTCCCCATCGCTGCAGCCCCAGGGCACAGCCTGGCCCCTCCAAGGCCACCCCTGTCCTTGGCAGAGCTGCCACTGCTGTCCCCACCGCGGGCTCAGCCAGCCCAGTGTCGCCGTGCCCCGCTGTCCTTGTGTCCCCTCCGAGGGGTCGCTGCCGTGTCCCTGTCCCAGGCTGGGTCCCTGCCCTGCCCTGCCCTGCCCTGCCCTGCCCTGCCCTGCCCTGCCCTGCCCTGTCCTGCCCTGCCCTGCCCTGCCCTGCCCTGCCCTGCCCGCCCCTGTCCCGGCTCTCCCAGCCCGGGCTGAGCCGGCCCCGGGAGCAGCGCAGCGCTGGGAGCACGGCAATGCCTCCATCTGCTGGAGAAACCATCCCAGCGCCGCTCCAGCCCCAAATTCCAGCCCCACAAACTCCCTGGGCTCCGAGGGGGCTCCCGATTCCACCCCACGACACGAGGGAGGGTGGCTTTGGCTGCCAAAAAAACCAGGAGGCTGCAGCACCCCCCCGGGCTGGGCGAGAGCTGCCGTGGGAGGGAAGAGGAAATTGGGGGTTTTTCTCTCATTTCCTGCTTCAAGATGCGTTTCATGGCGTGGGGAGGTGAAGGGTCGAGGTTACAGCTCCTGCCTGTGCCCGGGGCTGTGGGGGCACGCTGGGAGCCAGGACTGGAATGGTGACACTTCCCCCTTGGTTTGATTCGTTGGAAGAAAAAGGGCAATGTGGCAAAATTGAGACTGAACCCCCTGCTCGTTTTGGGGTTGAGCTGCAGGGTGGAGATGCTGAGAGAGCACCCAGGTGGATCCAGTGCCCCAGGGATCACCAAACCTGCCCTGAGCTGGGCATGGAGCATCCCCATAGCACCCACGGGCTGGTGAACAATGTCATGGGGAAAAAAAGAAAAAAGAAAAGAAAAAAATAAAGACAATTAGAAAACTGCAATTTTCCAGCAGCTGCATTTAAAGATCCTATCTCCCACTGGGAAGAGAAACCAATTTCCTTACAAACCAAAAAGGCTGGAGCTAAGAAAAGCTTCCCTGCATCAGTCCCCCAAATCCAGGAGGAAAAGGACACAGCAGCTCCTGGACCAGAGTCTGCAAATGCCATCAGTGCCATCAGTGCCATCAGTGCCATCAGGGCCGTGTCCTGCAGCTGATTTATCCACCTGGAACAGGCAGCAGAACCCACCAAAGGATTCAGGGATGCTCCAGGGTTTGGAGAATTAAATCAACATTTTGCACAGTCCTGCAGAGGTTGGCAACAGGGAATGACCATCCTTGTAAAGGGCTTGGGTGGCTTTTAAACTTGGCATTTTCCCCTTGCTTGTAATAAGACAAATGAGGAATTTCACAGCTAAAAGGCAGTTCCTGGCTGCCCCTCTTTCCCTGGCCACTTCCCTCCAGCTTGGCAGGATCCACAGGCATGGCAGGGATTCTGTCATTTTATTCCTAACATTCTCTGGTACTTCTTAATGGTCATTTTATTCATTAGGGAAAAAACAGTGATGTTTCTAACAAATTTCTTCCCTGGCAGGGTGGGCAGGCCCTGGCACAGGGTGCCCAGAGCAGCTGTGGCTGCCCCTGGATCCCTGGCAGTGCCCAAGGCCAGGCTGGACAGGACTTGGAGCAGCCTGGGACAGTGGAAGGTGTCCCTGCCATGGCAGGGGTGGCACTGGATGGGCTTTAAGGACTTTTCCAACCCAAACCAGTCTGGGTTTGGGTGCAGTGTGGGGTTCATGGTGCAGCTTGTCCCCTCCCAGAGCCCTGCAGCTCCTCCCTGAGCTGGATCCAAGCGTGACTCAGCCCCACACGGGGTTTTATCACACAGGGTTTTATCACACGGGTTTTTATCAGCTCTCACACGCACCCTCAGCACCCAGAAACGGCCCCAGGCACAGCCACAACCCCCAGCTGGCCTGGAGTGGGTTGGGAAACACAGAAATAAGTCCAGGGGAAGGGAACTGTGGGCTCCTCACGGGGTGGCTGCAGGCTCACAGCACCCACCCAGCCCCAGCCCAGCCCCCCAAAGCCCTGCAGGGGTGCCAGGGTCCCTCTGTCCTGCTTGTGTGCTTGGGTTCAAGCAGTGACATTTTCTTCTTTCTCATGGAAACCCACATCTCCCAAAGGCTGCTCATCCCAACCTCGCTGCTCCCAGGAGAAATCCCTGCAGCTGCCCTAACACAGCACCCACAGCGGCAGCACTGGTGACTGCAAGAGTGAATAGAAGGGAGGAAATACTGAAATATTTGGGGTTTAGAGCGTGTTTAAAAAGTGACTTCACCCTGGAGGGGGCAGACACCAATAGGAGGATTTTTTCCAGCAACTGCATTGTGTCACTTGGTGCTTTTTGAGCACCTGTAAAGCTCTGGGAGACAAAAGAAAAAAAAAATGTTTTGCAAGAGCTGGGTTCTTCTCATGCAATGGCTGCAGGGAATCCTGGCAAAAAGACAGATCACAGATCAAAGAATATTTTGAGTTGGAAGAGAACCATAGGGATCATCAAGTCCAACTCTTAACAGGAATTAAATCCACAACCTCGGTTCATGGAAGAAAATGAAAATATTCCTCCTTGCCAGCCCACCCAGAGTAAGAACCCCGAGGAAGGAGAATTAATTCTGTGATGTGAGGGGGGTTTGTGGGGGCAATCCCCTCCTCAGAGCAGCTGCCACCCTTAAAGCCATCCCTGGAGCCATCCAGGCAGGAGGAGCAGCTCGGGGGACACAAACCCAGGGGTGGCACTGCCGGTGACACGGTGACCACGGCCGGGGCCGGAGCGATGCCGGGGGGCTCCGGGGGCTCCGGGGAGCGAGGCCAAAGCCCGGCTTCCTCCAGCCGAGCCCGGAGCAGGTTTTGAAAGCACATCCTGCCGGGGCCGGGGCGCAGCGCCGTGCGCAGGGCGAGCCCCGAGCGCCATGGGCAGCACCAGGACGGGCTGGGCTGGGCTCCGGGATGTGGAGCTGGAGCCCCCCGGGACCCCCCCGCTGCCAGGGACAGCTCACAGGTAACGAGGGGCTCTGCAGAGGGGGGCAGAGAGCTGCTCGGCACGGCCCCCCCCAGCCCAGCGCTCTGTGCTGGGCGATAACCGGGGGGCACAGGGGGCTGAGTGGGGGCACAGCCTGGGCTGGCTCAGTCACTGCTGTCCCCGGCAGAACGGGGAGGTTCGGACAAAGCCACCGTGGTGTTGGTACCGCTGGTGGCGGCCAAGGGAGAGGCCAGTGCCAGGACAGGGAAGTGAAACCGAGCGGCTCCATCCCTCCTCCTTGGGGTCCCTCTGCTCCCTCCCCATGCCCTGACCCCTGTCCTCACCCTCAGACCTGCCTGGGGGTGTCAAAGGTTTTTCCTGCTCTTGTCCCACACCTCTGCCAGCATCGTGTCCTCCTTGGGGTCACCCAGCAGGGACCACAGGTCACGATCAGCCCCTGTGCACTCATGGCTGTGTCCCAGGCAGGTGGGAACCAGCGCCTGTGGAGCCCCTGGGGCAGCTCCCACCCCCAGGATTTCCCAGTGCGGCCTCTGGAGTCACTGGGCCACCAAACTCCCCGTGTTTCTCCCCAAAACTACCCCGCCAAGGCTCCCCAGGCCACTGCTTCCCCTTTTCCCCGTGCTCTTCCTCCGAGCCGGCCCTGGAGGCAGGGGGAGCCGCGGGGGTGTCGCTGCTGCCCGGCCCGGTGCAGAGCCAGCTCCACACCCCGCAGAGCCCGCCCGGACCCGGCTGCCCCCGGACTGGCCACTCCCATGCCGGACACGCCGGGGGGCTGCCCCCCTCGGCCCCCCAGCTCAGCCCTCATCTACAGCAACGTGGGTGAGTGACGGCCCGACCACACTGTGCCCCTGCCTACCGAGGTGTCATCTCGGACAGTGGCACCAGACCCTCTGCTGTCCCTGTCCTCCCCCCGTGTCACCCCTCTGGCTGCTGTTGGGTGTGGCTTCGGGGCTGGAAATATCCCGGGGGGCAAAGAACAACGGGCTGTGCTCCCATCCCATCCC
>VWYP01017318.1:170429-223760 GCA_013400435.1 Pycnonotus jocosus | reverse complement strand
CCATTATCCCATCCCATCCCATCCCATTATCCCATCCCATCCCATCCCATCCAATCCAATCCCATCCCATTATCCCATCCCATCCCATCCCATCATCTCCTCTGTCCTGTCTGCCCTGTCACGTCTGTCCCTCCCTCCCCAGGAGAGCTGCGGGCCCACCTCGTTCCCCACAAGGCCAGCCGAGGGGAAGGGGCTGGCAGACCCCTCCCTCAGCCCGACCCGGACCCCCTGCCGCCCCCCCTGCCCAAAAAGCAGCTCCAGCGAGCCGAGTCCCTCCCGGAGCCGGGATCATCCCACCGCTGCCATGGCGACCCTGAGCCACGGGCTGGCAGCATCCTCTACAGCACCCCCGCACCCCAACCGCGGCATGGGGAGGGGGCTCCCCCGCGGGACAGACCCTCCTGGGCACCCAAGAAACCCCTGACCAAGTCCCAAAGCCTGGGGGAGCCGCTGGCCCGAGGCGGCCCCCCGAAAGGCCCAGCCCCCAGCCTGAAGGAGCTGACCTTCGGGACAGCGGACGGGGAGCTGGGGCAGCTCCTGGAGAGCCCGGCCGGGGTCTGTGGGGTGGTTTTGGGGTGCCAGGAGGCCTCCCTGGCCCGGCTGTCGGCTCACATGCAGGAGGAGCTGGTGGGGCCCGAGGAGAGGCAGCAGCTGCTGCAGGCAGAGCTGGCAGGGAAGCGCTGGGCAGCGCTCGCTGTCCTGGACCCCCGGCCCTGCTGCCAGAGCGGGGACGCCTGGTACTTCAGGGTGGGCTTCACCTTCGAGCACAGGCAGCTGCAGTTTGCAGCCAAGGTAAGGGGGAATCGGGGTAAAAGCCCTGGGGGGTGCAGGGGGAGCCAGGAGATCCAGGAGCTTTGGCTTTTCCATGCAACACAACACTGGGGCCGCTTCCCCTTTCTGCACCCACTTCTGCATTTGCTGCATGAGAGCTGCTGGCAGGGCCTGGGGGATGAGGGTGACACTTCCCATGTCCCAAGGGACACGTCACAAACGGCCCTGCTGGGGGACATGTCCTGGTACCTCAGGAAGAAGGGCCAGCACATGCAAAGGAGAGGCTGGAGCAGAGCTGGCTGCCCAGGAGAGGAGGGTGAGACCCCAGCCCAGCTGGGGGCTGCACCACCCCTCATGTCCCAGCTCTTGCTCAAAGCCATCCTGGCTCCGTTCCTGGGTTCAGAGGGTGCAGGGGGACCCCAGCACCGTGTGTGGGTCAGAGCAGGGCTGCTGGCCCTGAGCTGGCAGGATGGCCCAGCCCAGGACGAGGCTCTGTCCTTGCACAGCTGGCCCTGTCCTGTGTCCCTGCAGGTCCCCAAGCCGTGCTGCTCCAGCCTGGGGGTGCAGAGCTCCCTGGGGTCACATTGCAGCATCCAGCGCCTGCTCGGCCGCTTCACCGACCGCCTCCCTCGGGAGCTGGTGCTGCCAGGAATCCCTGGAAAACACAGCCAGGGCCCTTCCAGAGAGGAACCAGCCTGTGCTGCTCCCCAGCCCGTCCTGCAGGTGCTCCTTTGTGCCGAGGTTCCCCAGCAGACCCTGGCAGACTTTGTGAAGGGCTCCCACGCTTTGCACAGGACCAGCCCTGGGCACTATGAACGCCTGGGCTGCCTCCTGCTCCTGCAGCTGTGCATGGGGCTGGAGCACCTCAGAGGGCAGAATGTGGCCCAGGGGGACCTCTGCCCTGAGAACCTGCTGCTGGTGGAGTGCCCGTGTCCCTCCCAGAGCCAGCAGGGCCAGAAGGAGTCGCTGGGGCTGTCCCTTCCACGGCTGCTCATCAGCAGCTTCTTCAAGTTGCAAGAGAAGCAGAGACCTCGTTCCAGCAGCCAGGAGCAGGACTGGAGCCAGGGCCTCGCTGCACCCTCCCCTCCAGCAGCAGCTGAGCTGAACGTGGGCAGGCTGATCTATCAGATCTTGCACGTGGACATCTCCCTGGAGAACATTTTGGGCTTTGGAAGCAAAAGGCTTCCCGAGATCCCCTCGCTGTCCATCTACTCTGCAGGGCTGAAGCGTTTGGCCACGCTGCTCCTGCACGGGGATCCCCAGCAGAGGGTGTCCATCGAGCAGGCCAGGGGCATCCTGCAGGTGCTGCTCTGGGGGCCACGCCAGGAGCTCTTTGCCAGGAGCAGGAAGAGCCTGGAGCTGCTCCAGAGCTGGCTGGAGGTCAAGAGGGCTCTGCTGCTCCTGAGGTTTGCAGAGAACTGGGCTGGGGCCAGGGCCAGCCCCGGCCTGGAGGAGTGGCTGTGCTGCCAGTACTTCCAGGGGGTCACTGAACACACCCTTTACCAGGTCACCCAGGTTCTCTATGCTCCCTAAACCAACCTCCAGCTCAGCCTGCCCAAAGGTCTCCTCAAAGCCAAGAGCTCACGAGGGCCTGGCCAAACCTGTCCCTGCCCGTGGCAGGGGAATTGAAACTAAATTATTTTTAGGGTCCTTTCAGCCCAAATCATTCCATGATTCCGTGAAATCCACCAGTTCCTGAGAAATGCAAGCAGGTTCTCCCTGGGAAAGCAAACCTAAACCCACTCCCTCCATAGCCCATGAATGACACAGTTGGGATCAAACTCCCAAACACAGGGTGTGGTTTTATATCCTCAAACAATTTTTGCTTGATATTCTAAGTCTGGTTTATCAGAACATCTGAGGAAAGGCAGCTGGATGGGAGCCCCAAGCACCAATTTAGTGGCTGATAATCCCAAGTAAAGTTTATGGGGTCCAGACATTGCACAAACCCCTCTCAGAGCCTTTTTGCAGCCACCAGGTTTTTGCTGTTTTAAATAACACTCAAAGCCACCCATCACAGCTCACCCTTCTCAGCAAAGGAGAAACAGCAGCTCCTTCAGCCTGTGCTTCCCAGAGACAATTTGTGGCACAGTCACAAATAAAAATGACATTTTAAAGGGAAAAATACAGCTTCAATAAAACCTGGAGTTGAGCCTCTTAAAACACTGGTCCTTTATGTGCTTCTTTGCCAGCATTACACACTCCAGGGATGGATCCAGAGGGAAACACAAACCAAACTGCCCTGCCCAGTGGTGATTACCCAGAACAGTCTCCATGGGCTCTGGTGAACAGCTCAGCTGAGCTCATGGGCACCAAGGCAGGGCTGTGGCATCTGCTCCTTGTGTGAAACACTTGGGGGACCTGGACCCAGTCCCCAAATCCATGTGGATGCCGAGGGATGGTGAAGGTCAGGTCATTTAAATGATCCCTCAGCAATTATTAATCCACTCACAGCCATCTAGACTGGGTATCAGGAAAAATTCCTTCTCTGAAACAGTGATCAGGCATCAGCACATCAGGGCAGTTCTGGAGTCACCAGCCCTGGAAATGTTCAAGCAATGTGTGGAGGTGGCTCTTGGGGACATGGGGCAGTGGTGATGGGGTAATGGTCAGACTCGAGGATCTTGGGAGGTTTTTCCAACCTGGACAGTTCCCTGATTCAGTGATTCCATCAGCTGACAGCAGCAGGGCTGTGCACACAGTGGGACAGAGCCTCTCCATGTCTGCTGTCCCCATGGAGGTGGCAGTGGCTCCTCAGGCCACCAGCAGAGCCTGGGGCATGGCTGGAGTGGGGAGAATTCCTCCTAGGAGTCTGTGAGCTCCAAAAAACCAAGAATGAACCAGAGCTGGGACCCTCTCGAGATGCAGAGAGCAGCTCCGTCCCAGCTCCACGGTTGGTTTGCTCCCACCTGGAGCAGCACCCAAATCCCCCCGTGCAGCCTCCCTGCCCAGGCTGGACCCACCCCATCCACCCTGGCACAGAAATGGGTTCGGGTCTCATTCCAGGCTCTGGGGCCGGCACTGGGTGCCCCGGGAGAGCCCAGCCCTGCAGTCTCTCCTGCAGTATTTGCCGTGGCTACGAGAGGGCAGTAAAGGCCAGGGCACAGCCCCTCATCCCGAGGAGACAAAACCAAACACATTTCCCTGGCTCCTTGCAGGCCCAGCCCGGCAGCTCCAAGGACCCACAGCATCCCCGTTCTGGTTTCTAGCGTGGGTGACCCCCTCCCCTTCTGCCAGGAACATCCAAAGTCAGCAGAACGTCCCATTGGAGGCAGGAGCAGGCACATTCCACACTCCCATCCCCGTGGAGGGCAGAACGTGGCACTGGTACCACACTGCAGAGGAAAACAGGGATGTTTCAGATAACCAGTGCAGCGAATTCAGCCCTGTGCCAGCCTGTTGAGCAGAACAAGGACACCCTCCCCTGGTCATGCCACCACCATGAAAATTCTGGAATATCCTGAGCTGGAAGGGACCCTCAGGGATCATCAGTCCCTGCACAGACACCCCAATAATCCCACCCTGAGCAGCCCTGAGAGCGTTGTCCAAACGCTCCTGGAGCTCTGGCAGCCTCAGGGCTGGGACCATTCCCTGGGGAGCCTGGGCAGTGCCCCAGCAGCCTCGGGGGAAGAACCTTTCCCTGAGCTCCATCCCAAACCTGCCCCAGCTCAGCTTCGTGCAGTTTCCCAGCATCCTGTCACTGACCTTCCTAAAATCCCTCCAGGATGAGCACAATTATAGGGCCACGAGAAAATTGGGAAGAGCCAATTAAAGAGCCCCCACTTTGCACCACAGCACTGCTCACACTTCCCCAGGTTACTCTGTGCTGCATCTCCAACGAGTTTCAGGGAATATTTCAGTGTATTCCACGGGATCCCAGCACTCCTGAGCCCAGGGATGGGCTGTGGGGGAAACTTGAGGCCCTCACTCACACATTTCACAGCACTCAGCTCCTCCCAGGGCCCCACTCAGAGACTTCTACTGACACCCAGCAGAACCTGGTGAAATAAACCCATCCCAGGGAGTCCCAGCTCCAAGGTTTTATAGAGAAAAGATTCATCAGCTCCAACAGTGCCAAAACAAGCCCTCAAGTACTGAAAAAAAAAAAGGAAATATCACACTTTAAAGCTCAGCCTCTCTAGAGACAAATTTATTTGTTGTAACTCCAGTTCAAGGTTTGTTAATTCCAGCATCACCAGGAGCCTTTTCCCCTTCTGCTCACCATCCTGAACACCCAGGGGTGTCCGTGGACCCTGAGCACAGCCCCCTCCTCACCCTTCAACCACAACCTGCCCCCCCCAGCCTGTGACCCCACTGAGCTGCAGCAGTGCCACAACCCTTCCCAGCACACAGCCAGGACCCCTGGAGTCCCCCTGCACACACTGGAAAGGCTGCACTAAGGGAACACTAAAATTCCAGGTATTTAAGTTGCATATTTGGTATTTAAAGCAGCCATGGGCTGAGCTGATCACGTTCCACTTGAGACTTCCCAAGCAAATCACACCCTGGATATCCTACAGAACACTGGCAGAGCAGGGGAGGACTGCTCCTAATTACCACACCTGCTAATTGTTCACTTAAAGTAGACTTTTCCAGGATTGCTGGATAATTCCAAGCCCTGCCAAAGCATATCCATGAATTCCAGTGAAGCAAAGAACGAGCAAAGCCTTTCCACACCTGCAACTTTAATGGTTGGGGCAGTTCCAGAGCCACCTCTTGAAGAGTGCAAGTCTTTAAACAGCTTAAAACCAGCAATAAAAAGTAAAATATAAATTTTTATTTAGAATTAAAGCAAATACTTCAGTATCACAAACACAATATTAAACTTCAAGAAATATACTGCTAAATTTGGAGGGAGCATTTATTTTTGCACAACCACGACATGCGCACAAAATCCAGAGAAAGATGTGGAGTCTGAAATTTTCAACATCTCACCACCAAAGCAGCTGGGTCACACAAGGTTTCGTACAAGAGTTAAGATAGACTGGAATAAGATGTTGACAAAATTTCTACAGAATCATCTTTATAGACAACAAGAAAGCTCTAAAGAGGCAAACATTGCAATCTAGTCTTCTTCTGCTGAGTCTCTCTCAAACGTGTAGGCCATGAAGCAAGCATCTGGTCTCTTGGGGACAAGGGGATGCCCTGGTCTCACAATCTCAAAGCCCAAAAAGCTGAAAGTACGGAGCAGTGCAGCTAGAAAATAAAGCAGGAGACAGGTTTCACCCATAGGTTAGTGAAAAAAAAAAATCCAAACCCTTGGATTTTCACCAAAAGGCATTTTGTGTGTCTGGAGGTGCAGGGAACACCCACCTCTGTCATCTCTGTTCTTGTGGAAACAGATGAACACGTGTTCAACTCGGAGCTGTTCTTCAGCAAACTCGAGAAGAACTGCAAAACTGCAAGAGAAACACCAGAGCTTCAGTGCCCACGGAACAGGGAATGTCCTGGGATGGGAGGGACCCCAGGGACCATCCAGTCCAACCCCTGGCCCTGCACAGGCACCCCAACAATCCCACCCTGAGCACTGTCCACTCTCCTGGAGCTCTGGCAGCAAGTGCTTCTTCAGACAGAGTTTAGCAAGGCCCTGAGAGCCAATCCACACTGGAATTCCTGAGGAAGAGGCAGAGGTTGGAGCCTCACACCACCAGACCCCTGAACTCCAGGCAGAACTCAAAGGCAGGACTCTTCAGTGGCACAGAAAATGTGTTTGTGACACAGCTGAAGGAGCTGCAGGGGCAGACTCAAAGCAGCCTGAAATCTCAGACTTTGGGCTGGTTCTGCCTGCAGCCCTGAAACCAGGCTCTCAAGAGAGCTTCAAGTATCAAAATGAAAATTAAGCTTTCAAAATACAAAGAGCAAAGTGTTCTCCCACCCCACTGAGAGGCCTGGTGTGAACCCACAGCCAAGTTTTCCCTGGCCCACCTGTCCTTGCTCCCCTCAGGCAGAGCACCACTGGGAATTTCAATGTAGAGGTTGTTGTTGTTCAGCACTGCTCTCCAACTGATGTGTTTGGCATCTGTAAGCCTTGACTGGACATTGAGAATTCTTGTCCTGTTGTTAGGTGTTAGTTCTTCTGTGACATTCAGCCGATTATCCTGCAGCAGGAGGAAGGGCAGAGTTATTTTTCCATCCATTTTTGGAGGAGGGATTGAGGCAGGGAATGCTGTCAAGCTCACTATGAGCTGTCTGCTCCTCATACTCACCGAATAAAATAAATTAGCTGAAAGATTGTGATCCCTCTGACTATTCCCTCGCCCACCTGGGATCTTCAGGGGTGGGTGAGGGACATCAGGAGCACCACCGAGGCCCCGGACCCAGGTTACTACAGCAATTGAAGGGAACCCTGGAACTGCAAAGGGAGCATGGTTAGACAGGCAGGAAGGCTTGGACAAAACCCTGGGACTTCCAGGATTTAAATAATGTTAAAAAAACCCAGACCTAGGTCAAAGGACTCCTCCCACTGCAAGTGGGAAGACAAAGGAAGCTCCACAGCAGGGGCAGGGACAGTGCCCAGGGAAGCTGCCACTGCAGCATTTTGAGTGCAGACTCACTTGGAGATGAAAAATACCCTGGCTGAGTGAGGCAGGTGTGTTTCTGTGCCAGGGCAGGCCTGATGTGACCTCATGAGAAGAACCTTTCTGCAGCAATGTGCTGTTTTCTGCCCTCCTCGTTGTCAGGCAGCACAAACTCCCAGCCCAGCAAGGCAGGGATCACTTTTCCCTGGGATTTTCACCACCAGACCAGACCTTCCCAGCTCGAGGCCAGGCAATTCCAGGGAATCATCTCCACCTCCAGTGTTTTCAGCTTGAGCTGACACCACACCTGAATCTCTGCAAAACCTCCGAAAACACCTCCAAACCTCTTCCCACTGAACTCCTCAGATCGACTGCGCAGCGCTCAGCACTTGAGGAGAAAAACGCTGTATTTTTTGAAGCTGTGAGGAATATTTTTAAGTTTCTCCCCATCCTTTTCAAGGCTGTTTCACTCCTCCCGTGGCAGAGCAGCGCTGGCCCCTCCCTCTGCACCATCCTTCACCCGCAGGCTCCACTCTTGAGTTGCGTCATCTCAGCAGATGCAGCAATCGAGGCCCTTGGGGGAATTTTCACAATCGTCCTGTCTCCGGGTGCCAGCAGCAGCCACTGCAGCCATTTGCAAATCCGAATAAACAGCTACAAAATAATCCACCATTTTGCACGCTTCGCACTCGAGTCGCGGGGTTTGGATTGGTTCGGGGTTTGTTTTTTGTTTTATTTTTTTTTATTATTATTTTTTTTTTTTAATGAGCTTGAAACTTGTGATGAATAATCCGTATTAGAAAGGCTGGAAATGGGCAGAGAAGGTTAAATATTATGTGCTGGGAGGTAAATTATATTTGTATTTTAACGTGAAGCAAGCGCGACAATCGCGAAGTTTTATTGAAAACACAAAATCTGCGCTAATTGAACGCGTTATTTTAATTAAATAACTCTCCAATCCACTATTTTAAGCTCTTTGAAAGAGACGTTTTTCCTTAGCACCAACACTATTTATTTTTATCTGAGGATTACTGTAAACAACACATTTCTAATTTCCCTTACAAATAAACCTTTAAAAACCTTTCCCAAAGGTGCGCTTTGGCGATCTTTAACAGTTTCACTTTCTGCCCCAAAAAGGTGGCGCAGAGGAAGGTTTGGACCATGAATATATTTTAGTGATGTTTACGTGCACTTAGGGAGAAAAAACGCATCTTTAACCCGCAGTTAAATATAAAAACGGTTTAAAAGCTCCTTCCACAGTCCACACACGAGGTGGAAAGGGCAGATTGATATCCTGAGCATCCACCGCTCCACACCAGCCACCTTAATTCAGGTATTTTCTTTCTTCCCAGCACCTGTGGGGGGTGTTTAATCTCTCGGTTGAGTTTTTAACCAACAGCTCTCGTAACACTCTTACCCTCGATTAGTTTTGCGGAGTATCCACGGTTACATAAGGGGATAACACCCTTCAATCCTTCGATATGTTTGCCTAATCGTTGTTTTCCCCCTGAGCCCCCCCCCAGCACGGTTCCTACCCCAGCCCTGCCCGGAGCCTCTCCCAGCCCGGGGGTGCCCTCGGGGATCCCTCCCAAGGCTGGGACAGCGCTGGGGCCTCAAAGTCACCTCTTTTTTTTGTGGTTTTTCCACCCTCCCCTACCGCCTCTCACCGCGCGGCGGGGGCCAGGCCGCCCCTCCCCCGCTGGCCACGCAGCGTCCCCCGCCCCTCTCCGGCCACCAGGGAGGCGACAGCGAGGATGAGGAAGAGGAAGGAGGCAGCGAGCGCCCAGCGGTGCCAGGCTGAGGGAGGCCGCGGCGCCTCACCTGCTCTGTCCGGTACTGAGGCTCAGCACAGCGGGCATGATGGTGCTTTTATTCCCCTCTTTCTCTCTAGCGAAGCAGTGGCTGTTGAGTATCCGTTGCAGGGAGGATTTCACCATCCGGCCGCTCTGGTCCGAACCCCGAAACCCTCCGCCGCCTCCTCCCCCACTCCCCAGGCGCTGCTACACAAAATGGCACCGTGGCCGCAGTACCTCCTTATATACCCTCTCTCTGCCACGCCCCCTAGGTGACCGCGCCCCTCAGCGCGTGCCACGCCCTTCACGGAGAGAAGGCTTCTATTGAACAGTTCATGTGTCTATTAATCTATCTCGCTGTCTATTGGCTGAACCCAGAGCGGGGGGCGGGACATCGGCTGGGGATGCTGCACGGGAGGTGGAGAGTAGCTGCGCGTGATTGGCTGCGCGCGCCGCGGGTGGGCGGGGCCTGGCGGGGCATCGGCCGACGGGCGCCCCTCAACCCCTCACTGCCCTCGGAGCCGCCGGTTCGAGTCCCGCGCCCGCGCCCCGCCCGGCTGAGGTAACCGGGGGGGCCGGGGGAGGAGCGGGGTGTGAGGGAGCACGGGGAGGGAGAGACGTGAAGAGTCGTGGAAAGAGATGGAAAAACACGGACAGACCCGTACGGTGCTGCCCTGGGGTTGGAAGCAGCGGAGGGGCGGCAGCAGGACCCCCTGTGAGACGCCCGAGGGCATTGTCACCCTCAGAACTTTGCACAAAGCTCAGTGCTGAAGGAAACTTTTAATTAAAAACTATTAATAAATCCCCTACAAGTAGTGGGGAGGGTCCCTGAAAGGTCGGGCTGGGGTTATGACCTGATTTTGTGGGGAGTGATTGGGCTGATCCCCTTTGGCCTGGCTGTGGTTTATGGATTTAGAAGAGAATAGGGATGGGGAATAGTTGGTTTGTGGATCTAGAATGGAATAAGGATGGAAAATAGTTGGGTTATGGATTTATAAGGGAATAGGGATGGGGAATAGTTAGTTCATGGGTTTATAGTGGAAAAGGGATAAGGAAGGGATGGTTTCTGGATTAATGGGGAATAGGGATGGGGAATGGTTGGTTCATAGATTTACAGCAAAATAGGGATGGGGAAAGGTTGGTTCATAGATTTACAGTGAAATAGGGATGAGGAAGGGTTGGTTTATGGATTTATAAGGGAGTAGAAATGGGAAATTGATGATTTATAGGGGAATGGGGATGGGGAACAGTTGGATCATGGATTTATAGAGGAATAGTGGTGAGGAATGATTGGTTTGTGGATTTATAGAGGAATAGGAATGGGGAACCATTGGTTTGTGGATTTGTAGAGAAATAGGGATGGGGAGCAGTTTGCTTATGGATCAATAGGGGAGTCAGGGTGGGGAATGGTTGACAGTGATGATCTTTTAGGCTAAAAAGGTTAAAAGCATTTCTGCTGTGCCTTCATGAAGAAGTGGGTAAGTCTTGGTTGATTACACAGCAGAAGTTGGGCTCACCCCTATAACAGCCAACCCATGCCCTCTGCTTTCCATCTCCTGCCAGGGGCTTGGAAATCCGAGGCTTGGGGATGTGGTTGGGTCTTTCTGCAGTCCCACAACAAGAACAGTCCAGAGGAAAGGATGGGAATTTGGAAACAGGACACCCCCACTGCTCTTCTGGATGGGATTGATAGAAACACAGCTTCATCCCTTGGGGGTGAGGGTCAGCCTTCAAAATCCATCTTAAAGCAGCAAATGTGCACAAAAAGCTAAATAGGTCGTCATTCCCATGGGTTTGGGAATTGGATCTTTGGCTGAGCCATTTCTGACAATTTCAGCCTGAAAACCAAGGCAGAGGCACGTCCTGAGCAGTGGATTTTATCCTGTATGGAGAGCTCAAAATATTGATATATGTGATGGTGTTTGCAGGCAGGGATGCCTTGTAAGTCAAGTGGGAAAAGGTGTTTACAGAACCAAAGAAAACTGCTAAAGATACATTGTCATGGTTTTTAAAAATCGTGGTTTTCCATTAAAAAATTTGTAGTTGGCTGCATTTCTTTTTTTCTTCATCAACTCAGGCCCCAACACACCTGTTTTATTGCCTGCAGCTACCAGAGGTGCATTTGGCCACTTTTTAGGGGCTTTTATTACTACCTTGTTTTTATTTGCTTGAAAATAAATGATGATGATGCAGGAGCTGTGAGCACAATGGATTGATCGGCTCCACTTTGCAGAGGGATCATTGTCTAAATCTCCACCCACCTTTTGTGTCCCGAAGCTGCTGGGATAAGCGGGGATGGAACAAAGTGTCGTCGCCAAAATAAAGCAGTGTCTGCTCTCCTGCAGCTCAGAGGAGAAGCCTGGCCTGGCCAGCAGCCAGGGAAGAATCTGGGAGTCCTGGAAAGTGAAAGGGATGAGAGGAAAGGTCCTTTTCCTGCTGCAAGCATCTGCCCTTAGCTCCCAGAACACGACATAAACGGAGCTTGTGCTCACCTCGCTCTCCAGATCTGGGTGCTGATTTATGGAGGGGAAACTCTTCTGTTTAATGCATTACCCAGAGTCCAGCCTGAAACAATGGGATAGCTGCAATTCCGGAATATCCGGACCACACCGAGCACATCAGAGGAGATTTGGCAATTCCTGGTTTGTGTGTTGTGTTAGGAAGGTTTTCCTGCTGGGAGTGGAGGTGTCAGGGGGTGGAAGGGCCACATTAGCACTCGGTGATAGATTTCATTATTTCCAATAATGGCATTTATTATTCCTGTAGTAATCCGGCTGTAATTCCTTATAATGGCTCTGTGTGAGGGGAATCAGCGCTGCAGCTGTTTCCTCTTCCCTGTGAACTGGGAACAGCTTTGCCCTTTGAATCCCTGTCACCTCCATGGTCCATCACTCCATTTCACAGCTGAGTGCCTGGAGAGCTCTGGGAGCTCTGGGCTCTGCAAAAGCCCAACCAACCTGTACTGGGTTTGTGTTAAACACCACAGGGGATTAGTTCCAGCTGCAGTTTTGCTGAGATAGCCCGACTTCCACTTTAGCAGGGACAGTGATTCATAAATCCTCACACAGAAGCCTCTGACTCACAATTTGGGGATTACGGCTGAGGCAGTTGGAGATGTTGCCATCCCCAGCTGGTTTTTCACCCCTGGTTTGCCATGATTGCCCTTCTTGTGACAGAATAACTCTGTAGCAGGGTTGTTGTTCCAGCTGCATTCCCAGTTTGGCATCGTAGTCCCTGGAATTATCTAATGCAGGGGGCAGTGAACCCTGACAGTGTGAGCAGCCCAGCTCTGCTGTGGCACAGCAGCTTTCAACACCCAGGGAAGAGTCACAGAATCCCAGAAGATCCTGAGCTGGATCCCACAGGGATCATCAGTGCAGCCCCTGTCCCTGCACAGACACCCCAACAATCCCACCCTGAGCAGCCCTGAGAGCGTTGTCCAAACGCTCCTGGAGCTCTGGCAGCCTTGGGGCTGGGACCATTCCCTGGGGAGCCTGGGCAGTGCCCCAGCAGCCTCGGGGGGAAGAACCTTTCCCTGAGCTCCAGCCCAAGCCCTGACACAGCTCCAGCCCTTCCTGGGCTCCTGTCCCTGTCCCAGAGCAGAGCTCAGCCCCTGCCCCTCTGCCTCCCCTCAGGAGGAGCTGCAGCTCCCGAGGAGCCTCCCCTCAGTCTCCTCTGCTCCAGCTGAACGAGCCAAGTGCCCTCAGCCTCTCCTCAGACCCTTCCCCAGCTCCGTGTCCCTCCTCTGGACACTTTCCACCAGCTTTGGATCTTTCTTTATTTCTTTATTGCATTGCATTTTTACAACCATTGCAAACAGAGAATCTCATCCATCACATTCATGCCAAATCCTGTGCAGGTCTCCTCAAACACACAAAGTCCTCCTCATTCCAGCTACCACAGCCTTCCCCTCTCCAACAACTGCATTTCCAAGGACCCTCCCAGCCCCACAGCCAGGAGCTGGTGTCAGTTCCCAGCTGTGGAGGGAGCCCCCCAGAGAGCCCCCAGCAGGTCCCAGTTGCTCTGTGCTTTTACTCCAAGGAGGTCACAGCAACTGGGCTGCCTGAAACCTCCTGGGAAAGAATCTTGTACAGCCTGAGTTACTCAATAACCAGAGCAGTTAATGAGAAAAGGACAGAAGCATCAACTAACCAATCTCTGTTAGGGATCCAAGTTGAAATTGTTGCAAACTCAGAAAAGCCAAGGAGTTGATTTCCCCAGATTTTCCTTTCTTACCTTGTTTCCTTCTGCTTTTTACTCTCTTTTCACAAAAGAGGCCTCAAACAGAAGTTAAAATCACCAGTCAGTGATTCTTTGTCAAGCTTCAATGGGTTTTACTTTCTGAAATAGTCTGGAAGAAGAGTTTATGGTGGCACAGGAATAAAACCAGATTGAAAACTGTTGTGAACATATTAGAGCAAGAAATGGCTGTGGGATAAGTAACTGTCTTCCCTGTTCCCTGTGTTTTCAGGTGTGCAAGATCAGATAACACAAGATCGGTGCTTAGAAAGATGTTCAGGAGCTGAAACATTCATAAATCTCCTACAGTTCTGAAATCCTACACGTTGAAACCATAGCTCTGTAACATCATTTATTCCGAGAAGGAAAGATAAACCCTTCTGTCATTTAGGTGATTAAAGCAGGATTAAATCACACAGCTGCAAAAACTGCTGCTTCTGCCTGGTTTTCTGCCACTGGTGGAGCTGAGGCTGCTCCTGCATCCGTCTTCTAGAGGAGCAACAAAGCTCCAGGGAAGGGGAATGGGACAAAAATCCTTTTTGACAAGTAGCAGAAAGCCCTGTGTGTTTTGTGCTTTGCTGCATCACGCTCTCAGGGCTCTCCTGGAACGTGGAAATGGATGTTTGTGGCATTTAGCAGCATCAGGGGAATTCATCCTGCTCCAATTTGCTGACGAGGGAAGAACAACAGAGAGAAAAACAGGAGCTCCCTTCCAAAGCATGTGCACTCCATGCATAGCATTGCCCATTCAGTACCTCCCCAAAAATGGGAATAAAATATATTAATTTATGAATTTATTGAAGCAGGATCTGATTGCCTTTGCTCTCTATTCCACTGCTTGTACTTGCAGTTTTGAGAGGTGTCTAGAGATGCAGTCAAGCACCAAAACAGGACAGAAGCTGAGGCAGAGGTGTCCATCAGGACATGTTTTCATAGAAACCATTGTCTGTGATGACTTCACTTGTAATTTAGCTGATTTTAGTCATGGAATAATTTAAATGTTCCTGTTGGTCAGCTCTCTGTGTAGACAAAGGACAGCAAAAGCTTGTGAGGCTTTATCAAAACACTGGACAGTGTTATTTCTAAACTTATCAGACCTCTATTTTATAAGTCTTATTAAAAATGGCTCTTAAAAAAAACCCTCTCCTTCCTTAGTACTTCTGGTTCATCTCCTCACAGGTAACAGTTAAGTACCAGTTATCTAATTTTAAATACTCCCCCACTAAATCACTCTTTAGTGTGTCAGAATCTATTCTGATCTTTGTGGGACAAGTAATTAGAACACCTTTTCTAGCTGGAAAACTCTCCTCATTTTCATTGTCATGCCTGTGAGAATGATTTCATTTGAAGGTCAGGTTTTCTGCAGACCCACTTGTGCTGGAAGGAGACTCTGCCAAATGAAGCCAGAATTTTTAGGTGTTTACCAGCACAGGGAAGAATTTATTTTTCCAAGATCTTTGTGAGATACTGAACTAGAAGAAAACAGACATCAGGCCAACAAAAAAAGTCTGTACTCTCACTAAAAAAAAAAACAACCTTTGGAGCTCTGTTTTTCCACTTCAAAACAGCTGGCACGGAGAGGGATTGAATGCAGATGAGGTAATTTAAAATGCTGTAAATTCTCATTTATCTGAATTAGGGGTGGAATCCAACATCACCTGGACACTTGGGAAAGGCTGAGTTCTTTTTGAGTTTGCAGGATCAAACTGAGCAGTTTTCACATAAAAATAACGTGGGGTCAGGGGAGGGAGGTTGAGTGGGAAGAGGAAATCAGCTGGAAAGGGGCTTGGCCAAGAGCAGGAGCCACAAGGAACACTCAGAGGGTGGCACCTGATGATTGCTGGGAAGGAAATGTGCGGGGGCACTTTGCTATTGTGGGTCTGTAATTTAGGGATAATGTTCCACAACACTGATTCCTGTATTGATTTTTCTCTGGCTGTTGCTGCCAGTTATGGGCAAATGGCCCCGAGAAATTTGGAGGTGGTTGCAACACAATCAAGTGAAAGACGTTTCAACAGCCTCCCTTCCCCACCCCATTTTCTGTTTCGTTTCTGCTGGGCCAGAGGCAGCTCAGCTCCAATTCCTCTCCCGAGTTACCCAGAGGTGATGGAGCTCTGGTTCTTGCTGACGAGTCACAGAGGAGAATTCATTTGTGGAGGGGAAGAAGCCCTGTCCCTCCTGTTGGCATGGAGAGGGCAGTGGGGTCCTGAGCAAACCCTTTGCAAAGCCCTCCACAATCAATCCCATCATGATCAGCATTTCAGGCTCCCTGGAATTCCTCCATGAACATTTTCCTTCCCCTCCCTTGCTTGCTGGAGCCTTTGTGTGGTGGATTTAGGGGGTTATTTTTTGTTTCCATTTTCCCCCGCCAGAATCCATCACTCTCCGAGATTTCCCTGCAGGACAATCCCCCTGCCCAGCTGGGAAGGGGAATGGGACAGCCCAGCTTGTTTTCCTCCAGTTCCTCTTGTGCTTGGATCACCAGCCTCAGGGATGAGGAACTGCAGGATGCAGCCCTGCTTTTGTAACCCCTAATTTCGTTTGGAAATGTTATCCAAACAAACAGCTGCCAGCAGGATGAGCGTTAAGACCTGTGCAGAGGCTGCTCTGTCAGAGACGAGCTCCGAGTGAGCTTTGCCTGCTGAAACGTTTCACCCGGCAGCTCATTAACATGGAGATACTCAAAGGAGACTTTCCCCCCCGACTAGATCCTGCCCGTGATAAGAGCATTAACGAGCATATTTTCCCATAAATAAAATGAGCAAGCCTGGAGGGCAGGGAAGGTTATTTTGCCTTTGGAATCAGTTCTATCCCACGCTCACCCCTTGGAGACTTGGGGCTGAGGGAACCAGTTCACCCTGAGAGCGAGCCAGAGACCAACAGGCAAAGGGGGATTTCTTCCAGCTCTGTGTGCTCCACGCTGCTTTATTTGGGGGATAATCCACGTGGATTCTGGCATTGGTCAGAACTCTCTGTGCTCAGGGCCAGGACAGCCCTTGGGGTGCTGCAGGAGGGACAGGAAGGTCCAACTTTGGTATAAAGTTTCTTTTGCCAGGCTGTTTTTTGAGCTGCAGGAGGGCCAGGAAGGTGCAGCCTGGGGAAAGCTGCTTTGGCCAGGCTGTTTTTTGAGCTGCAGGCGGCCTCGTGCTCTCTGCATCCGTGTCTGAACCAATATTTACTCAGGGCTCTGTGTACTGGGATTGTCAGCAATCCCTGCAGTGAGAGCAGGGCTGGAGCCAGCATCAGCCCGGCTTAACAGCTTCCCTTGTTTACATCTTTTTGAAAAATACTCCTGACTTCCAGGCTGGGGAGAGGTAGCAGCGTGACAGCTCTGGTGAGCATGGCCTTCCCTTCCCACCCCAAAGCCTCTGCAGCCAAAAATCTCCTCTGGAAGTGGGTGGGCAGCAGACCCTCAGCCTGGGCAGGCCTTGGCATCTACCCAGGAAGTGACAAACCTGCTCTGGAAGTGACAAACCTGCTCTGGAAGTGACAAACCAAAGTCCAAAGACTTGGTGCTCCCTAAGGGACTGGCAGCAAAGGAGCCCTCAGGCTGCCACCAGGAGTGGAGGCTTTAAAATGAAGGCAGCTCTAGTTCAGTGCCAGAATTTTCCAGTTTTCCCAAAGGGTTTTATTTATGAAGCTGTTCTAGGTACAGATTAACTTCCCCTGCCTCCTGTTGGTCATTAACTCTGGGAGAAGCTGAGGTTTGAAGGGTTCATTGCTCAGGGAAAGGGGTGAGCACTGCACTGTTTCACAGCCACGCTCCTGTGGTGCCTGTCCTGATGTTTCCAGAGAAACCAGACTTTAGGGAGCTGTTTATTCCCGTGTGTCCTGCTGTGTGTGTCACACACAGACACCCTGACTCCTCTTTGGGAGGACAAAACCCCACTTCCAACACAGCTGAGCATGAGTCCCGAGCTCTTAATGAGACCAGCAGATTTCCTGAGGTGCTGGAAGATAAAAGAGGTGGCATAAGGAAGGTAAAGACCCTTGAAATTACTGCTCAGGCTTGGAGCTGTGACCTACTTAGTTTGATTTCTTGCACACAGTGACTTTTGGCAGCTCCTTCAGGTGATGAGCTGAAAACCTCCAGCCTCAGAGGTGTGTGGAAGACTGGGAACGGCTGTGACTACTGGGAATGGCTGTGACTACTGAAAATAGACTGGACAGGAGCTGAGATTTAGTGCTGAAATCTGTTTTCTGGGGTATTTAGCACCTTTCTGATTCCTCTATAAATATTTGTCTGTTCTTGGCTCAGAGTTTCCCCGTTGGATTGTCCAGTGAGTAAATGCTTTCAGATTTCCGTGGTGCTCTGCCTTCCTGCTGCTTCCCTGGACTTTTGTCCTACAGCACTTTCGTTTCTCAGCTCCCAGTTCCTCCTTCCTCTTGACGTTCCCGTGTTTGTTTGGCTTCACACACAGCCACGTCCTGTGTCCAGGATCATGAACTGGGCACTCTCAGTGCATCTTCAGCCTCTTGGGCTCATTAGGGAGGAAAATGTCACCAGGAATCCTTGAAGGAGCAGGATGTGACAGGAAGCAATGGGAGCCAGCAGATCAGTCCTTAGCAGCTCTGCTGACCCCAGGCTCGTGGTTAACATTAAACCTGATCCCTGCAGGGCGGATCCCACAGCATCCCTGGGCCCGCGGGTGTTCCTGAGCCGGGGAGCCCCAGGTCTGTGGTTTGTGTGTTTAGGCTCCCCCCGAGACCCCCTTTGGAGCTGGAATTCCAGCAGGAGCTGCCCCGTGTCCCTGGGGATTGGGAAGATGAGGGTGGGAGAAGGCAGAGCTGAGGTGGGAGCTGATCTCACCCTGCTGCTCCCTCCCTTCTCTGTGGAAATGGACTGGGGGGAGTTCAGGTCGCTTTGACAAATCTCCTTGGTAAATAATGTTCCAAAAAAAGTGTTCCTTTTAACCTAAATTGTCTGTCCTAATCCTATCTCAACTCTCTTTTTTTTTTTTTTTTTTTCCGTTTTTTTTGTTGCCTTTAAAAGTCTGGGAGATCACTTTGGAAGTGATAAGCATGTTTAATTCTCTTTTCTATCATATTTGGCTTATTTTCCCATGGTTTCCCTGCTGTTTGGCATTGTCAGGTTTATGTTCTGGAATTTTAGGATGTTAACTGTGATCAGGAATATTCCTACTGGAGGCAACTGGATACTTTCCCCCTTGTTATGGAGGTGACTGCAGGATATCAGTTTACAGAAAACTGGATTTATTTTATATTCTCAGGGTGGTGGTGATGGACAGGAGCCACCCCTGTCATTGTCACACAACCCAATGGCACCACAACTCTGGTTATTTGTATCATTGCTCTCAGTGTCCCCGGGACTTAGAAAACTCTGAATTTTAACAACAAGCCTTTCTTAAGGCTTCCATGCCAAGCAATGCAAATAAAGTTAATTAACATGATTAAGCCTTTGTCATTCTGGTGCAAACTGTGACACCAAGGCTGGGACCAGGGTGTTCCAGCTGCTTCAGGAATGGTGTTTCCAGGTCACTGTGGGATGTGGAGGGTCCTTGGGGTCCCTGCTGGCAGCCAGCAGCAGTTCTGTGTCCAGCTTGGGACAGAGGGGATCAGAGGAGCCCCTTTCGTGTCACAGCTGATGTTGGTTTCCATTATAGGACAAATAACCCAGGATCCTGCCCTAAAAAAAGGAAAGTTTTTTCAGGAACCTTTCCTGACAAACCTGTCAGAAAACTCTTCAGAGAGAGGGAGGCCAACATTTCCCTACAGAATCCTTTCCAATACTTTGCTGTGTTTACTGCTACAAAGTATTTGGGATTTTCCCCAAAAATGCTGCTGATCATCCCTCACTTCCCACGGGCAGGGACAGTTTCTCTCCAGTCTGCCCTCACTGGATTCAGCCAGGACACATCCAAAATCTTCTCCTTCATCCAAAATACTAGTTCCAATGAGGCCTTTTTTCCATGACTTTTTTTTTTCCCTTGACCTCCAGGTATAACAGCTCTGACGCATTGGGAAGAGTTGGGATTTGGGAAAACAAGCTGTCCTTCATTTTCCTTGGAAATCAGCTATTGTTGCAGCTCTCCCAGATCCCTGCTCATTAGGATGTTTTGAAAAGCTCCCATTCCCAGAACATTCCCAATCTTTGGATTGAATTTTCATCTGAGAAGGTTTCAAGAGCTCTTGGTGCAGCTTTATGGGGACATTGAGCATTCTCTACCTGCAAGGTTTGGCTTCCCAGTTTGGAGAGCTGGATGTGGGATGTGTTTGCTGTTGGAGGGCAGGGAGGAACCTTCTGAGCCCAATCCTGCTGTCCACCTGTGGTCCAAGGGTTCACAGAGGCACAGAGCTCCCCCTTCAGCCCCCAGCGTGTCCCTTCCACAAGCTGGGAGCTCTCAGAGTTACAGAGCTCCTTTTTCGTTCCAGTTATATTTATTTTAGCCAATTTTTATCCCCAGTTGGTTTCATGCCAGCATTGTCTTTATGCTTAAATTGGCATCTTGGCTCTCTCTTGGTGCTTTTGTGTGTAGCAATCCAACCCTTTTGTTTTGGTAGGCAAAGCAAACTGAGACTTTCCTCTGTAAATCTTCCTTTCTCCTTTCCCTGCTTCTTGTCAAGGAAGCCTCTCAGCCATCCAGAGTCATTCCCACACAAGTTATTTACAGAAAGCATCTCTCCACGACCACCTAAGTGCCATCACCTCTTAGGTAAAACCCAAGTGTTTCTAAATTCATTTGCTGGATGTTGGAAGAGGAGCTAAAAAAGCACAAACACCCAAGCAGAACAAGGAGGGAAGAGTTTGGCACATCTACATGGTGGGGTTATGATTTGACAAGGATCACAGAATCAGGGAATCATGGAATGCTTTGGGTTAGGAGGGACCTTAAAGCCCATCCAGCTCCACCCTGCCATGGCAGGGACACCTTCCACCATCCCAGGCTGCTCCAAGCCCTGTCCAACCTGGCCTTGGGCACTGCCAGGGATCCAGGGGCAGCCACAGCTGCTCTGGGCACCCTGTGCCAGGGCCTGCCCACCCTCACAGCCAACAATTCCTTCCCAATCTCCCATCTAAATGTTGCTGCTGGATCCTCACATGGATCCTGTGATCCCTGGGGGTCTCTGCTTTGATGTTGTGCTGGAAGCTGCCTCCAGTGGTCTGGGAAAGGGATCCAAACCAGCCCTGGCTGAGCCCCAGACTCAGGAGGATGGAGGTGGAAGGAGTTTGGCAAAACCTCGCTCTGCACCACAAAAATGTCTCTTAGAGATCTCCCAGCAGGAGTCTGGGTCTGTTTAGCTCCTGTGTGCTGATCTTTGATAGGGAACTAAGAATTATTGTGGGCATTTTTTTTGTGGAAACCAGGTGCTTTTCATATTTCTTCACAGCCAGAGCTAAGGGTCCTCTTGCCACAGTTCCCACAAGACCAGAGGTGTTGTCCTTTCAGTCCTGAGTGCTCCCAGGGGGTTTGACAGGCACACCCCAGGGAAGAGGAGCCAAAAGGGGCTCAGAAATGATGCTGTGACTTAATGTGCATGAGCAGCAAAACTGCCAGACCAAAACGTGCCTCCTGCTGTCCTGCAGGCCCCAGAGATGGATATTCCAAAGTTCTTTTCATTTCAAAAGTCTGAAGCTCTTATTTGGGGCAGGTCTGGGCTATAAAAGTTGATCTTTTCACAGGTTTGACACATGGGGAGGGGATTTCTGAGGGCCCAGACCTCGTCCTGTTCCTCCTGAGGGGACTGGGGGTGATGCTCGGAGCCAGGAATGAAATTGCTCCTTCTGAAGAGAGACTCTTGACAAGGGCTGGAGGGATAGGACAGGGGGGAATGGCTTTCATTGCCAGAGGGCAGGGTTAGATGGGATATTGGATGGGTGAGAGACTGAGGCCCTGGCACAGGGTGCCCAGAGCAGCTGTGGCTGCCCCTGGATCCCTGGCAGTGCCCAAGGCCAGGCTGGACAGGGTTTGGAGCAGCCTGGGACAGTGGAGGGTGTCCCTGCCATGGCAGAGTTGGCACTGGATGGGCTTTAAGGGCCCTTCCAACACAGACCATACCAGGATTCTTTGAAAGGACTCAGGATAGAAAGGGAATCAAGGACGAAAGAGAAAAAGGATCCTGGCAAGGCTTTGCTTGACTCCCTGCTGTGTCTCAGGACTCGGACCCCCATTTCCTGCCCCCTTTGGGCTGTCGGGGGATGGTGCTGAGGGTGCCCAGGGCTCCTTGCTCCCCTCTAAAGCCTCTCCCATGAACGTGGTGCCAGGATCCATCCTCAGCACCAGCACACCCTGTCCCCAGGGAGCAACCCTTGGATGGGGCAGGGGGTCTCCTGTGTGAGTGGAGAGGCTGGAACCCAGGAGAAATCGGGCATAGGGCTGAAGCAAACACTGCTGTTAAGTCGCAGTGGCCTCCCTTCCTCCCCCAGACTCTCTCTGCGCAAAAAACGATGGTGCCCCTAAACCCCGAGCCCCAAACCCACGGGTGCCAAAGCTGCCCGGTCCCCTCTGCCCTGGGCAGGGCAGAGGCTGTGCCCGGGCTGGGTGAGGCTGACTCAGAGCCGGCTTCAGCCATCCCCTGCCCAGGGAGCGGAGCTGGAGCATCTCCCCCGCTCCTCCCGTCCCCCGCACCTCGGCACCGGCGGCTGGAGCAAGACACGACCGGTCCCTGCTTGTGCATCGCCTTTGTGTGCCGGGGATGAGCACGAACCGCTGCAGGGAAGCATTTGAACCAGAAAAACCATGCGGGGCTCGATTGTTCCCTGCATCCGTGGAAAATTACTCCAGTTCGCTCTCCCCTTTGCTCGAGCAGCTCCAAAACATGCGGGGAGGGGAGGGGGAGGAGGAGGAGGGAGGTGTCTGTGCCTTTGGGGTCGGAGCTGCTGCTTTTTTCTCTCTCTGCCTCTAAATGATTTATTCTGAAAGGCTCCTGCCTTGGTGTCACTGGGGCAAGCACAGCAATCAGAAAGCGTTTTGGGGCCAGCCGCTTAAATGTCACTGGGAAAAGAATGGGAAGAAATGAATCCCCGCCATCCCAGCGATGCGGCTCCATCCCCCATCCCTCCTGCCCTCCCTCCCTCCTTCCCTCCCTCCCCTGCCCATCTGGCACAAGGAAAAGCAGATGGGAGAGGTGGCCGTGGCGGAGTGTGCTGGTCCCACTCCCGCGGGGGCTGCGCTCCATCCCTGAGCTCCTCTGGAGCACCAGGGGCACTTCCCTGGGCAGGGGAGGGCAGGAATGGACAGGGACAGGGACAGGGACAGGGGCAGGGACAGGGACACACTCCAGTTCTCAGTCGCAATCCTGCAGAGTCCATCCCTGTCCCCATTGCTCCCGTCCTCCGAGGCTGCCCGGGCTGCCTCTTCCCATGGGGTTTGCTTTGCTGGGCTGCTCCGTTTTCCTTTCATTGCCTTTTTCAGACTCTGCTTTTTTAACCCGAATTTGTGGCTCGTTTGCTCGCCCACGTCCCCGATTCTTTTCCTCCTCCCTCTGCTCCCAGTGCTGCCCAGCTTTTCTCTTTACCTTCTGCTCTCACTCTCGTTGTATTTTCTTGTGGTCCTGCCAACAACCTTCTGGGATATAAGAAAAGGAAAATCTCGGGGCTACAGAGCTGAGATGCTTCCCTTAGGAGCTGAGGCTGGCTGGGATGACTTTTTAACTCCCTTTTCTTAAATTCTTTTCAAACCATGCCTTCCCTCACCACTGCATTCCCGGCTGGATCCCTGGTGCTGTGGGACACACCCTGGCCCCAACTTCACTGCAGGGATGGAGATGGGAAAGCTCAGGGCAGAAACATTCCCAAGAGCTGGCCCTGTGCTGGGCCTGGTTTTATCCCTAAAAACATGGGAAAATCACGTGTTGAAGTTTGACTGAGCAGTTGCTGCCATAGCAAGGCACTTCCAAAGGAGGAAGGCAGAGGCTGGAGTGTTGTGAAAGGAATGAAGCTAAAGGAATGGAGTTACAGGCTGGGTGGATCAAGGATGATTCCTGGTTGTGGGAATGCAAACACTGGATCAAGGATGATTCCTGGTTGTGGGAATGCCAACACTGGATCAAGGGTGATTCCTGGTTGTGGGAATGCCAACACTGGATCAAGGGTGATTCCTGGTTGTGGGAATGCCAACACTGGATCAAGGGTGATTCCTGGTTATGGGAATGCAAACACTGGATCAAGGGTGATTCCTGGTTGTGGGAATGCAAACATGGGATCAGGGTGATTCCTGGTTATGGGAATGCAAACACTGGATCAAGGGTGATTCCTGGTTGTGGGAGTGCCAACACTGGATAAAGGGTGATTCCTGGTTGTGGAAATATGAATGGATCGTAGTCATTCCAAGCTCCTGCAACACTTTTTTTTTGCACCTGAGGGTCTTGGGTTGGGCTTTTTTCCTTGTGTTTTTGCCTTTCTGATTTGTTTTCTTCTGCTTTGAAACCCCTCTTGTGCCCCTGGTATCTCTGACACTCGGTGAGAGCCTCTTCCCAGGAAGGTGGACCATGCCAGGTCCTCAGCTGGGGCTGCCTGTGGGACAGGAACCACCTGACTGCCAAGACAATTTCCTTCACTCACATTCAGCTTTGTTGCAGAATCCTGGCTCTGACAGCGACCAAAGGAAGGAGGAATTGTGGAATCATGGAATGTCCAGAGCTGGGGGAGACACACAAGGATCATGCAAGGTGCTGGAGGCATCTCCTTGTACAATCAGGGAGCTGCTACTGACATTCCTCTGTATTTGTTCACCTTTTTTTTTTCCCAAAACCTTGAGCTTTCTCTGCAGTGCTCAGATCTGGTCAGACTAGCAGGGAGGGCTGTTAAAAGTGTTTTATTTCAAATTCTTTAAAGCATTTGTGAAACTGCTGCTGAGCTGGAGGAGCTCTGCAGTGACCTCCTCTCCCTCGTGGCCTTTGAATTCCTCACTTCCTTCTTTTCCCTGTTAGTGGGGAGCTGCTCTATTTAGTGGCTGGTGAATTCCTCATCAAAGGCATCTCCAACAGCAGGTTTCTGTGGCTCTTGGGGTCCCAATTCCCTGGTTTGCTCTGGAATGATGGTGTGGGGAGCCAGGCTTGGCTGAGCTCTCTCCAATCTCTTTTCCCAGCAGTCTGTCACTGCAGCCTCCCTGCTCCCTTCCCCACAAACCCAGCAGCCTCTCCCTCCTCACTTTTGGAAATTCTTCCACTCAGGAATCAAGAATCATGATCTGAGCTCATGGGACCAGTTTGTTCCGGGATGGAAACAATCCCACAGCATTTTTTCCATGTGAATAACACCAAGAATCCCTTTCTGGGCACACGTTGCATCCCACCATGGGCACTGTTATGCTGAGAGGGATGAGCAGGGCAGGGAAACCTCAGGAAAACTGGAGAAAGGTTCCCCTGGCAATGGGTGGGGTGGAAGTGTGGAAATCCAGAGTCATTCTGCCAGTGCCACCAGAGTCAGAGCAGTGTCTGTGTCACCAATACCTCAGCCTTGACACTTTTCCGTGTGGGATTCCAGCCTGAAGGACACAGGTCATGTAAGCAATAGGGAACTTCATGGCAGTGACCTCCATGCCAAGAGGCAGAACTCAGGGTAGGAGCAAAAAGAGCAGCTGGAGGTTGGATCTAGGCTGGATTCTCCCATCATGTGCTCAGGAGTTTATTCCCTGTTTTCTTGCTGCAGCTCCACCTTTGCCTCACTTAGTTTGTAAATCTCCCTCCCTTTGTAGGTCTTTGTATCCCAAATTGGCAGAAGTTCCTCGACTTTCCCACTTATGCCATTATCTGGCCTGTTTACATCCCATAAATCAAGTCAGTGATGAGCTTGGCATGGGATCGGGAAGATTTTCACAGCGGGATCAGTTTCTCCCCTTTAATTAAATATTACAGGTTCCTCATGAATCCTCCCCCGTGAAACTTTTATGAAAAGCATTAACAGAGTAATTTATGGGAAATCTGTTTTGATGTGCAGATCTGGGCCCCAGTTCTAACCTTACACACAATTCCAGAGCTCCTGTAAATCATCTGCCTTTGCTGGATCTGCCCTGGAACTGGGAGTTGGGGGGTAAGGCTGGGCTGGGCAGAAAAGTGACCAACTTGCCCAGCTTTGGGCTCTGGAGTCTCAATTTGGGCTCTCAAGAATGAATTTGGGCTCCAGAGTCTGATTTCACAGATCCTTCCTCCAGGTGGGTTTTAAACCCTTTCCAAAGTATGGAACACTTGGCTCCAGCTGCTTCCCACAGCAATGAGATCCACAAGACCTTTATGGGCACTGAATTCTCTGGGACAGGGACAGGAGCCCAGGAAGGGCTGGAGCTGTGTCAGGGCTTGGGATGGAGCTCAGGGAAAGGTTCTTCCCCCCGAGGCTGCTGGGGCACTGCCCAGGCTCCCCAGGGAATGGTCCCAGCCCCAAGGCTGCCAGAGCTCCAGGAGCGTTTGGACAACGCTCTCAGGGCTGCTCAGGGTGGGATTGTTGGGGTGTCTGTGCAGGGCCAGGATTGGACTCAGTTATCCCTTCCCACTCAGGATATTCCAGGATTCTGTGAAAAGAGCTTTGCTGGATTTCAACCTGTGGTTTTCCAATTACATCTGAACCCAAATTTCTGTGCTTTGTGGATTAGAGGGAAGCTGCTCCTTCCCCAGAGCTCCCTGGGGTTGTTGTTTCTCTTCCAAGCTGACATTTCCCTCTCTTCAGCCTTTCCTCCTGGGGAAGTTTTGCCATTTGCATCATTTGCTCCCACACCCATCCGTTTTTCTTGCTTTTCTCTCTCTTTCCAAGGTGACCAAGAGCTGCTGGCAGGGATGTGGGGATGCAGGGGATTCCTGCAAACACAGGATGATCTTTCCAAGCATCATCCCTGCACCACAGCAATTCCCTGGCAAGGCCTTTTTGCTGCCTTAAGCCCCGAGATGACATTTGCACAGTGACATCCTCTGAGGCCTCTGAGCAGCTTTGGCTCAGCCCAGTTCTGCAGAAAAGTTATGATTTTTTAAAGAACCAAAGTGGGTTTGGTTATAAATTGTGCAGTGGCCTCATCCCTCCTTCTGATATCTGTAGAAACAGCAACCAGCAACAGGAAAACTGGAAGGATGGATAAACATCCTGGGAGGGCTGATTTTCCCATAGGAGTGGAAGAAGGAGATGCAGGGTCTGTGCCACATTGGCAGCCAGGTTGTCCCAGGGACGTGGGAATGGGGGACAAAAATGGGAAAGGAAATTCCTCCAGTTCCCTTGGGCACAGCAGAAGTTGTCCCATGTGATCGTGTTTTGAGCGACCCCAAATTTCACCTCCTGTCCTGCTGCTGCCTTGTCCCAGCCACAATGTCCAGGGACAAATCCCACATTGCTGGGGCAGGGTGGTTTCAGGAGATCCCAACAGGCACAGGATGCCCTCTGAGGGGTGCCCAAAAGTTGTTTTTTGATAAAACCCCACATGTATAAGATCTGTTCTGCAGAGCCAGCCCATGTCCAATCCCATGGGTGTCACATCCTCCCCAGCCCTTTTCCACACCAAGTTTTTTCTCTTGTTATTGCCACTGCTCTGCCTACTTCATCCTATTTATAGAGCTCCTTTCATTGGACTATCCAGGCTTTTAACCTTTATTCTTGGAATATTATTCACTTCTTGGACCTGCCACAGAGCAATTACTCACCCAGGCTCCTCCCCAGCCTGAGTTTAAAAGGAATTCCCACGGGGCTGCTCAGGGCCTCGAGCTCCCCGCGGCCAAAATCCCGGCTCCTCCTCGTGCCACAGCCTGTCCCAGCGTGTCCCGGGTTCCCAGCCTGGCTCTGCTGCTCATTCACCTGCACAGAGGCTTTGATGCTTCTCTGGTGAGATCATTCACCTCCCAGTGCAGGAGCAAAACACTCCCAGTGAGATTCTGGCACCGCTTTCTCCAGGATTCTTCCTCATTCTCCAGGTTTCTTCCTCATTCTCTTCTCATCACCTGCTGGGCCACCAGAGTGTCTGTCTGGGAATGTTCCAAAAAACGTGTGGATGTGGCACTTGTGGCTCAGTGGTGGCCATGGTGATGGGTTGATGACTTGATCTTAAAAATCTTTTTCCATTTTATTGATTCTGTGGTTCTCTGGTCCTGGTTGCTGTAGGACAGAAGATCCCAATGAAGATCCCAGCAATCTGCAGAGCAGATCCCAGCAATCTGGGGAGGTTTTGTCCCCCAGCTGGATTTAGATTTTGTCCTGGCCATCTGTGCATGGCTTCCATGGGTATGGAAAGGGAGAATTGCCCCTTCTCCCTCAGAATTCCTACAGCACCTTCCTGGCATTGTGGAGGGTGGGAATAACCAGCAGGCTGTTGGAGATGAGTGTCCCTCCCTGGCTTAGGGGCTCTGTGGGATCCACCATCACCACAAGGGCTGGTGGGGATGGAGAGGATTCATGTCCCCACTCTGCAGGACAGAGGTGGGTGGAGAGGAGGTGATTTTTCCTCTCCTCACTTTTATTGTTGAAATCCTTGGATATCCAGAACAGGAAACCACCTGCAGGGACCCAAGGCTGCCTTAAGGGCTGTGACCTGCAGGACCTGGCTCCTCCCTGAGCCTGGCAGATGTGTTGTTTGGATTTGGGGGATGCTGATGCCTGAGACTCCTGCAGCATTTCCTGTGGAAAAAAACCTCCTCATGGATTTCAGTGTCTCATTTCTCATGTCTCAGTGTCAATTCTTTCAGGCTGTGGTGGATATTTCAGTGAAACAGTCAAAGAAAAACAGCAAAAGGACTCAGCTGGTTTTGGTTTGTTCCCCCCCAGCTGAGGCAGGCTGGGCACAGGTGGGGAGAGGAGGAGGGAATAGGGGAGGTGTGGGTGGTGATGCTTAAACACTGATCTTGGAGCTGTGTTGGAAACTTAATGTCCCTGAAAGAGTTTCACTGGAGCCCAGAGGCACCACTCGAGGGCAGCTGAGCCAAAGTGGGGCTGGGAGAGGACACAGAGCTCCTGCCATGGCCCTGCCAAACCCCCTCCAACTGCTCTGCCTCCATTTCCTTCCCAGGATGGAGCCCACAGCTGGATCCAGGTCCTCGCTCCTCTTGTTGGGATCTACAAAGTCATGGAATCTTCACTGGTCACTTGAGGAGTCCCAAGACAAGAGATCACAGGAACCAAAATGGTTTGGGCTGGAAGGGATCTCAAATCCCGTCTCATTCCACCCCTGCCATGGCAGGGACACCTTCCACTATCCCAGGCTGCTCCAAGCCCTGTCCAACCTGGCCTTGGGCACTGCCAGGGATCCAGGGGCAGCCACAGCTGCTCTGGGCACCCTGTGCCAGGGCCTGCCCACCCTCACAGCCAACAATTCCCTCCCAATCTCCCATCCAGCCCTGCCCTCTGGCAGTGGAAGCCATTCCCTGTGTCCTGTCCCTCCATCCCTTGTCCCCAGTCCCTCTCCAGCTCTCCTGGAGCCCTTTCAGGCCCTGCCAGGGGCTCTGAGCTCTCCCTGGAGCCTTCTCTTCTCCAGGTGAACACCCCCAGCTCTCCCTGCCTGGCTCCCCAGGGATGTGAGGGTACTCTCAGGGTCAGATCCTGGCTGGCAGGGACACTGAGCACCTTTCTGCTGGGAGAAGCCTGGGCAGCAGCTCCTCTCCTGCTCTTCTGCCCACTCCTACACGTGTTGCTGTGTTTTAATAATTCCATCATCACTTTCAGGATTGTTACCACCAGAGCCTGCAGGCTCCTGCCTCAGCTCCTGGGCACTCTGCCCTTCCTCTGCATGTCTGTGCACCTTCCTGCCCCATCCTGGGGCACATTTCATTCCTTTGTGCCTTTTTGCCAGCAAATACCAGACTGGTGTCGTATCTGATCATGGGAACCACTTCAGTCTGTGTTGAACTGTGTGATCCAAGGTGTGATCACAGCCCTGCCCAAAGCACAGCACAGGCGGCTGAAAGCGGAGTGGGAATGAGGGTGTTGGGGCAGGGGGAGAAAAGAAGGTTCAGTGTTCACATCACCATGTGGTGTTGGTGAGAACACAGCCTAAAAACCAGAGCAGTGCTCCAGGCTGGATGATTCCTGAACTCAGGAGCTGCCTGGGTGGAGGTGCTTGTCCACATCCCTTGGGTCACCTTTCCTCAGCCAGCTGGGCAGAGCCACTCGAGGCTCATTCCTGAATCCTCTTCTCTGTCAGTCAGTGAAAAATTCCACCTGATTTTGTATTAATCACAACAAGTTGGTGGATGCAGCCTGGCTTTTGTAGAACATTTGCTTTCTCCTGGTGGTGGCAGGGGGCTGAGGAGCAGGAACAGTCCTAAAGCTGGGCCTTTTTGATGCCTGTGAACTCTGTGGTTTCCTTCTAAATCTCCTCTAACCCTTTGGAGAGCTGGGGGTGTTCAGCTGGAGAAGAGAAGGCTCCAGGGAGAGCTCAGAGCCCCTGGCAGGGCCTGAAGGGGCTCCAGGAGAGCTGGAGAGGGACTGGGGACAAGGGATGGAGGGACAGGACACAGGGAATGGCTTCCACTGCCAGAGGACAGGGCTGGATGGGAGATTGGGAAGGAATTGTTGGCTGTGAGGGTGGGCAGGCCCTGGCACAGGGTGCCCAGAGCAGCTGTGGCTGCCCCTGGATCCCTGGCAGTGTCCAAGGCCAGGCTGGACAGGGCTTGGAGCAGCCTGGGACAGTGGAAGGTGTCCCTGCCATGGCAGAGGTGGCACTGGATGAAGTTTAAGATCCCTCCCAACCCAGGCTCTGGCTCCCTCTCTCAGTGGAGCTGTCTCAGGTGTATCCAGCACCAATCCAGAATCCAGAGCACGCTGTTTGGGGTTGAGCACAGCCCTGGCAGCTGTGGGTGCTAAGGGTGACCTGTGACATCAGACACAGCCACGTCCCTGCCCTCAGTGCCACACGGAGGGGCCCTGCTGAGCTCTCCAAGGGCTCTGGGTTTGTGCTCCAGGGTGGAGGAGACCTTGAACTGCTTGGCTGCTGCTCCAGCCCAAACCACACTGGCTCTGGTGTGGTGGAGCTGGGTCCTGGATTCCAGGAGCAGGCTGATGGCAATCCAGGATCCAGGGTTATGGCAAGGAGGGGTGAGCTTCTGTCCATCTCTCCCTTCCCTTCCAGTCACACCCTGACTTTCCTGCAGGTTGGTGGTGCCTTGGGGAGGCTCAAGCTTTATTTTAAACACAAATCTTGTTGTTTGAGCAGGACATGTCTTAGCAATAGATGTCCAGCAAGGTCATATTGGGAAAGAACTGGAAAACATTAAAGATCCTGAGCTTTGACATCTCCTCATTGCGCTGGAATTGCCAGCACTGGACAAAGCCTGGTCTGCAGAGTGGGTCAAGGGTGGTGAGCAAAAATGAGAGCAAACTGATTCATGAAGAGTGTGGCTTTGGAAAGGGAGTTTCTTGCTCTTTGGAGTCCTTGCTGGTTTGGTTCTTGCTTGTTCCTATTACATAGGATATTGCATTTGGTGTTGCTGTGTGAAAATAGGAGGAGGAAAAGCTGCAGCACGAGGGGCTTCCCTCAAAAACCTTGTCCCCAGGTCCCAGCCCTTTCTGTCCCTCTATAACTCAGAGGGATTTGGACATCAACTACAATTTTGGAGAAGTAAAATCATCATCAAAGTTTCCAGACCTGAGAGAGATGACAAAGCCCCTCCATGAGGACCCCAGCAAGTGCCTTAGAGGGACACAGAGCACCAGAGCACGGTCGTGGTCTTGGCAAGGGGCTGAGGAAGGAACCCAAACCCCTCCAGCCTTCCTGGACTATCCCAAAGGAACTGAGAAATCCATGGTGTGAGGCAGGGAGGAGAGAGCAGACAGGGTGAAAACTCTGCCTTTGGTTTCTGGAGTCCGCTAAGTTTTGATTTGGGAATTTCTGGTCTGATAACAGAGAGAGAAGTGGGGAACAGGGCAGGAGGCACAAGGAAAATGGGAAACCCCAGCTGAGGTCTGGGGCTGGGTGGGAAGTTCCTGCTATTTCTGCTGTTTCTGCAGGACTTTCTGCTGTACTTTGTGGTGGATTTTGTACTTTTATGACCTTTTTTAAGACCTGAAGCCTGCCTGGAACGTCTCCTTTCTCCCCATGTCCCACAGCCCAGCAGCTCCTGGCGCAGCTGCCAAGTCTGGGAGCATCCCCATGGCACAGGGATGTTTCTCTGGACACGGATTCATTGCTTCAGAACTGGCTGCTCAGTCCTGTGGGGCCAACCTGAGCCCTGGGACAGGTGTTAAATCCAGCAGGACCTGCTCTCCAGGGGTGCCATCATCCCAAAGAGGCTGGGGGCTCTGTGGGAGGAGCTGAGGAACTGCTCCTTATTCCCACAGGAGGCAGAGTCCTCTCATTCCCTGTGCCCTGGGGTGTTTGCAGGTGCCTGTTCAGAGCAGAGGGAAGCAGCTCCTTTGCTGGGAATGATTTGGGAAGGGAGGAACAGGTTGGGATCTGCAGCCTCCAGAGCCAGAACCTCTCTGGGTAAATGCACCAACACTCCATGCATCAGGAAAGCAAAAAAAAGGGGAGGATTTGTGATCATCAGGATGTTAAATATTCCCAACTGTTCCACCCAAAGCTTTACTTCCCCTAAATCTCCCTTTGCCTCAGTTTCCCGTGGCATGGCTGCTCCAGACTGAGTGTGTCACAGCCCCCAGCCCTTGGTAGGACAAACATCATGGCCACTTTCCCCATCCCAAATGGCACTTCCAAGGATAATTCCTTTGAAATGCCATGTTCAAGTAGTGTCATGTCCTCCTGTTCTCCTGGGAGTGACAAACAGCTGTACATCTTTAGAGAGAGCAGCACTGAGTGGTGCTGAGCTGTGAAAAAAGTGGTCATAGAACAATTACAGAAAGAAGCCGAGACTAAAAGTAGGATTTAACAGGATCTGGATCTTCTGTCCCTGCTGACCTGAGTGAGCTCCTTCTGCCAGGGAAAAGGAGTGAAACCTCTGAGACTTGTGAATTGGAGTTTTTAGGGCACACGTGGATTCGAGGATGGGCAGAGTGGCTTTAATGTGGAGCTGCTCCAGATACCTGAGGACCATTCCAGGGGTGATGGGATGAGCCCATGGAGAGCTCTCCCTGCATTGTCACTGCAGTGTTCTGCCCTGGCTGGTGGCTCAGGGGTGTCCCTCACCCTGTGTGGTCCCAGTGACATCCACAAGTTGCAGAAGATCCTGGAGCCATCCCCAGGGCAGGATCCTGTGCTGTGCTCAGGCTCAGACATGAATGTCACAGTGGGATGTCCCTCTCTGTTCCTCTCTGCTCTTCACGGAGCCCTGCCAAGCTCATTTCATCCAACAGCACATCCACAGCTCCTGACCAGTGACAAAACTGTTCCGTGTGTCTTTTGTGTCCCTGCCAGCCTGATCTTGTCACCATGCTGGGTGGCCTGAGCTGCAGCCAGTCCTGGGACTGAGGTCTGTGACTGTAACAGGGACCTGCAAGGACCAGGAACAGGCAGCTGGACCTTGTCTGCTCCTTGTCCTGCTCAGCTCTGCCAAACCTGTCCCCAGCAGGATTCTTCCATCACTGGGAGTGATTGTGAGACAGCCCCAAGCCTGAAGGTGACAAGGACACTGCTGTCAGGGGAGTGGGTGTGTGTCCACCACTGCTCCAGGGATGAATGGATGGATGAATGGAAGGATGGATGGGTGGATGGATGGAGAGAGGGAGGGAGGGATGGAGGGATGGATGGATGGAGGGATGGATGGATGGATGGAGGGATAGATGATGGATGGATGGATGGATGGATGGATGGAGGGATGGATAGATGATGGAGGGACAGATGGATGGATGGATGGATAGATGATGGATGGAGGGAGGGAGGGAAGGATGGATGGATTCATGGATGGATGATGGATGGGTGGATGGATGGAGGGATGGATGATGGAAGAAGGAAGGGAGGGATAGATGGAGAGATGGAGAGATGGATGGATGGATGGATGGATGGATGGAGGGATGGATGGATGATGGATGGAGGAAGGGAGGGATAGATGATGGATGGATGGATGGATGGATGGATGGAGGGAGGGATCCAGCTCAGGACTGGGAAGCCAGAGGTGACATGGAAGAGTTTTTCTGAGAGATGTGATCCCCTTTTCCATGCTCAGCTGGAGGAATGTGTTAAGCTGCAGCATCTGCTCCCAAAACCCTGTGGTGGGGTGTCCTCCCTGCCTGGGCCTCTTCCCTTTAAACAAAGAGCCATCACTTTTCTGGCTTATATTACCCCCAGGCTAAAAGGGTAAAAGGAAGGAGATCCTCCAAGATCTCAGAATCCCAGACTCATTTAGGCTGGAAAAGACTTCTGATACCATTGAGTCCAACCTGTGTCTGGTCCCCACCTTGTCACCAGCCCACCTTGGCACCTTGAGTGCCACCTCCAGTTGTTCCTTGGTGACTCCAACACCTCCCTGGGCACCCCCTTCCAATGACTGACCACCCTTTCCGTGAAGAAACTCCTCCTGATGTCCAACCTGAACCTCCCCTGGAGCAGTTTGAGGCCCTTTCCTCTTGTCCCATCCATGCTGCAAGCTGTGGTTCATTAAACCAAGGTGGCACCAGCCCAGAGAGCTCCCATCTTCCCTCACCAGTTCCACACCATCTCAAACCCAGAAGAGGAGACAGAAGATCCCCTTGGCCATGTTTTTCTAATCCCTGCTATGAGGGAAGGGCCCAGATCTGAGTTCTTGATCAGAACTGTCAGCAGAAGCTTTGCAGGCCCATGATCTGCAATCAGCCCTCCTGGGCATGTGGAGCCAGTCCAGGTATCAGCTGTGGGAATTCAGCTGATGCAGAGGATGCTCCATCTCCTGCTGGCTCCTTCCAGCCCTGCTGCAACACCTGGGGACGTGGAGCCACAGGAGCATCCAGCATCCAAACTGCTCCAGGGCCTTCCATTATCCACACCTCTGCAAGGAGATGGCTCAGCTCAGCAGATCTGAAATCTCCATGCTGACAGACGGGATCTGACAGCAGCAGCACAGCTGGCAGAGAGGAGACATCCCTTCCCTTCCTGAAACCTCCCAAGGGCTCCTCAATAACCCCAGTGCTGGGAAAGCTCTGTGGTTCCTGCAGGAATCATCTCCCAGGTGGATGTTTGGTTCCTCAGGGGAAGGAGGCAGCAGCTGTGCGTCAGCACGGCCATTGCACAACCCCCCAGGCTGGGAAGGGCTGATGGATCCAGCTGAAAGAGGAAATTTGGGTCAGTGGAATATTGCTGTCAGTACTGGGCCGTGGCCAGGTTGCCATGGAGACACCTGTGCCTTTGGGGTTTGGGTCCTGCAGGGAATCAAGGTGCTCTTTCGCCCCATTTCCTGGAGAATTTTGGTGTTTCTGTGATCCTCTTCCACCAGCCCCACTCTGAACACATCCCCAACCACATCTGAGGGAAGCGTGGAGGGCTGGGAGACACCAAACTCCTCCAACAAGCCCATGCAGCACCTGGGTGAGCCCCACGTGCATCTCCAGCAGGGCCTTGGTGCCAGCAGCAGGGACCTGCCCTGTGCAGCCTCACACCAGTGGCCCCCAAGGGACAATGCCAGCCTGGAGGTGACACAGCTGGAGCTGGGCATTACCTGCAGAGCTGTGCTGTGCCCAGGGCACTTGCCTTGGCAGACAACATCCAAATTCCCATCTCTAAAATCAGGCCAAGAGCCCAACCCTGCCCAGGTTGGAGGGCAAAGACTCCAAAGTCTGGGAAGTGTTTTGGAGTTCCAAGCCTTGGGAACGTGGTCAGGGAGGTTCTGATGGAGCCAGAGATGAAATCAAAGGGGAAAACTTGCCTGGGGAGCAGTGGGAAAGCCACCTGAGCAGCCAGCTCGAGCATCTGCCACCCCTCATAGCTGTGGCAGGAGGAGACAGAGTCAGGCTCTGAGGGCTCTGGGGAGAGAGGGAATTGCACAGAGAGAAGGAACATTCATCCCCAGAACTTGTGCCCAAAATACTCAGTGACTAATTTTATGCCTTTCTGATTGCCTTTTAACTGCGAGTTATTAAAAACGGGGAGAAGGGAGATGATGTCCTGGTGGGAGGATAAGTGAGCGTTGCCATGGCAGTGGGGGGATGCTGCAGCACAGCCCAGACCACAATTCATGAGGACAGAGGCTGGTGGGCAGCCAGGGAAGGCAGGGAACAGGGGCTGTGCCATGCAGTCGAATCCAAAGTCAGGATTTGGCCTGGACACTGCCCCACTGCCCTCCCTGCTCTCCCACCTGGCTCTCTCCTCCCGTTCTCCCAGCCGGATCGGGTTTCCCCCTCCCTGAGCTCACCCCTTCCCAGAGACGCTTTTATCAGGCTCAGGGCAAGGAAGAAGCCGGGATTTGGGGGGGTTCAAGAGATTAGGAAAGAATTTGCCTCCGGGAATCTCTTTCCTCCATCTGCCCTGGATAAATTGTGCGATGGAGGTGGAGGCTTTGCAGCTCCACGGGAAACTGCTCCGAGCTAAACGTGTGGAGGCAAAAACGCTGCCGGTCCCTCCCCGCTGCGGGCACGGGGTGTTGAAAGGTCCTAGGAAGGGTGAGGAGAGCTCTCTATCCCGTGGCTCCACGTAAGGATGAAGTGGGAGGGTGTTTTGCCGGAGCTGTGCGAGTGCAGACGGTGCCTGCTCAGCCCCTGGCATCTTTCCTGGAAGGACCAGCTCAACCCACAGGCGGCAGGAGCAAGGAACAAACCTGGGGGCAGCACGGGAAACGTGATTAACTGGGAGGAAAAGGGATTTTATTTGGCCTGTTTAGGATTTTCTTCTTTCATCAACTCCTTATGAAGCAAATGCCATGGCAGTGAACAGCCGTGGCCCTGCTGGAGTGGGAATGCAAGAGGGAAAACTCTGCTGAGAGTGTGCCCAGCACTCTGGGCAGTGTGGGGGCTGTGTGCAGCCCTTTCCCCCTCCATCCATCCGGGCTCCCCAGCACATTGTTCATCCCTCAGTGTGCTCAGTCCTATCCCTGCTGCAGAGGGCAAATCCCTGCCCTGGAGAGCTGAGGCTGCTCCTGAGCTCGTGTGCTGAGAGCTCCTAAAGCAGGGCCTGGATCCAACCTCACCTGGTGTCCTGGGAAAGGCAGTGCCTGCTTTATCCCTCCTTTAGACCTTGCTAAAGAAAAATGTCAGTACTGCAGGTGTGAAATGTTGCGATTTCAGAGGTTTGGGGGGTTTTGAGCTGGAAGCCTTTCCGTAAGAGCAATGTCCTCAAAGTGGGATGTGTCAGACTGGTCCCAGTCACTGCTGCACCACATCCCAGGCACAGGAGCTTCTGCCTGAGGCTGTTCCTGCCCGTGCTGAGCTGGGGGCTCAGGATAACCCCCACAGAGGGTCTTTTGCAGCTCCCCAGATGGGATTCTTCATCTCCTGCCTGTATCCTGGGAGTGGGTGGGATGGGACATCCCCTCTCCCACCTGCCCAGCTTGTGGCTGTGACAGAGCTCCTGGGGACAGGAACAGGGACATCCTCTGATGTGGGAGGGCAGTGGACTCCTCCAAACACTGCAAAACTGGAATTTCACTGGGGTTGTCTGAGCACTGCTGCCCACAGGGGATTTCTCATTCTCTCCTTACCTGTGCCCGGCAGGTTTCTGCTCCACCTCTGCACCTCCATCCATCCACCCATCCATCCATCCATCCCACAGCTGGCTCAGACACCCGGGGCCGGGGCCTTGTCCCCTCCCCGTGCTCCGAGAGTGTCACAGAGGGCTAAACCCCCTCTCAGGTGCCCCAGAGAGCCGCACCCGGTGCCCGGGGCAGCCCCAGCACTCGGGGCCGGGGCTGAGCTGCCTTTTGTGGTGCTCGGGCCCCGGTGATTGGGCGCTATTTTGCTCCGGCTCCCTCCGGCAGCTGTTGCTGTTCTTTACCCGGGAGAGCCGGGGCCGCCCGGGGGCTGCAGCCGAGGAGGAGGCGGCGGCCGACCCTAGGTAAGAATTTCTGTGGCTTTGGAGCCCTGATGTGGGGCAGCCCCCGGGCAGCCCCTGGCCACAGCCCGGCTCCCTCTGGCCCTCAGGCACCGGGAGCCACGGGGCTCATCCCCGGGCGAGGGTGACAGGAGAGCGGGGCAGGCGAGGGGACTATTTTTGGAAGTCTCTTTGATGTGAGTCAGCGGTGAAGGCGACCTCGGGAGCCCGTGCAGGAGAAGTCCCAGTGGCAGCAGAGTGGAGCTGATTATTTGTTAAGTGCCTGCGATTTTGAGCGTTTACGGGCGGATCTGCGCGAGTCGCGGGGAGCGGGATGGGCGGGCAGGAGGGAGGGATGGCAGCGCTCCTGGGCACGGACAGGGCGAGCCAAGGGCTGCAGCGGGACTGGGGACTGTGGGTGACCAGCCCTGCCATGGGCAAAGTGTCCCTGGCACCGTGGGCACCCCTGGCACCGTGGGCACCCCTGGCACTGTGGCCACCCCTGGCACTGTGGCCACCCCTGTCCTGCTTGGCCTGTGTGCAGTGGCTGTGGTGTGCTTGGATCACCACGCTGTTCCTGCAGGTGACACGTCCCATCCCAGCTGGGGACAAGGATCCTGCGTGGGCTGTGGAGCCCTGGAGTGCTTTCACCTCCTGCCAGGGCACAGAGCCCCATCCCCTGCCCAGAGGGGACAGACCTGGCCATGGATCTGGGCAGCTCTGGGGCCGAGTTAAAGCTTTTAGGGCACATGGCAGGGAAGGACACCTGCCTGACCCCGGGTCTGGAGGCTGTTTGGGTTCCTCCATCAGGGTGAAGCCCAAAGGGTGGAGATGTGGAAGGAGCCTGGCACTCTGTGATGGGGCACTGGGCTCAGCTGGGGACTGGGGAGCTCAGCAGGGGCATGCTGTGAGCACAGTGTTTGATGTCTCTCAGTTTAATGAGGATCCCTTGAGGTGACATGGTCCCTGTGCAGCATTGGAGAAAGATTTGGGATGCTCTGAGGTGGGCAGGGAGACCTCAGAGGTGGCTAAGGAAGGACAGGAGAAGAGGTTCTTTGTCCTCACCATGAGCATGGCCACTGGTGAGGTGTGTGAGACTCTGCAGGACACAGCTCAGCCTGGCAGAGATGGTTCTTTGTGGTGGTGTCACTTCACAGGGTGACCTCAGCCATTGAGGGACACCTGTGTGACACCAGCTCCACGGGAACATTGTGGCCAGGGAGAAGAGGAACAGAGACTCGGTCCCTCCTCCACCTTCCTGGTGCTCATCTGTGCCCAAAACCAGGGTGAATGATTGAGAAGCTCAAAAACACAGCAAGCACATGGGAGGGGGAAACACTTTGAGGAAAAGTTTTGTGCTTTCCCTGGGTCTTGGAACCCCCCCAGCCACCACGAGAGTACTGGGGCAGCTCCATCCCTTCCCAGCAGAGAAAGGACCAGATTTACATCACTTGAACAAACCAAAGACTCATTTTATTTCCTCTTGGAAGTAAAGACCTTTCGGATCATGGCCAAAAAGTTTCCTCTTATTTACCTGTTCTGCCTCCAACACTGACTTGTAGGTTTCATCCTGGGAGCTGGTATCTTAGTGTTCCACAGGGGGAAATAAACTAAATCTGCCTCAAAGGGGGCAAAAATCCTTCCTTCTGGGGAGGAGGTGGCACCTGAGGCACTGGGCTCAGAGATGCCAGGAGGGCTGAGGCCAGTGGTGCTGGGACCTCCTGGTGCTTTCCCACCCCCACAGCTCTCTCAGGGCAGAGGAACCCCCAGGACCCTGAGGAGCCCAATCCCCTGTCAGAGCCCTGGGGACCCTCAGTCTGCTCTCCCACCTCCCAGCTGGGAAAAGCCCTGAGAGTCCTCCCTGAGCTTTGCAGTCCCCTTGAGCTCCTTTTCAAGGTCTGGTTGCTCCATGGTGGCTGGGAGTTCTCCTGCTGTCCAGGCTCTGGCCTTCCAGTGTCCAGCCTTGTGTTTTTGGGGTGTCTGAGCACACCCTGGGCTGTTGGTCCTGCTGTGTGCCTTGGCAGGGAGGTCACTGTCCCTTGGGCTGCCACTCCTCTGGGGTGTGCAGGTTGGTGGCATTTTGGGGCTCAGATCCCCAGAGCTCCCATTGCACCCCTCGATGCCTGGGGGGCTTTTTGCTGACTTGGGACACCTCTCTCCATCCACGAGTGGCTCGGCAACAGCAACAGGGAAAACACTGCCAGATGTCCCCTCTCTGCAGGCTGGGGGTATCACCGAGGGGTCTGCACCCCCCAGCCCCTGGGGATTGCCACCTCCCCAAATTTGTCACCCAAGGAGCTGTGCTGTGCTTGTCTTTGACAGATGCCAACACTCTGGTGAGCAGTGACAGCCACAGGAGAGCTGAGGAGCCCATGTGAGTGCCCAGGGTCAGGGTGGGGGTGCCTGGGGGGATTCCTGTGCCAGGGCAGGGTGGGGGTGCCAGGGGGATTCCTGTGCCAGGGCAGGGTCAGGGGGTGCCGGGGGGGATCCCTGTGCCAGGGCAGNCGGGGGGGGGGGGGGGGGGCCGGGGGGGAGCCCTGGGCCAGGGCAGGGGGTGCTGGGGATGGATCCCTGTGCCAGGGCAGGGAGTGCTGGGGATGGATCCCTGTGCCGGGGCAGGGGGTGCCAGGGAGGATCCCTGTGCTGGGGCAGGGGATGCCAGGAGGGATCCCTGTGCCAGGGCAGGATCAGGGGGCCGAGCTGAGGCTGTCCCGCAGTGGCATTCCGCCGGGCAGTGTTGCAGCACGTCCATCCCGGGGCAGCCCAAGGTCCCCCAGCTGTCGCTGTCACTGATCCGTGCCGGTGGGCAGCTCTCCCTGGTGGCACCGACCAACACCCAGCCCGGCCACCAAAGCCCCGCTCAGAGCAGAGCCCGGAGCTCAGCGCGGCTCCCTCCGCTCCCGGCACATCCACCCCGCCCTCAGTGGATGCTGCAGCCCCAGCCCAGCCCCAGGAGCTGCTCCGGGGGGATCCCAAGCACAGCCCGGGGACCCTCAGTCTCCAGCCCACCCGTGTGTGCCGGGGCTAACTCGTGGCTAAATCCAGCTTAAATAACGTAGAGCACAGCCCTGTTTTAAGGCTGTTGAGGTGAACACACACCCCAGGTGCTGCAGGAGCCGGGTTGGTGCCTCTCGCTGGGGCAGCACCGGCTCAGCCCCGGGGATCCCCCGAGCAGCGTGTCCCTGTCCCCTCGGCCACGCTGTGCTCCCTCCCCGCAGGGAATAGAGGAGGAGAATCCCCGGCGCGGTGTCTCCGAGCACGACCCGGACCAGCCCAAGGCACAGAGAGCAGCCGGACATGCCAGAGCCAGCCCCGCTCGGCGGGGACAGGAAAGCGGCGGAGAAGAAGCGGGTGGAGAAGGTGGGAGCCAAGGGCAGCGCTGCCGGGCCTCCAGGTGGGTGTGTGGGAAAGCCCTTCCCTGCCCCAGAACGGCCACCCTCGCCCCAGGTGGCCACAGAGGCACAATCCGTGTCCCCGGCCAGCCCGGGAGGCGCTGTCTGCCCGCGGAGCAGGGACAGGAGGAGCTGTGCTCTCCACAGTCCCCGAATCAGTGACACGGGGATGGGGACGGGGTTCCTCATCCGCCTGCCAGACCCTCCACTTCCCCCTCCTCCTCCTCCTCCTCTCCACCCTGCCCAGATTTGCTGCTGGAGGAGGAGCACGGGCAGAGCTTTTCCCAGCTTGATCCCCAGGATACTCTAATGCCACCATGGCCCAAACCCCTCGGTCTCAGCCCTCGGAACGCTCTTGTCCCCACTCTTGCAGTGCAAACAGGTGGCAAAAGCAGCTCCTCTCCCTGTCCCTGTCCCTGTCCTGTCCCTGTCCCTGTCCCTGTCCCTGTCCCTGCCCCTGTCCGTGTCCCTGCCCTGAGTGGGCTGTGCTGGAGGATGTTAAGAGCTCTTCCCACTGCCCAGCTCGGAGCTCTTTGCCTCTCCCCAGTTCCCTCCAGTAACCTTTTCCCGTGGGGGCCGCAGTCCCCAGGACCCTCCCCGTGCAGAGCAAGGTGGAGCCGCCCAGCCTGGACGCTGCGGAGGAGCCGCTGCTCTGGGAAGGGCTCACCCTCAACAAGTGCATCCTGGTGGCCTCCGTGGTGGCCCTGCTCAGCGTCACCTTCCAGCTGCTCCAAGGTGAGCCGGGAGCCGGACGGAGCGGGGAGGGGTGGCCAGACCGTGCTGGCACCTCCTGGCTCGTGTCCCCTCCTCTCTTCCAGCGCCATGCTCCAAGGAGGGACTCGCCCACGGCCGGCAGGAACCTCCGCCCCCTCCCATTCCCGGTGGGTCCAAGGCTCCGTCCCCTCCCCGAGCCCCCGGATCCAGCCTGAGACAGGGATACATCGCAGGGTGGGGTGGCACCACCCTGGGAGCCCAGTCTGGGATATCCCACCCAAACAGCCTCATCCTCAGCTCACTGTGGCCTGTCCCTCTCCCTTCCCAGAGGTCGTGAGCCCCAAGGTGGAGGAGATCCCAGAGGCGGTGACCGCCCAGCCCGCACCGCCACCAGAGAGCAGTGCGGTGGAAGAGGAGGAGGATGATGAGGAGGACGATGACGATGACAGCGAAGCTGACAGCAACCTGGTAGGGGTCAGGGTGGCACCTCCCGGTGCAAGGAGCATCTTGTCCCCAGGGGTTATGGAGAGGGGTCCTGGTCCCTGGGCTGCATCATCAGTTCCTGGTCCCTTCTATCCCCACAGGGAGAACCCTGGATCTTCAAGAAGTGGTTTGGCCGCACAACACCAGAGGATGAGGACAAGGATGGGGACAAGGATGAGGACAACGATGGGGACAAGGATGAGAGCGAGGATGGGGACAAGGATGAGGATGAGGACAAGGATGAAGAACCTGCAGATGTCCCCGAGGTGCCAGTGGCTGTGATGGAGGGGAAGAAGAGCCAGGAGAAACAGGAGAAAGTGGAGAAGGAGGAGGAGGAGGAAGAGGAAGAAAAGGAGGAGGAGGGGAAAAAAGAGGAGAATGAGGAGGAGGAGGAGGAGGAAGAGGAGGAGAAGGAGGAGAAGAAGAAGAAGGAGGAGAAGAAGGAGAAAGCCCGGGAAGGCCGTGCTGTGCATGCGGAGCGGAGCAGCCGGAGGGAGGCACGAGCCAAGGACAGGACCCCGGGGGACAAACCGGGCAGAGCCCCCAGGGCCGCCAGGGAACCGGAGCAGCAGCCCCAGAAGAAGCGGGAGCGGGAGAGGAAGGAGAGGAAGGAGAGACGGCGGGAGCGGGAGGAGTCCAGGAGGGAGGGGTGGAAGGGCCGTCCCGGCAGGGCTGAGGGCGGCCGGGAGAGCCCGAGGCGGGACTGGAAGCAGCAGAAGGGCCGGAAGCCCTGGGAGCCGGCCCCGGGCAGGGACGGCCGGGCCAGGGAGGGCAAGAGGCGCGACTGAGGCCGGGCGGGCGCGGGGCTCGATGACGCTGGGTCCAGGGGGATCCAATCCCACCACTGCCCCCGGCAAGGGACCCCCGCCCCTGCCTGCCCTCCAGAGACACCCCCCGGTGTCCAGCACCCCAGGACCCCCGAGCAGCAGCAGAGCAGCCCAGGAGCCTGGCATGAGCCTCCCCGGGGACTTTGGGACCCCCTGGATCAAAGGCGACCTGAAAGGACTCATGGAAGGAGCTTCTTTGGGCCTCCTTACTTCTCCATCCCCACCCCAAATCCCTCTGCAGTTCATCTGCACTCGGGGATCCCAGTGAACAAAGTTGTGTCCAGACTGTGCAGCTCTTGGGTTAAAATGGTTTTATTGAAAGCAAATCAAGAGAGAAGAATATTCAGGGTTACGGAACCAGGCTGCAGCCGTCCTCAGAGGGACATCAGGGACAGACCCCCAACCTCACCCCATTGCTGCGGGGTGGCCCAGGAGGTGCTGGTGACGGAGCAGGGCTGGAGCCCCTCACCCAGGGATCCCTGCAGGCCTCGCCTTCTCCGAGTCGCTTTTAGGAAGGAAACACAAGAGCAAATATCACCCAGCCAGAGACATTCACAGCCCCGAGCCATGGCAGGTTTCAGTATTTGCTAAATCAAGTGGTTAAAATAAACTATTTTCATTTTTAATAAGGTATTCAACTGGATGTTTTTAAAAAATAGGGGGAAAAAGGAAAATGAGAAAAGCCCTGGTCCCTGGTTATGTGTTTTGTCCCTGGTTATGTGTGTGTGTGTGTGTTTTCTGTGCCCTCCAAACCCAAGGGGCTCAGGGCTGATCCTGCAGATGGGACTGGTGGGTACCAGCCTCCAGCCGTGCCTGCCCGTGGGGACACTGCAAAACCCAAGGACCCAATGGTTAGCCAGGACAAGCTCAGGAGCTGCTTCCCAAGGGTTTGGATCCCGGCTGAGGGCTGGGCTCCGCTGGAAGATGATCTGGGGCAGGCGGCCCGTGCTGACGCCGGCGGGGACACGGAGCAGGTGCTCTGGCAGCCGTTCGCTCCCGCTGCCATGAATGGTGTGAGCAGCCCGAGAGGTGTAACGGGATCGCTCCCTCCCTCCTCCCCTCGGCCCGGCAGCGGGGTCAGCGCGGGGTGACGCAGATGTGACCTGGCAGGGAGCCCCAAGCCACGGCCAGCGGCTGCTCACGGCCCCGGCTCACACAGGGACGTGTCCCCAGGGCAGGGCTGGTCCCTGCCAGGGGATTTGGCCTCTTGTTCTGCTGTCACAGGTGGAGCCGTAGGGCCAGAGGTCCCGTGATGGGCCGTGGGCTGGGGAATGGCCAGAGGATGCTGCAAGGCTTGGAGGAAGCAGCACCTGCCCTTCACAGCCACTACAGGAGCAGAGAGTGAGGGAGAAATAAGAACGATCCTGCCTGGATCTGCCAAGCTGTGCCCACTCCATGCTCAGCCCAAACTGCCCTGGGGAGTCACCTCGGGCATCCTCGGCAGCGGGAGCGGGGACAGCCCCAGCGGGACACGGAGCAGCCCCAGGGACAGGCACGGATGAACCCAGAACCAGAGCGATGCTAACGAGCCAAACCATGGGGAAAGGACACACGGGGAGCTCCCGTCTCGGCGAGAAGCACCAGACCCCGAGCCGGGAGGGCAAACCGGGAGAGGGAACGGAGTAGGGCGAGCGGGGAGGCCGGCGGGAGCCTCACCGGCAGCCGCACTCCTCTGCCACCATGTTGGGGAACTTGCGGATCTCCAGCCCGTCCGAGGAGAGGCTGATGATGAGCTGGTCCGAGTAGCGCACGGGCACGCAGCACGGAGCCCTGCGCAGCGGCGAGCCCCGCTCCTGCATCCCCAGCAGCAGCACCGTGTGCGAGAAGTAGCTGGGGACACGAGCGGACAGCGGCAGCCGGCAGGGCCCCTCGCAGTTGTTGGCCGCGTACACGGTGGGCATGACGATGAAGTGGCGGTCGCGCAGGTCGATGGTGAGCTCCTGCAGCCGGCAGTGCGCCTGGTGCCGAGCGCTGCGGTTCTGCCGCTGCACCTTCCTGCGCTCCTGCCAGCGAGCCCGCACCGACTGCAGCGCCTTCAGCAGCAGCAGCGTGCGCAGCTTCCGTGAGCCCGGGCCCCGCTCGGCAGCCTCGGCCTGCCCCGGCCCCGAGGGGTAATAGCAGAAGGTCAGGAGGTGCTGGAACAGCGCCGCGTTGGCTTGGAAAGCCGGGATGTCCCTGAGCTCCTGGATGACCACCTGCAGTTTGCCCAGCAGCAGCTGCAGCACGGTGCCCTCCGGCTGCCAGTCCCCCAGGTGCTGCTCCAGCACGGCCCCGCTGTCCTGGGGCAGCAGCAGCACCGAGGGCTCCTCCGACTGCACCAGCCGCTCCAGCGCAGCCTCCTCCGACAGGTTGAGCAGCTGGTGAGGGAGGGTCTCCATCACCTCGAAGTCCAGCCAGTGGTGGGCACTGGGCTGGGGGGGCGGCTCGCTGGAGGAGCTCAGGAGCTGCCGGATGAACTGGGTCAGGATCGCCAGGAACTGGGCGCTGCCGCCGGGCGCTGGGGATGAAGTGTTGGCTTGGCTCGGGGCGGTGGGGGTCGGCAGCTCCTCGGTCCCGGCCTGGGGTGGACTGTAAGGAGAACGCGGGGAGAGTCACAGGGGACCCCGTGTACCCCGGGGGTCCCACCAGGCCGTGCCCTACAGCCATCCATGGTCCCAGAGCTGGGGCTGCCCCTGTCCCACTTCATCTCCCAGCCCCTGTGTTTTCCCGTGCCTGCAGCGGCAGCCACGGACCTGAGCTGCGGGTACGGAGCCGTGTCCACCACCCCCTCAGCAGAGAGGTAGGAGGATGGGGCCAAAGCATCCTCTTCCTCCTCCAGCTGCCGTGACTTGGCCAGCAGCAGCAGCACCGGGGTCATCCGGGTGAAACATTTGTCATCGGAGCCGAACAGGAGCTGCTGCACCTCCGTGCGGGGCAGGGGGGCACCTGCTGCGGCCACAAGAGGAGAGGGTGTTGGGCTGGGCTCTCCTGCACTCCCCACCGCCTCTCGTGGACCTGAGAGGACCCCAAACGCCCGAGCGAGGACACGAGGGCAGGGGTGCTGCTGTCCCCAGGGTGTCCCCCCGTCCCTACCTCCCGCTCCGCCGTGGATGGTCAGGGAAGCCGAGAAGCGGAGCCGCTCCGCGCTGCGGGTGACCGAGGCTGCGGCGGCCGCCAGGGCCAGGTACTGCGTGTCCCTGGAGAGGCAGAGCCTCTGCACCGAGGCACAAGACACAGAAACCCCAGGGCGTGGGTGAGACATCGCGGGGGACACACTCATGGGAGCCCCCGCTGTGGTCCCCGCGGGCTCCGGGTCACCCAGGGAGCAGCGACAGGGAGGGTGGGCACCACTGGGGGCTTCGCCACCAGCCCCAGAGCTGCTCCGGGGGCCGCGGGGTGCAGGGAACCCAGGGAACCCCAGAGAGGGCAGGCGGGGGATCAGGACCCCGAGCAGCCCCCACGGCCCTGCTGGAGCTGGGGACAGGGTAAGAGCTCCATCTTCAGGCACGGCGGGAGCGGGAGACGGCGGAGATGGCGGGAGGGGACGGCAAAGGGACTGGGAGGGGTTGGAGAAGGGGCTGGACGGGTGACAAAGGGGCTGGGAGGGGATTAAGAATGGATTGGGAGGGGATTAAGAATGGATTGGGAGGGGATTATGAATGGACTGGGATGGGATAGCAAAGCCATTGCGGAAAGGATGAATGAACTGGGAGGGGACAGCAAAGGGGCCTGGAGGGGTCCTTGAATGGGCTGGGAGGGATGACAAAGGCACGGGGCAGCAGAGCCGGGGCACCGCCCCCCGCCCCCTGCTCCCACCGAGGCCCGGACCCACCTGGTCCCGCGGCAGCCCCGGGCCGGTGACCAGCAGCTCCTGCGGGTGCCCGGAGCCCTCCCGCTGGCCCAGGTAGAAAAGCATCACGGCCGCCTGCAGCTCTCCCAGAGCCCGTCCCACCTCGGCCTGGAAAACCAACTGGAACCGCAGCTTCACCTGCGCTTCCCACTGCACTGGAACGGGGGAGACACGGCCGTGAATCCCCTCCGGCCCCGGGGGGCGAGGAAGGGGCTCCGTGCCGAGCGCTGTCCCCATGCAGGGAGCAGAGCACCTGGCACAGGAGCCGCCAGGGTGAAGGGACACAGCAAATCCCGTCCCTGGCTCCAGGGAAATGGAGAGAGGGACACACCCTGCACCCAGCGAGCCGGGGGCTGCCTCCCCCCAGATCCCAGGAAAATCTGCTCTCCAGTGGCTCGGGGATGCTGTGGTCACTGCCCGGGGGAAGAGCCGCACCCCCACTGCCCGGCACTGGTGAGTTCAGTTGAAAATCCAAATCCCAGGAGAAGAGGAAGATTTCAGGACGAAAGAAATCGCCGTCACCCTCTTGTTACGGGTTAAATTGGAGGGTGTTAGTCCCTCTGCAGCACCGGGATCGCCCCCGGGATGGGACAGGGGAGTTGTGTTGAGGTTTTCACATAAGGCTGAAGTTACAAGAGCAGCCCAGGACCCCGGGGTGCTCCACAGCCCCAGGAGTGGGAGATCAGCCCGTGCCGGGCTCACAGCACAGCGGGAGCAGCTGGGTCCGACCCTCTCCTTTCTCCCCCGAGCCGGGATGGGACTCAAACCCATCCTCAGTGTGAAGGCAGAAAGTGAGAAACACTCATGAGAGCAGAGCAGAAGCCACCAGGAATCACAAAATGTCCTGAGCTGGAAGGGACCCTCAAGAATCACCAGTCCCACCCCCAGCCCTGCACAGACACCCCAACAATCCCACCCTGAGTGTCCCTGATAGCGTTGATCAAGCGCTGCTGGAATGTGACACCTGGGTGTGGATCAGAGGCAGGGACAGATGTCAGAGCCACGCTGCCATCCCACTGCTAAATCTCCTTAAAAACGTGCCCAGAAACATTTCACTCCATCACTTCACTGTTTTTAAAGGGAACACAACCCCCAAATTTAATTCTGTGTTTGAATCCCTGACTTCAGGCCAGTGAGCAGCATCACCACCCCGAGCCCTGCATCCTTCCCCTCCCTGTTCCACCTCAGAGCCTGCAGGGCTCTCCCACCAACCTTCCTCCAGGTGCAGGACGAGGAATCTCTCCAGCCCCGGCTCCAGCACGTGCTCGTGGATCCTCTGCAGGGGATGGGGAGCAGCCCCTTCCTCCCCGGCCCAGCACAGCCCGAAGGTCCCCGGGAAGTTCCCGTCCCAGCTCCGGCGCCGTCTCAGCAGTTTGATGAAGCTGCTCTCGTAGTGGCTGAGCACACCCACCACCTCCATGTGCCTGGGGCTGGCTCCCCCCTGCTCCATCCTCACCCTGCACACGGGCCCTTCCAGCCCCCCCAGGGGCCAGGGCTGCAGGCTGGAGCGGGACCAGCCCGGGCCCCCCTCCTCAGCCACTCCCTGCGGGCATTGGGCTCCCGGCTCCGGCTTGGAGAAGAGGCCAGTGGCAGCCGCCCTCCTGGACCTGGGTGTCTCCTGTAAACTTCCATTTCCCACCTTTCTCCCTTCTGCTTCCATCCCCGGCTGTCCCGGCAGGCTCAGCTCCACCAGGGAATCCCTCTCCTCTCTCCTGGGCAGAGCAGCCGAGGGGAGCAGCAGCCCCAGGCACAGCAGGAGCCCCCTGAGAGCGCTCATGGTCCCACCTCAGCCCTTCCCTGGAGCAGCTCAGGCATCCCAAGCCCTGGGCAGGAAGAGGGAGGACGGCGTCTCCTTTTTAACCACGGGTGGCCTTGAGTGGCCGAGGCACAACCACCTCCCCTGAGCCGCCCCGGGGCTGTCGCGCTGCAGAGGAGCGAGGGAGGTGGCAAAGAAACGATTTTTTGTTCTATTTTTGGGTCTGCAGCTCGTTTTGGAAACGTGCACAACTCGAAGCTGTTGCACTCACTGGTAGGGATGCACGGCCTTGACTTGGGATGTTTTCTAAAGGAGGATGAGTGTCTGGAATGGGATCCTCATGGGGACTGGCACGTACAACCCCATCAGCACCAAAACACCGGCAGGGGAGAGAGAGCCAGAGCAGGAGGGGACAGGGGCAGATAATGGGCTGAAATCAGTAAATGTATGGAAAGCATTCCCTCTTCTGACTGGAAAACCTTCCCCTCACACCCTGCAGCTCAGCAGGCTGCCCTGGAAAAGGGCTTCATCCTGGGAATGAGAATCACAAGGGCAGCAGCAGCCTGAGGACTTGGAACCCTCAGTACCTCCCTTAGAAAGCCTCACACACATTTTATTGTAAGGATTTTTCCCTCCATGAGATGCCCAGAGTCACTGGAACTGCTGGAATTGCCAATGGCACCTGCCTAAACCATCCTGGAAACTCGCCCTCCACCCAAGGGATCTCCTGATTTTGGCAAGGGGAAATGTCCTGACAAAAGAAGTTCCAGACCCTTCTCTGGAAGGGAAGACCCTTCTCTTTCCAAGCCTTTGCAGTCTGGAGCTCAGAATTATCAGCAACAGACAGAGCTCCCAGACTGCAGCAGGACATGAACACCACAGCCAGGGCTGGAGGAGTCTGAGGTCACTTCTCCAGCAGCTGACAAAGGCCATGGAGCTGCTCCAAGGGCTGGAGCCCCTCTGGAGCCAGGCTGGGAGAGCTGGGGGTGCTCACCTGGAGAAGAGAAGGCTCCAGGGAGAGCTCAGAGCCCCTGGCAGGGCCTGAAGGGGCTCCAGGAGAGCTGGAGAGGGACTGGGGACAAGGGATGGAGGGACAGGACACAGGGAATGGCTTCCATTGCCAGAGGGCAGGGCTGGATGGGAGATTGGGAAGGAATTGTTGGCTGTGAGGGTGGGCAGGCCCTGGCACAGGGTGCCCAGAGCAGCTGTGGCTGCCCCTGGATCCCTGGCAGTGCCCAAGGCCAGGTTGGACACTGGGGTCTGGAGTAGCCGGGGACAGTGGAAGGTGTCCCTGCCATGGCAGGGGTGGCACAGGGTGGGATTTAATGTCCTTTCCAATCAAACCAGTCTGGGATTCTGTCACTGACTGGGACCATCCCAGCGCAGCAGCAGAGATGAAGGCTTTGATTCCCCCATCAAGGGGGTGCAGCTGCAGAGCTCCTGAGGCCCCTCAACCAACCAGAACTGGTCAGGAACCCCAGCCCTGGCCATGCCCTCACCCACTGAGCCCCCCACAATCCCCCATGGACCCCCCAAATCAGGGACAGGAACCTGGGAAAGGCCAGAGAAATGGCAGAACTGCTGCTGCTTCTTTTTTATGGGAACCAAGTGATGGTTGGAAGGAAACATTCAGGATAAATAAACCCACAGAGAAGTAAAAACTTGCCTGAACAGAGCAGAGCTGTCAGTGGGAGGAGGACACACAATAAAATGTGACAGCAGGTACCACACCATGGTACTGACACTTAATGAATTACAATAATAAATTAAGAAATACTATCACTAACAGGAGCATTTCCACATCCCCCCCTCAGTGAATGAACAGAGATGAAGGGCTTGGTTGAATCAAAACTGATCAATGGGGGGTAATTAATGGGACACTCATCAGGCAGCCTGAGGGGGTACCTCAGGCCAAGACAGCTGATGGAGATACCCAGTCAGGAGAGGATGCCTTGAGATTCCCAGTCAGGAGAGGATGCCTTGAGATTCCCAATCCTTTGCATCCTCTACAGAGAATTTCCAAAATCCAACCAGCCTGGGGATGATTTGTATCTAAGGGGTGAGGAAAGTGAACTCAGAGCAGCACAGGACACCAGAGGGAAAGGAAAATCAAAAACCTTTTAATGAACCTACAGAATTCAGTCAGGTTTCCAGACATACAAAAAGGAGCTGTTCCCTGAATGGGAGCTGAGCTGCAGCTAAAGAGACACAAATCCCAGGGGATGGAGTNTGGGGCGCCGGGGGCTTCTCCATCTTGAAGTGGAACTGAAGGAAGAACTGGGAATGGGAGGGAAGCAGAGAAAAGGGAACAGTTAATCAGAGATTCACAGAATGCTGGAATATCCTGAGCTGAGAGGGACCCTCAGGGACCATCAGTCCCACCCTGCACAGACACCCCAACAATCCCACCCTGAGAGCGTTGTCCAAATGCTCCTGGAGTTGTTGGGGCTGGGACCATTCCCTGGGGAGCCTGGGCAGTGCCCAGCAGCCTGGAGACAGCTGTGCCAGCACACAGGAGCTGCTCTCTGCCCCAGAGCACAGCTCAGGCCCCTCCTGTTACCCTCCCCTTGTCCCAGCATCTGTGACTGGTACCAGTCTTGCCCCCGATTTTAATTCCTCTGGGCTCTGAGGTTCCTGTGAGGGGAGGGAATCCCCCCAGGCACTGTCCCCTGCTCTCCCAGGATCCAGGGGAGCAGCCCCAGCCCCAGCCCCAGGCTCCCTCAGCCAGGTGTGTGCAGGGAACACAAGGCACAGAGCCATGGAGAGGATACAGAGCTGCACATTTACCATGGAATCATCAGGGTGGGAAAAACCAAACCTAACCCTAAGATCAACAAGTCCAGCCATCAGCTCAGCACCACCACCACATTCACCACTAAATCCTGTCCACAAATGCCACACCCACGTTTTTAACACTTCCAGGGGTGGTGACTTCACCACTGCCCTGGTCAATCTGTTTCAATGCCTGACAATGCTTTCAGTGAAGGAATTTTCCCAATTGAGAATCTAAACACCCCTAGCACAGCTTGAGGCCATTCCCTCTGGTCTTTTCTCCTGTTCCCTGGGAGCAGAGCCTGACCCCCATCTGGCTGCACTCTCCTGTCAGGGAGTTGTAAGAGCAAGAAGGTCCCCCCTGAGCCTCCTTTGCTCTGGATATTTATGCCCCATCCTGCTGCTGCTGCCAGAAATTTCATCCTCTCCAAGACCCCACAGAGGAGGATCTCTGTCAGGAGCTCTCACTGTACAGGTGCATTGAGGGAATGGAGATTTGAACATCACAGGCAGCAGGACAGAACTGATGCCCCTGTCTGAAGTTGCTCTGCTCTCCTTAAGGACAGACATTACAAAACCTAAGTTACCTGTTTGGTTTCTCTGTTCCAGTGAGTCCAAAACTTTCCCTCTGCTTTATCAATTTCTCGGCTTGGCACCTGCACCAAAAGAGAACACAGAGCTATTCTTAGCAGCACCAGATTAGCTCAAAGGCCCTTTTTAGCCCCAGAGCTTGTGAGATAAGCACAGTTATTCCAGGCCTTGCAGGGTTGTCATTAGACAGAGGTGGGGGCAGGAAAGAATTAAGTTACTTCCCTATCGGTCAAGGACAACCAGCAAAAATCCCTCCCTGAACATCTGCACAGAGGCTGAGGAGTGAAGCCCAGGAGGCTCCTGTGTCAGACACTGGGAATTCACAGCTCCCCAGAGCTCAGCACAGTCTGGTTTTCATGCCAGAGTCCTGCACCAAATCTCAGTGGGGTTTAATGACTTCCATCCACATCTTCCTGACCCCCCTTCCCACTCCATTAACTCCTGAGGGTTAGCACAGACATCAGAGAGTTTGTTAGGAATTAATTACAGAATATCCTGAGCTGGAAGGGACCCACAGGGATCATCAGCCCAGCCCCTGTCCCTGCACAGACACCCCAACAATCCCACCCTGAGCAGCCCTGAGAGCGTTGTCCAAACGCTCCTGGAGCTCTGGCAGCCTTGGGGCTGGGACCATTCCCTGGGGAGCCTGGGCAGTGCCCCAGCAGCCTCGGGGGGAAGAACCTTTCCCTGAGCTCCAGCCCAAGCCCTGACACAGCTCCAGCCCTTCCTGGGCTCCTGTCCCTGTCCCAGAGCAGAGCTCAGCCCCTGCCCCTCTGCCTCCCCTCAGGGGGAGCTGCAGCCCCCAAGGAGCCTCTCCTCAGTCTCCTCTGCTCCAGCTGAACGAGCCAAGTGCCCTCAGCCTCTCCTCAGACCCTTCCCCAGCTCCGTGTCCCTCCTTTGGACACTCTCTAAGGTTCAACCTCTTCCTCACATCGCAGTGACCACACACAACATCGATGGTGAGGCCACCCCAGTGCAGAGCAGAGTGGAACAATCCCCTCCCTTGGCCTGGCAAAGGAAGGGAACTCTCCCAGGTTTTCTCTCCAGGTTTTCTCTGCCAGGTCTCACCTTGAAGGCGATGGTCTCGTAGGGCTCTGCTGCCATCAGCAGGTACTGCCAGCGCCGGTCCGGGGGCTCGATGCGCTGCTCGTAGGCCGACATGAAGCGGTGCCGGGGCATGATGCTCTCAGCTATCTCAGGGTAATCGATCTGGGGGGGCAGGGCAGCATTAACAACCCCCCCTCTGCACCCCCTCCTCTGCTCCAAACACCCTCCCCAGTGTGGAGCACACCCCCAGCAAACCCCATCACAAAGGAAACAAACAGCGGAGGAAAGGGCTGAGAATCCCAGAATGGTTTGGGTTGGGAGGGACCTTAGAGATCCCAAACTGAAATAGGTGAAATTTAGGAGATATTGGGAAGGAATTGTTCCCTCTGAGGGTGGGGAGGGCCTGGAACAGGGTGCCCAGAGAAGCTGTGGCTGCTCCATCCCTGGAAGTGTCCAAGGCCCGGTTAGAGCAGCCTGCTCTCATGGGAGGTGTCCCTGCCCATCACAGGGGGGGGGGAAATAGAGCATTTTTAAGGTCCCTTCCAGCCCAAACTATCCTGTAATTCTGGGATCATCTCATTCCACCTCACACTACACCTTCCTCTCCCACTACACAGCCTGACAGCTGAGCTCAGGGATTTGCTCAACACAATCAGCTGCAGAGACTAGGAAGATAAGGCCTCATTATTATTAATTTCATGGATCCTGCAAAGAATTGTTCATTCAGCAGTTTTACCTGGAAAACCCTGACAAGGAGAGTTTTAACCCTGCCCTTACCTGGAAAAGAAGGCTCTGCTGGCCAGTTTCTGGGTCTCTCTGCTTGGTGACTGTTTAAAAAAGAAAAAAAAA